>CACRXP010000176.1:865498-896730 GCA_902702965.1 Spirometra erinaceieuropaei | reverse complement strand
AAAATAATGTTAGCGGGCATAGGCAATTATTTTTACAAAAATCAAGACGACAGTGTGTACCGTTAGGCACAGAAGAACGCCTTCCCTTGTCAGTAATAACATTCTGCCTATATCATGAGCCGCTGTGCGGCTGTTGGTAGGGTTCGGGAGAGAGCCCGTAAGGCACAACGAAAAGAATGACTTCCGTAAGAACAATCGGTGAGCGCCCCTCTACCATTGCTTATTCCCGATCGAAACCGACAGGACAACGAGCCCGTGGTTCAGTGGTTTGAGGCGTTGGACATATAACTTTTAGGTCGCGAGTTCGAGCCCCGGATGTTCTACATATCGGGGTTGGGTATGACTGGCTGACAACGGCTAATAGGCCGGAAATGGCCATTCCAGTCTCCCTTTTCGGTAATAACATTCTGCATATATACGTATGTAATGGTAGAAGGGCGCTCACCGATCGTGTTATGAAACTCACTCGTCTAGTTGTGCCTTAAGGCTCTCTCGAGCACAATCAGTAGCCACGCAGCGGCGCGTAATGTAGGCAGAATAACATTATCGACAAAGATAAGGGGGACTGGAAGGGCCGTTTCTGCCCTATTAGTCGTCGTCAGCCAGTCATACCCAACCCAAAAATGTGGAACACCTGCGGTTCGATCCCGCGACCTAGTAGATCGGAGTCCAACGTCTGAGTCACTTTTGGGATGCCATGAACGAGGCACTGTCGCGTAGTAATTGCGTACAACTGTAGGGTCGAAGAACCCTAGGCAAATGAGCTTCAAAAATGGAATAAGAGTGAAGAAAAAACAATTTTCGTCGAGGGAAAAGAGGTCTGGGTGTCAAGGAGGCATATTCACAGGGGGAAATCTGTCTGCTGGTTACATATGTGCAGCGTCGGTCAGGGACCGCATTCAAAAATGACACGGAACTGATCCACTGCTGAGTAGGCCTAAGACCCCTCAGTTGATGCCGCCTTTTGTGAGCAGAGGATGCGAATGAGAAGCGAGGAAAGATGAAAGGGCGGAGGAGGGGGAGGAGGGGAGTATGGGAAAAGGGGAGACACTTGCAACATACCTGCTCGTCATTACAGATCTTCCAACAATCCTGTGTGGAATCACAGCTGCCAACCGCCGTATCAGTGCAAACAGCATCCTCACTTGCACTGGCCTCGGTCTCTGCAGCACGGTCGGCAGCAAGGCAGGAGGCGGGTTGATTTTCCCTAACCACAGCGATGTAGTGACCGGAGGTGGATTGGCGTCCGAGATGCAGGAGCACGCCGGATAAACGGTACAGCCGACGCAGTGATGACTCTGTAGGGTTTGAAAAAAGAGAGAGCGGGACGTGAGAAGCAATGACGCGCATATCAAGACTAGCTTTTTATTCTGAAAAGTCCAATTACTCATCAGGCTTTAGTTTGGGGTCGCAGTACTGCCTAGAAGGCGTGGCTTGCAAATGGGTGCATTTTGTGCTGACTCAGTTATGAGACGGGGACACCGTGGGAGTGGGTGTTGTATGTATCGTGGCCCAGCCTTAATCACACTGACGTTCAAGTCACCAGCGCCCCGAGGTAGCGACGGTTGTCGTAGAGCTGCGGCTGCAGACTCTAAAGGAGGCCCACATTCTGTCGCAGGCGGTTTGTCCGAGCAATGTCTGACTCTCTTGGATGGGGGGGGGGGGAGGAGGGAAAATGTTCAGTCCGCAAAATCGGGAAACCACAACACCAGTGGATATGACGCAATCCTCCAAATCGAACAAGATGGGAACTGTCGACCCTGTACGGGTGTCTTCCATTAATTTCAAAAGGTTCCCAGCCGACAGGATAACTTTATTATTCATATTGACCCAACTGTGAAAAACTCGGCGCCTCGATGGGATTCAAACCCCCGCAGTAAGGGGAAGGCTTTAGTACGGCCAACACTCTAACCACTTGAGCTACGAGTCCCCGCCGGACGAAGCGAGTTTAATCACATTTGGGTCAAGTTACCCGCCCAACCTACTGCAACGTCTAGAATCCACCAAATCTGATACAGTAAGTTGACTGCCCAGGCAGAATTTCCTAAGTAATTCACCTAGAATCCACCAGATGACTACCAGGCTTACGTAATTCATGGATGTTTTTGGCAGATTTGGAATAGATGGCCAGGTGTAAGTGGTCGTTTCCTACTATGGCACCTAATGTAATGGGAAACAGCCGACTGAAGAGACAATTTTAACCTTGTGATAGGGTCAGATTGTGACAGTTCATTCTAGCGTGCCAGCAGTAACAAATCACCCGAAGGTGATATCCCCAGAGTGTGTGAAATAACATTACTGTCGACGGAGGGACCAGTAAGCAGGTGGTTGGAGTAATGGAGGGGTTGTTATGTGTTTTGTCAATATGCTCAAAGGCACTTCCAGCTGTTGCCACGCAGCATCATCATCACAAGAACACGGCGGGGGTGTGGCCGGCCCGACGCTGTGCTAGTTTTCTCCACTAGAATTCAACTCACGTACAAGTCACCGCTGGAAATCCACACGAAGTGGTAGGTGACCCCCACCACGACGGCTCTTCATCCTTCCTACTACTCGTGTCAGTTCGTGTAACAAGTCCCTGGCTGTTTATTGCGTGTGTCCTACAAGCCAGACTAAGAGATACATGCGACAGTGAGATAGGGTGGATGATATTTGCAACTGACTACTCGGAGACTCCGGTGAGGCCCAAATGCACAGGAAAAAGCGCTCCTAAAAGTGGATCAGCTCCGCAGTCTTGGTGGAATAGTCCTGCAGATAAATATTCGACCAATCTTGAAGGCTCGGAAGCAGGATTCGTCGAGTAATGAGCTTAGTCCACAGGAGTGACAGTGGGCCACGAGGTGACAATTCGACCGTCACCGTGTCTACCGTGTGCTCCACGGCAAGGTGAAGCAAACACGGTAACTTGATTATAAATTTGTTGATACCGATGGTAGACCTGCGCTGCCTCTACCGCACTCTCTCCTCCTCCTCACCCGGACTCGGTATCAAGACAGAGTAAAGAAGACCGGAGGTGAGAAGACACAGGTGGATGGCACGGCCGGATCCGCACCTCGGCGTACGACCACACCCTCTGGTTCACAACGTACCCTGACCATGATTTTACACAACAAAAAAATAAGGGCGGCACAGATACCAATGGGCGCGGAATGGGCCCGCACCTGGGCGTGCGGCCACATCCTCAATGTTGGTACTTGTCATGGGTGCGCATCCCCAATAACGCCTGCCGGACCCTAACCTAGTCTCCGTGTTGGTCCACGGCACCTAACTCGTGGCCCGTTTTAGGGGCCGCGAGGTAGAGCACCCGGCGCATATAGGGGATCGGAGATTCTGTGCGGAGGTGCCAGACTATCTTGCCTTTCCCTACCTGTTCCTCATTCTTACTGGTTGTTTAAATGAATGGAGGGAACACAACACAACGCGACGCGCTCGGCATCTGTTGGACTGTCAGGTCGTCTGACTTTTGATTGTTAATTATTTCATAACTTTGGTGTTATCCTGGTATCCATAGTCTGGGATTGACCGTTGTGTCCTTAGCGCTCGCAACAGTAATGACCTTTTGACGTTCGCGCTTATACCTTTAATTTGTTGACTTTCTATTTTCATACAGTCCGTTTGCCTTGTTTCTTTCTACCATCATGACCTCTACGGATTCCAACGATGCCATTACTTCTCTTAGTGGACTTGTTTCGTCTCTCCCAGACATTTGGCAACATGCGCCAGAACTTTATTTTTTTCCTATCGAGGCGACATTCCACTCCGCCAAGATAACACGAGAGACCGACAAATATTATAAGTTGGTCGAGGCCCTTCCTCCTATCATTCTTTCCCAAGTTCAGACTTTTTTGCGAGATCCCCTGACTGATGCCCCCTACACGAAGTTAAGGACTGAACTCCTTCGCCTGACATCAGTCTCGGATCGGCAGCGTTATCACGCAGTGGTAAAAGAAGAGGCCTTAGGTGATCGTAAGCCGTCGGAAACTCCTGCGTCGTATGCGTTCTCTCGTTGGGAACATGGCCATCGACGACAAGTTCTTTAAAGAGATGTTCTTAGAACGTCTGCCGACGTCAGTACAAACAATCTTGGCTTCTGGCTCAGATGACCTAGACATATCAAAGCTAGCGGAAAAGAGCCGACCATATGATGGAGGTTGAGCGTTTGTCATCCCCGACGATTGCTCAGGTTTCCCAGCCTCTCACCGTGTCCACTTCTGACTTGGCTGAACTAAAGACACAGATTGCCCAGTTGTCGGCGACTGTTGCCGCTTTGCAGCTCGCAACAATTCAAGTTGTCCGAGCGCAGCAAGACCTGCCCTGTTGTCTCCCCCCCTCTCGGTTTTCCGCATTCTTTTGAAATCAGTATAAAAAAGAGGGCAAGACGTCTCACTTGAGTTCGGTTCTGTCGGGGTGACAAAGTCCGTCATGTCAAGAATGTCCGGCAGTCGGATGGGTGTCTTCTGCTTGACCCGTCGACCCGAGCGTACATCGAAGGTGAAGCGTAGGAGTTGGAAGCACAGCATGAGGGGCGTCTCCGTGATGCGCATGCGTCGCACGCCGTCGCGTTTCTCACAACAGGTGGGGCAGGCGTAGCGATTGTCACCAGTCAACAGTTCCTCCTGAGAGAAGGCGCAAAGGATCAAAAGTGAGGAAAAGAGGGTACACAAACCGGGGGAGAGAGAGGAGCAGAGGGGGGGGGGTGGTAGTGAAGGAGGAATGAGTAGTCGGGTCGAATTACATTATAAAGACTGGGATGAACATTTCTGCTTTAATGCGTTAAGCCAGTCCTACGCAAACTGCGGACTGCGACGGGTCGGGATCTGATAAATCACAGAACTACAAGCACTACCAGTCGAACCAAGAGATTGTGCTCAATCGGTTGACGTTGAGAACATAGAAAGCCTTTTGAAGGGGAGGAGTGGGGTTGATTGATCTGACCCCCATGTGAGGACGGAATACGGACGTTCCACTTTGTCTAGCAATCCCAGTCTAGACTTCGGACAATCAAAAATTTAGGTGGAGAGCTGGACTTGAAACGCTGGATGACCAAAGAATCCACGTTTGAATCCCAGATCATTCAGACCTGGGGCTGGGCATGGCTGATAATCCAGAAACGGCCAACCCAGTCTCCCTTGTCTCTGTGGCTACTCCCTTCTGAATAATCGATAAGTTCTATTGGCAGACAGCTGTAGTGTGGGACGGAAGACATGCATTCCATCCCCGAAACCGACCAGATCGATGGACGCAATCCCCAAGTGAGGGAGAATTTGCTTCGCATGGGCAGCCAGCCCCTTAAAATGCGCGTGTGGCGGAGCAAAAAGGCCTCCGACATATAACCGGAAACGATGACGTGCATTTTACGTAGTGACACGAAGGCCTCACTCTCCAAAGCTCCCAAGAGTGCGCGTCTGGAGCAACGACAGTAACCGAGGGCGTACCCCTAGCACCCGACAGTTGAGCGGCAATATACAAGGGGATAAAAAAAAACCAGCGCACTGCGGGATTGCCGCAACACGCACCATCGGGGCGGTTACGGCCGCCGACTTTCAAACACTCTGCCCAGGAAGGCATAGAGCTAGGCCATTTCATGTTCATAGAGGGTGTAACCCTTCCTTGTTAGTGTACATAAACTGCAAATCTGCAACAGAGGGGCGAGCAAATTGGACATTTTGACAAAGAAAAGAGGTTTGTGTAGTGGAGGCCGGCCAAATTTGCACCGCTCATCACCGGCGAGAGTGCAAATTCATAGACTTGTTGTCAGCAATGGCAGATGGAGACACTTGTCGCGGTTGCTCTAACTCAGGATCCGTCTCTTACTTATCAACGCGACCATATGATACAATTTTATTCTCCCTGGTGGTAACTGGCATACTGTTAAAGCATGATAATATCAAAATCTTCACATGGGCGTTACAAAACGGAACTTACGGCAAGGTAGTGAGAAATGCAATCCTCTAAGTTAGTAGAGGAGACCTTGAGATCGAGCTCAAGAAAAGACGAAACTCTTTGTGAACAGAATCCACACACTTGGCACCTACGGATAAAAAATTAACAAATGGTAACGGTATGCATGCTAAGTAACATAGGACTGCAGTAGGAAACTGAATATTTGATACAATAATTAATCGCCCGTGCATTTTGCCCGCTTCAACCCGCATTTTACGAGCACGAGGAAGTCTAAATCGTCATTTGTTAGTGATAATAGTAGTGGGCAGAGTCCCAAGAAATGTTTGGTTATACACGAATGACTACAGCAATTGCGCATCTCTCGACTCACCAAAGAAGACAATCTGGCTGAATAACTAAAAAATCTTTGCAGAGATAATTAGAAGGATTTCGCTAATGTAGTTGCGGGAAATGACTGCATGAGCTACTGGATGTAATAGGAGGATAACTGGATGAGCGCATACCATGAACAGCAATAAATGCTTTGGAAAGTATGAACACTTCCGTCTGCGTACTGTGTAAAGTGTACAAGCAAGCGGTTTTTTCAAATAGGAACGCACGGAGATAGTAGATAAATCAAACAACTTGTTATATGTGCTTTCCAAAAACAGTTCGACCATCGCTAACGACGCTGTCCACCGCGTGTTCCACAGCGCGGTGGGCGCAGGAACGGTGACTTGCGCTACATCCGCCGCGTTCTCTCCTCCTTAAGCAATCTAAGCCCGATACCGAGATGAAGTTAAGAATACCGGAAGCAGGAGAGGGCAAAGGTGGCTGGTGCGGCGAAAACCTGCACCTAGATGTACCACCATCACACCCTTGGTACACAAAACACACTGAGAAGAATTTTACACAAGAGAAACAGGGGACATGCAACCTTTCACGTTCGACTGTCCTGGCCTACAATGTCTACCGTATGCTCCAGGAACGGTGGCTTGCGCTACATCTAATGCACTCTCTCCTCTACCCGACTGAGCCCTGTATCAAGACGGAGTCTAGAAGACTGGAGACTAGGTTCGACACTGGCTGACAAAGTTAAACGATCCATTTATGCGTGTCGCACACGCACGCCTAGTCAGCACACGATATACCAGATGTTGACACGAACAACAAAGTGGCACAGTTCGGGTCCCAACTGACTGGGAGTGCCATACACGTCAGAAGGACCTTTCGCAGTAACTTGCCGGTCAGGAAGCATGTGTTCCTATTTGTTCTTAGACGCTTTTGTAAAGCCGGTCATTATTCTTTTTAAAGATCTGAAAACAGTGCGTACCACTTACTAATATTTTTAGAAAATGATACGAATATACGTTTTGGTAGGAGTACCGACAAGGATGGGGGCGACGTAGGTCTAGATAACTTGTCATTCGAACCCAGACTCATAAGTTGATGATCAAGTCCACCGCTATAGAGTTAAGCCACAGTTCCGTTGTCAAAAACTTTAAGTTGGGTATTGCTAGCTGACGAATACTAATGAACGAGAAATCACCACCCCTTTATTTTTTTCAGCACTCCATCGCTGCTCAAGTGCCCGCGAGGGCTATAGATTAAGCTCCAAGGCGCAACGGGGCGATTATGTCCTCAAACCTGAATAGTGGGCACCCTTTCACTATATTTAATATTCATAATAGTAACTGACAGGACACAGGGTCCATGGCGCAGTGATAGATCGCTGGACTGCGTAGCACTCAGTGAACAAAGAACCGGGTCGATTTCCAAGTTATTCAGATATTACGTTGAGTACGGCTGACTGAAGACGACTAATAAGCCCGAAACGGTTGTTCCGGTCAACCTAGTCCTGCTCGGTACTTCCGTTTCTGGCTTAAACTGCAGGTGACTGTGCATCTGCTGTGAGGGCTATAAATTGATCCCCAAGGCGTTGCAAGACGGGCATTTTCCGTAATCTGATTGGCGAACCTTTCTACCTGCCTTACTTGGTGGGATATTTTAGTTCCTAAGACCTTTTAAAGTCATTTGGGCGAACCTGTTGCTCACATTTCACAGGGTTCTCTGATTCGTGTGTAAAGCTATAGTTCAGACGTCGTTGCTAACGAATTCCGTTGTGTGCCCCACAGCAGGGTAGGCGCAGGAACGATAACTTGCGCGGTAATCAGTTTATGGTGATAGTAGGCTTGGAATACATCTACCGCACTCTCCCCTCCACCCAACTGAGGCAGGTATCACGACGGAGTCAAGAAGACTGACGGTTAGGTCGGACACTGGTCGACAAAGTTAAGCGATCCTTCTGCGCGTGTGGACACACACGCCCTAGTCAGCACACGATATACCAGATTTTCGCAAGCACAACAAAGTGGCACAGTTCGGATCCCAACTGACCGGAAGTGCCATACACGTCAGAAGGACCTATTGCAGCGTGACTCCCTGGTCTGACTGAGTTATTCCGTCAGTTGACAGACTTCCAAGACACAGCTTTTAGTACACCGTGATGGAATCGAGCTCGTCAGACTGTTTATAGTGGAAAAATATGCGCAAATTGCGATGGGGGCGCACTCTGTTGGTTTATTTTATCCTTTCTTCCCTGGCCCCTGTACCAGTCGATTGTCTCTGAGCCAGGAAAGCAACTGGCGCTGAGATCGGACACAGGGACTGGCGGAGATGAAGGAATTCGTCTACGCGCGCCACACACGACCTGTCCCCCTCCACAACATCATGTTTTCACGCAAAGGAGTGGAGTAATCGAATGTAACACGCGTCGGCGGTACAGAGGCCACGGGGAGAGGAATTCGAAGAATACACTCCCAAATTGCATGAGAGATGCCCATTGCGTGCCTGTGGTGAATTCTGTGGAGTGGATTTGTTCTAATTCGCGGTGGTTTTCCCCAGATTTGCATAGAGGCGCATGTGGCCGAGTAGGCCCATGCGGTGACTGAGTGTTCGTCGGCATTGCGTTCAGTTGAGGCGGATGCATGTAAGGGTTCGGGATACTGGTTCGCCGGCCTCAGTGCGATGAATCCGCAAGTGGCGGAAAGGCCTATGCGTGATATAGGAGGCGCGGTCGTAGTATGGACAGGTTCAGAACGAGTCCCCATTGCTTGTGGTCGTGCATTTACCCTTGGCAGCATTCCAAGAGGTGGCTTTTAGCGCACCGTGATAGTTTAAAAGCGCGTCAGGTAGTTTATAGTAGTAGTGTTAAACTATGCTATTGACTGGATACTTGGGAGGGCCCTACGCGAGAGTGACGGCGTTGAGTTTGCACCCAGACATCGACTGACTGATCTCGACTATGCGATGATATCGCCTTACTTGCTTCAAGTTTCGGTAATCTGCAGTCTGTGGTGTCACGGGTGAACGAGGTCGCTAAATCGATCGCTTTATCCATAAAGGCTGGGAAGACTTAAGTTTTTTCAAGCTACATCCCTGGCCAGGAGAAGGCATCCCTCGGGATTGATGGCTGTCAACTTGAAGAAGTAGACAATTTTAAATACCTCGGGGCGAGGCTGCTGCCTAATGGACAGAGTAAGGACGACACTGCCTCCC
Organism: Spirometra erinaceieuropaei; assembly: GCA_902702965.1. Taxonomy (NCBI): domain Eukaryota; kingdom Metazoa; phylum Platyhelminthes; class Cestoda; order Diphyllobothriidea; family Diphyllobothriidae; genus Spirometra; species Spirometra erinaceieuropaei. Next base: position 887,289 of record CACRXP010000176.1, on the reverse strand, counting down.
GATTTGATGCTGCCCGCTGGGTTTTCCCAAGCCTTCGGAAATTGCCTATGGATCAGACACGACCTCTCCATCGCCACTAAGATTCGCGTGTACCGTGCGTCTGTCCGGTCTGTCCATCTCTACGGCTGTGAATGCTGGGCTTTGCGCGTGGAGGACGAGCAAAAACTGGAGGTATTTGACCACCACTGCTTGAGGACCATCCTTCGGCTTCGTCTCAAATGAGGCAGTCCGCGATCGCTGCGAAAACATCGCCAGGATAACTCAGGTCATCCAAGAAAGACAACTGAAGCGGTTCGGGAATGTTCTTCGTCGTCCACCTCAGGAGCTCAGTCTTACTGCCCTCGATCCGACACCGTTGGCCCATTGGAGGCGTCGAAGAGGGGGTCAGTTCAAAACCTGGCTCGACACAGTTTGTCAAGACATGGAGGTGGTTCTTGGACCTTCGGTATTCGGTCTACGTCGTTGGCGAAGCGGGTGGGTTGAGCTGTCCAGATCTGATGCCGCGGATCGTCACGCGTGGAGAGGTAAAGTTCGGGACATCATCGAGACCAGCTAGATCAGGCATGATCGCATCCGTATCAAGTACAAGCACAATATATGGTGAGTACCGCGGGACGCCGAACTGCCATGGTGGAGTCCACGCGCTGGACACAGCAACACTAGTCTCGTGGGGCAGTGGTGGATCACGTCACTTGTGGCGGTTGAACCTATCACTTTTCACAGCAGGTGTCGACTCAAAAAGGCATAAATAGGCGCCGACACAGCTTCCCTCAGCATCTCTCCAGTGGCTCTAGGACTTGTTTGTGGTTCTGTCAGCCGATTTTGGAGAGTTTTACTTCTGAGGAAATCAAGTGAATCGGTGTGAGTGTGTGTGCGCGTCTATAATGAGTTGTTTACTAGGCCCTATTCGCAAAACGACCGGCCAAGGATTAGTGTGGTGGCATCCAAAAGGCGACTTACCGGGTTTCGTAAACACAGGTCCCCTTAAACAGCGGCTCGATGACGGTCCTGCCGAGGGAGATGAACCGGGTTTCCAGGAGGTTCATAAAGAGACTGTGAAATTCGGGAGCGTCCTTTATCGGGCGAAAAAAGGGCAAGGCAGACGAAGTGTTAGAATAAACACATGACACAGACTGCGGGTAGATATGTAGGGGAAAGGAAGTAGGCAGCTGAATTGCATTCGCCTGCTAGAACATTGAATTTTCAAGAGTTTGAGGATCCTATCTACTCATTTTGGCTGGACTTCCTTTTGGTAACGCTCTCTGGGGGGAAGACGAAATAAAAAGTTGGCGCACACATTGTGACATATTGGCTGCTCATTGAGATTTTTTTCAAGCCACTTCCAGAAATGTAAGACTCGGTGGAATCTAGCTACTTAAGTGGATCTTTGCCATAATTTTCTACTCCACATAGTGTCGGGTAGTAATGTGGGCGAATCCAAGGTGGCTTGGAGCTCCATCGGAGAGTCCTCATAGGCGGTAGAATAGCAACGAGTAGTCAGTTGTCGGGGGCTGCTGTTGACAAAAAAGACATTGGAGGCCTGATATGATCATTTCTGGCCTAGCTGCCGTCATCAGCTAGTCACATTCCAACCCGGCCTATAGCTTGAGCAGTCAGGACAAATCACAAGCGCCAGGGTTGGGCTTTTGTCAATCAAACCACAACATAAGTCAAAGTCTAAACCTCGAGACCTTGCCATATGCATTCCCCCAAGTGTAACGCCAGGCAGCTCACCTGCTGATCTCGTTCTGAGAGATTGAGGACTTCAATCAGGCCTCCAGGATCAACAATGCTAAAAGTAGAAGGCAGGTGATTAGTCTATTAACGAATTTTCTTTAATCCCGCATTGAGAAATAGCGATATAGAAGAACAGATATGACCAGAACAGCTGTTAAGAGGAGCTTTTGCTGTGCATTATGCGAATCATCTGTCTGTGAATAGAGGATCTAATTTCAGCTACATTCAGCTGACCGAGGGGAAGGGAGGGGACAAAGCACATTCACTTAGTGATTGCTGGGTGATTTTACAGTAGGTGTGCTAACCCATGAAATGTTAATCGAAATTCCGAAATGCGTTTTCGACTCGAAAAGATTGCTTAAGTGGGGTTGTAATATTAACCACCATGCAGCGTAATATCATAATAAATCAATTACTCTAGGATGCCGGCCACTGAGCGAATTTCTTTTCGGCCGTCTGCAAAAACTAAACTCTGTAGAAGGTACTACTGAAGTATCATTAAATTATCACGTTGACACTTGATGTACTTATAAATTCAAACATATCTCATAGAAAACATTTATTAAAATATTAATTCTTCTACTCATTTGGTAGAAATCAACGTTGTCTTCAAATTTTACACCTGAAAGAAGGGTATAATTTGGTTTTAAAAAGCTTGTTTAATTCTCGAGTAATTTTCAACCCGACCCGCTGTTACACTTGCATCCAGGGTTTCCAGACTACTAGCCGTATGCTTTCCGTGTACGGAAAACCATACACTTCTCTACTGTAGTAAGAGGAGACCGTGTGGTGTTTATAAAATTTGGCAGTGGATCTGAGGTATATTGTAAACTTTACAAGCAACATTAGTAAATGCAGAGATAGGATGTTTGATGAACGGGCACTTCACAGTCTCGAAAAATCTCACATTTAGAGACTTTTTTAAAACCGAATCATACGCTTCCTTCGAGTATAAGATTTGAAGAAGACGTTACTGTCTGTCAAATGAGCAGAAGAATGAATATTTTTAAGCATGCTTTCTATGAGATATATTTGGGCCTATAGGCACATCGAAAAAATTTCATGCTACTCAAGTAGTCCTTTGCAGGCCGCCGAAGAGAAGTGCTTCGAAAGCCGGCATCCTGGAGTAACTGATTAATCATGGGATTATGCTGTACGGTGGTTCATTTTAAAACCCTACTTAGGCAATCTTTTCGTCTAAAACGTATTTCAGAATGTCGGTTCACATTTCATGAGTTAGCACACCTACTGTATAGACGCAACTAGACTTTGAAGCGTCCTTATTCAATGCGGTAATCACTACAGGGTGACCTGGGCACGACTGGATGGTAGGCAGGCGTCGATTTGGTTGTCCACAGGAATAACTACGCTCGTTAGAACCTGCTACAGAGTGCCACTAACGCGTCTGAAGCCTGTTAGTACTTGGCACGCAAATGTGCTATTTTTCGCCGATGCAAAGCCCTTGATGGGTGGCTTTTGTGGGAATCTCGGATGTGAGTAGCGCTAATGTCGGTGTGGGTCTGGCACTGCTGAGTTCTAGTTTTCAATAAGAGGACAACGGACACGGACCGCGACGGGAAAATCTCAGTGACAGAAAGGTGACACCACGTGGTGATATCCTTCGTCGGGAAATGAAAAATAGTAAGGGAGGGGGGGAGGGGTAAAACTCACCCGGTCTGACTGAGCTGCATCTGGCCAAAGATTAACTGCAGTTGCTCAATCACATCGTTGCACTCACCTAAAAGCGGAGAAAAAATTAAATGAATTTAATCACAGCACTCGAAAAACAAATACATTCAGTGTTATCAGTGGCCTAGGGCGATCATTACTTTGAATTGCTTTTGAATTTGAGCCGCCATTTTTGTAGCTCTCCATTCACGTGTGGATTTTTACTAATTGTACATTATTGTGCCTTTTCTCTTCGATATATTGAACTGTTTTGCATCCTTTGTTTGTATGAGCTAAGATTATGAGGTCGTCTCTACAGTACGCTAGCACCCTTTTGAACGGAATTAAATTGTCAATTTCACTTACGAACGACCATGATGCAAACTGTTGTACTTTACGACCAATATGTCGTATTTGTGATCGTTCTGTGTTGAATTTATCAAATATTCGTCAACAACGGCCTATGCATAGGAGAAAACACCGTTGTGGCTGGCAATTCGCATTCAAACGTCAGCCGAATCACAAATTGTCAATTCCTGCCTTCTTATCAGCAAACTGTCGTTCCATTTTCAACAAAACCCATGATTTGGAGCTACTTTTGTCGAAAAAAGAACACAGCAAAACTGAAGTTGTTTGCCTTCAAGAGACGTGGCTTAATAGTGACATTGATTCGCAACTTATTACTCCCCCATCCTTCTACTGCTTTCGAACAGATAGAAAATCTTTATCTTGTGGCAGAGGTGGAGGGGTTGCCATTTTCGTTAATCAAAATTGGTGTAGAGACTGTAAGTCCCTTTTTTCTTACTCTGATGATTTGATAGATGTAATTGCTGTTTTATGTAAGCCCCGTTTGTTAAGTAATTTTAAAGGCATCATATTTGTTAGTATTTACATTCCCCCTCTTCCTGTGAAGGCGCATTAACCCGTTTTTTCGACTTTCTCTCACAAAAACTTGCTATATTATCCTGTGACTATCTTACTCTCTTATGCGGTGATTTTAATCGCGTGAATTAACGTCCCCTTACACTTTTAGGCTTTGATGATCTTGTCTCCTTTAATACTCGCGCAGATGCCCCTCTTGATCATATTCTGACTAACCACAGCAAGCTTTTTTTCGTAAAAAACAGGGCTCCATTGTCAGGTTCTGACCATTCCACTTTATTGTGCCTTCCAAAAATCTATTCCATTTCAAAACGTGCACTGCTTGCCAAGCCTGAGAGAAAGGTTAAGGTTCGCAACACGTCCGCCCAAAACATTCTCATGCTTCAGACTTGCATTTCTCTTACTATCCCCACTTTCCTTGAACATTCTAATGTTGAATTTTGTTCTTCCAACCTGACAGCGTTTTTAAATGAAATTTTCGATATTTGCTGCCCTTTTGATACTGTTATGGTACGACCGGATAGAATTTCTTCCCCCTATCTGAAATCGTTAAGACGTAAAAAAGAACTCCTTTACAAGCTAGGCTTACGTGATAACCTTAAGGACGTTACCGTCTTAATAAAAACAGAGATTGACAGGCTAAATAGCCTGTTTGTCAGCCAACTTTTTTCCTCTTCTTACTCCCCCCCCCTTTCCCCCCTTCCTCAGCTGAGATTTGGAAAAATCTTAAGCGTCTCACTGGCCATCGCAACACACTGGTGCATGTGGATGCAGATTTAGACTCCCTAAATAAAAAACTTTTATTTAGTTACAATGACTCCCATCTTCCCCTAGAAGACATTCCCCTATCACCGAGTACATTCCAACCCGTGTCTTTGGCAACAGTAGAGAAACACCTTAAAAAGGTCCGTGGATCAACAGCTGCCGGACCGGATGGTGTCTCGCCTTTTCTTTTTAAATCTTGCAGTTCTCAGATAGCCCCTATTTTAACGCACCTAATCAATATGTCTTTCATGGAGTCCAAGATTCCCGACGCCTGGCGTACAGTGAGAATCACTCCCATCCCTAAAAAGCCTGCAAACTTTGGTCCTAAATCTTTTCGCCCAATTGCCTGCTCCTCCGCAATACTAAAGCTTGCTGAAAGAGTTGCCCTAGATATCATAAAGCCTTTTTCTTCCAGTTTTTCTGACCCCTTACAATTTGCATACAAAGCTAAACGGAATACTTTAGATGCTGTCGTTCTTGTGGTCCACTCTGCTCTAAAAGCATTAGACAAGGGTTGCCGCGAGTATGCGTGCGCTTTTCTTGATTACTCCTCCGCCTTCAATACCGTCCCGCGCCCTCTTCTCCTTTCCAAAACCTCCGCATGTGGCTCTCCAGGCTGGGTCGTCTCTTGGCTGAGCGATTATTTTACCTTCCGCACCCAATTTGTCCAATCTGGCAAGCGGAAATCTTCGACCCTTCCCAACGACTGCGGTGTTCTTCAAGGTTCCATTCTATCCCCTCACCTTTTCTCCCTCCACACTGACGATCTCAGGTCCCCTAATGACTGTCTTCTGGTCAAGTATGCTGACGATGTGGTTGTTGGACACCCTCTCAAAAGTCAGACACACCTCCGGTCTCTAAAGGGTGGCCTAACCCATGTCCTAGCGTGGTCGGAGGAAAATGGTCTCCTAATTAAAAACCAAAAATCCGTTCAGTGTATTTTTCGACTGCGGCCCTCTCCTAACCCTGATTCCTCTGACATTCTTCCTAACGAAGTATCCCCTTTCAGGTATCTCGGCGTTACTTTGTCCTCAAATCTTTCTTTTTCCCTCCATATTGAGTCCCTATTTATTAAAGTTCGTAAACTTCTTTACTACATACGTCGTTTACGTTCCTACCACACACCTCAACCCTTAGTCTGGCGATTCATTGATGCCTGCATTCTTCCTCTTATCCTATACTGTTCTCCTGTCGCTTTTCCTGCTTTGTTAAAAAAGGATGTTTTAATTTTGAAACGAATCCTCCGCATGCTCTCTTCTGCTGCTGGCGTTTCTTATATTTTTTTAGTTGACACAATCTTACAACGACACTTCAATGCGGTCAAGCAATTTGCTGGTCGAATTCTAGATGACGTTGCCCATCCCTTACATTCCGATCTTATGTCTGCCAAGTCTTCCCGCCCGATGCGCCGCAACTTCCGTCTTATATCCTGTCGCACATCGGCTTATCGAGCATCTGTATTGCCATTCCTAGCGCGCTATCTTACGTGCGAAGAGACAGAAATACAGAAGCTAAGACTTGAACTATCCCCATAATAATCGTTTCTTTGTGTTAAACTTTGACTATTGAATAATTTATTAACTTATTTACTGCCCATAGTGAATGGAGCCAACTTTTTGCTGAAAATTTTGAACATATGATTTCAAAATAAAGCGCATTCCTCTCTCATTACTGGCTCCAGGCCCGTCAGTTTCGAATTTTGTTGAGTAGGGAAAAGGTATTGGGCAAAGTTTAAACAGCCACTCGGCCGTGTGCAAGGGACCTCGGACTGCTTCTGAAAACCACAAAAAGGATCCAACAGCCCTTGATATGTCAATTCACTTAACCGTCTGACCGCAGTAGGTCAGTCTGCTAAGTCTACAACAAATATTATTCTGCAGTACTTTTTAACACCGACCATCATGGAAGAGAGCATCTTCAGTACTCACGTTCTCTCTGGTCAGGCCATCAGTTGGGGCTAGTGACGAGATTTAAATCACAGAACTGACGTTTGCGGGCATCAGGTCGATACGGCAGTGAGCATGCTGTGGCAGTGAACCTTATGAGTTCAACTCGTCCTCTGCTCCAGCGGAGTCAAAGAAGGGGTATAATATCCTATTGAACAGCGTGGAGTCGGGTTTTGGGTCGATCTGGTTGTTTGTGTCTTCGAATGACCCCACAGCAATTGATCTGAGGGTAACAGCACTGTGCTTTTGAGGCGGAGAGCGATAAAAGTGACCAAACTACCTTGTTCATCCTTCCTGGATGGCCCCGGAATTCCGTCCGATGCTGTCGCATTTAGCACGAAATGCCTCGTCCGATACGATGTTTGATTACTTAGCCCATATAATCGCCGTCAGCCAGCAGGGGTTGAAAACCCGCTTTCGCTGGGATTCTATGAACATAGCGTAACATTCACCGCACAGATCAGGTACACCTAGATCTTAGCAACGATAAGGATATCATGGTGTGTCTTCTCCTGGTCAGAGATTCAATTAGGGTTTACTACAATTTTACAATGCCTATGGGCAATTCAACTGGGCTGGTGATCTAGCTCACCTGAGAAAACAGACTTTAGGCCATCATAGCTTCACCTTCTACCATCACCACCAACACTCCCGCCTCCAACGATGTGGACTTGGTTCATACCTGTCCCCATTACGATCGCACATCCACCTCACACATCGGCCCGGCCGGTCACTTGCGAATCCATCGCACGGAGACTGGTGAACCAGTGCCTGGAGCACCAATTTACACTCACCTCACGAGCCTCAAATGTCCGCACTATCCCCATACATTCACTCACCGGATGGGCTTATTAGGCGACATGCGCATTCACGAAAGCCTGCGGTATACAACCGCCGACAATATCACACATTCCCCACCAGCACCCACATTACACAACAATATCACTACTGCAAACACTCGATTGCCACATCCCATGGCAACAGAGTCCAGGAGACTGGAGCCATGGTAATCTTTATTACTACGCCAATGAAGTCAGTTTTTTTATGACCAAAACCACATTTCAAACTTTTGATTAATGTTTCATAGGTAAGGTCACCTACCGTGCATATTTTGGCGGCAACATACGTCATTCCGATGCAACTTTCAACCTCTTCGGAAGAAACTCAGTTTGGTTCGGGCAATCTGGTTTTCGCGCTACCACTTCCGTGGCCCTAAGAACGCTCTCAGCTCCTTTTTTGTCAAAAAGGGGAGGGGGTGTATAGCTCGAAATTGGGTGGGTAATCTTGCAACAGCCCTGCTCACCTCCCCCCTCCACCCCTCTACCTCTATGACGGTGGACGCAGTATGCAAAAAAGACGGTGGAGCAGGCAGAAATCGTAAAACTTGGGGCAGAACTTACCGGTAGATGGTGGCAGTTCATAGACTGCACGGCGAAGTTCCAGGAAATGAAAGTAGATTTGGAGGAAAGCATTGAGGTAACAGGTACTGCCGTAGTTTTTCAATCCGACACAGTTCTGCAAATGAAGCAGAGGGGGGAGGCGTGTGGTGAATTAATGGGAAATGTCGAGTACGCATTTAAGACTTCATCGAAAATTGGGAATTTTACCCGTTACGTTAGTTGAGGAATTTAGAGGTCTCGAGTAGCTAGGGCTGCGCAGTGCACGCTTGAATGTGAAAACTCTTCTAGAACGAGTCAAAATGTGTGAGCGTTGGAGCAGTGTTGTACGGACGTCGTTACCTGTCCAAATTGAGCTTGCCAAAGTGTGACATGTGGGGCACAATGGTGCCGGGAAGATACAGGCGCGCATACTTCTGCCACACCGGTGTCACCGATGACTCAGGTCGACATGACGTCGTCATCGACATGAATAATTCGATAAACGTCATTATCGGACAGAATACTCAGTTATACAAAAAGTGTTTCGCAAATGCCGAATCCAGCAAGATCGTCTCCTTAGCCTTCGTCTGGCCCAGCGTTCAACTGGAATTACGGTTCGGAATATATGAGGCCCTCCTCGATGTGATATCGGAACGTCTGTGGGTGGCTGCCCTCTAGTGGACATCCATGTAGTATTCAACCTGATATGGCTGTGATCATGCTTGGTCTGGCCGGTCTCGATAAAGTGGTGGATTGTACCTTTTCGAGCTGGACGATCTGCCTCGGAGGATCTGGAAAGCTCAACGCACTCTCTTATGCGGCGATAAAGACAAAATACAGGTCCAATAACCACCTTATATTCATGAGGGACTGGTGTCGAGCCACATTCTGGTCCCACCCCCTTTTCTTGGATGACCTGAGATATTCTCATGCTGTGGTCGCAAAAAGTGCAGACTGTTTCATTCAAGACGAGGTCGGCGAAGTTCACTTGAAGAATGGTGCTCAAACAACAGTGGGTAAACGTTCCAAATTTTCGTTAATCTTATACACACACAGTCCAGCACTCACAGCAGTATAGGGAACACCGGGGGTGATATCTGATGAAGGAATCTTTGTGACGAGGGAGATGTGTTGGACCCATAGGCACTTTCTAAAGATTGTGTAAACCCTCCAAATAGCATGGGGAATCGGAAGACGATGTAATCGTTGGGTCCTTTCGACAGCAGCCTGGCCCCGAGTTGCCAATGGGGAAGTTGAACAGAACGGACGACAAGAGACAACTTTAACGAACGTCAGGAAAAGATTTTTTGTAGACCAGAACTCGCTCTGTGATTGGGCAATAATATGTCCTGACCATGGCTATCTGCCATAACGACTAGCGTCGAACGGAGTCAAATGCAGCAGCGGAGTCCGAGAGCAGAGAACTGCTGGTTCCTGGTCGTCATGGCGAATTCATGAAAGGGCCGCAATGTGAAAACGTGTTTGGTGCATCCACGCCCATCCCGTAGCCCGGTTTGGTCAGGTCACATCCTAGAGTCATGTACACTCGAAACTGTCTGAGTATGACAATGACAAAGGTCTTTGCAAAAATGTCAACGAGGTAGCTCTCTTATTCTGACAGGCACGAAAATGCCCCAGTCCCCGTCATCAGGAATGAACTCATATACCCGCGCCTACTCAATCACCTCACGGAGCTAGAGCGACAGAGCATTGGCAGCTTAAGTACCGTCCTTTCCGAGAGTCCTGTTGTTTACTCTTAAATTTGGAGGGTCAGACGGCATCGCGCAGGTCGGTGAAGGATAGAATTTTGCTGCAGATGAGAACGTGGGTGTGATTGGTTATTCATTAAAATTAGTGAAGTGTTCGAAGTACACACACACAGGCACTCCGCCTCGACCGGATTGTCAGAATTGAAGTTGCACCTCACATCGCAAACGGACACTCAGTGTGGAGGACCTAACACTAACATGACGAATAATCTGGTGGAGTTATCGAGGGTCGTCGACGTCTGAAGAGTACTCAATGAGGATCGCTATGTTGGTCAGGCAGTTTTCGTGTTCATTTACAGCTGGCTTTGTCCTCATTTTCCGAAACCCGTCGAAGAAACCATTGTTGCATAACCTAGGTCGAGCTGCCCGGGCAGACAACTATAAAGTCCTTGGACTGGTATAGCCACTGCCGGCCCTAAGGTAAGTCCGAAAACTTTCCAAACAAGTCACGGACTGAGGACTTCAATGATGGCTATTTGCTACTACCTTATCGCTGGACTCAGATCACAAAGCCGGACCCGGTTACTGGCCTCAGGGCCTTGGCTGTAGTGACTTGTGATTTTCGACACCTAGGCGTCTTGTGCGTGACAATTTGGGTGAAGACGTGAGGTAAACTTTTAGGTGTGCGAATGAGAACAGGGTCTGACCAATAGGCGTTATCAGCCGCGGTACAACGTGTCGAGCTGCTATCACTAACCCAGCTGAGGAACCTTAAACTGACTAGAATGTAGTCTATCTTACTGGCTGTACAGCTGTCTTTTGAATACCACCGTCGTATGTAAAGCCATGTCGAAGACGGCCAATAACGTGACTTCTCGAAATGACTTCTGATCTGGTCCGGCAATTCCAGTCCCAGGTAACAACCGGCAAGTCGAGGCGAGGGAGTCGTTCATCTAATTCTTAGAGCTGCGAGAAAAGTCCTTCATCGCGCTAGTTGACGGTTAATGCTGGCGTGTAGACGGAGACGACAGAGATGTTCGTATGGCGATTCTATAGTTGGTCATTAACTGGTTTCCCAGGCAAGCAATGCATAATCCACTTGTTGCGGGAGGCCTATCGACAAACTGCGTCTACCAAGAGTCTCATGGAGCGCTGCAATGTAGTGAGATGGGAGTCGACCTCCCGGGATCTTTATTTTCCGTAATTCGGAATGAGTGATTTGAACGTCAGGCAGCAGACATCCACGTTAGGCTCGTTGGCTGCACGACGTCAGGCTTTGAGTAAGTGTCAAGAGGTTCCGAAATGTCCGCATTCAATACCACGGGTCCGTCATATATTAACTGGCCAAACCAGTGAACCAGAGTTGTGGAGAGAATCGGTTCCTGAGGACACAGCAGCATTGGTTGCAAAACTTGAATCGGACATTTTTTCATGAGGTCTTTTTGGAATTGTGGGCACATGTGCCGGCATTGTTCGAGGTTGTCTTCTCTAGCGCTCTGGCTCAAAAAAACTAGGCACAGAACGGAAGTAGCAGACAAACGCATCTGAAGGCGGTTCACGGCCAGCATGTCACCGTGCCGTTGCCGGACTTTGTGGCATATTATAGTTGGGTCAATGGGCCATACCTCAGTTCTTCGCACCCTGACAACACTATCGCTATTGGCCCCTGATTACTTATTTATCGGACCCGTGGGTCTGCCTATTTAGCAGCCAACTTTTGCTGGATGCCGTTCCATCACCCGCCATCCATGAACACGCAGGGAGGTCAACAGGTAGGCGACCACGTGGTATTCTGACCCCAAACTTCGAACGGACCTGTCGTAGCGGCTATCTTCGAGAAAAACCGCAGTTCATAGTTCAGGTGCCATCATGGCATACGCCTATTTGAGAGCCCTTAAGGACTTTCTCTTTAACCGTTCTTGCTTTCACAGCGGCGGCAAGCAAGAAAGGATCAGTACAATTTTCTGCCGATGCCTGAAAACTCAGTCGGCCATATGAAAATTAACATCGGTAGGCTTTGTGTCTTAGAATAAGTGAGACAAATTCTTAAAGCACTATTCAAATTATAACGGTCTACCGAAACTTCCCCAAGAGGAAGTTGTGACCAACCTACCCGTGAGTTGCAAGAGGAGTTTGTTGTAGTCACGTCTGCGGCAGAGATTTGGTCAGTCTCGTCCGGGCTGAGGCCGTTCAAACAGCATAAGTTATTTTTGCACATTGTTCTAGAGAAAAGGGATGTCAGTGGCAATGCATGAGTCAAAAAAGCAATACAGATTAGTCCTCAGATAAAAACGCAAAGGATGACCGAACACGCAAACTAATTAAGCACAGGAAAAGCAAATGCATGTAGTCTTAAAAAGTACTTGCGAGGGGAAAAAATGATGACCAGTTGACATAAGAATGCTTTATATATGGGGCAGAGAACAAGATAATTCGATTTTTACATTCTAGCAGGCAAGCTTGAAGGTTAAGATAAGCTACCCAATCCAAAGTCATAGATGATCGCATTGGTTAAACCTATAGGAGGAGATTCGTATGAAGTATACACAGCGACAGAGTGATAATGATGAGCTAGTGGGGGGGGGTAACAGGTTAACCTTCGTCTAGCTTAAATATTGATACTCAACCCGTCAGCGATCAAACTCTCTGGGAGTATGGGATCCACTTGCACATTTTAAGACATGGAAACTGCCTGAGTTGATTGTTTTCCATAGGAAACTCAGATGTACAAAAATGACTTCAACAATCTGAACTTGTACTGGATCATAACAGGGCGACCTGGTACATTATAAGCAAAATGAACGTCAGTGTAATGCAAATGAAAGATATATAAAACTGCCTTGCTCTGTTGGATGGCTTAGCATGTACGTTCGAGAGACACACGGCAATGACATCGGACAACAGCCAGGAGGTTATCAAAAACGGAAACAAATGCGTGTGTAGCTGTTATTTATCAACGTCGTCTCTAACTTACTTTGCGTTCTACATTGTTGCCATTTGTGATGTGTATAATTCATGAGCGCTAGTTTTGCGATAGTTTTAGAGACCTGTCTGAAGGCTCAAGAGGACATGGGCATCTCTTCCTATCTGAGAAGTGACATGTCTCTATTTATTTGGAGATAGGCCACTTCCATGGCAGTTTATCCAAAGTGCCTATGTTTGAATATTACCCAGATGCGAGGACAATTAGTCCTGGTCTAAAATCTACCCGTAAAAACGTTGCTTTCAGTAATGTTGCTTGCTGGATAAAAGAGATCATAACTAAATGGTTTCTGGCTGGTCACAGCGCTTGGAGAGCTGGAGCTTGGCGTACTTGGCGTGACCGGAGAAGCGAACTTAAAGCATGATGACAAATCAACGCCCTTAAAACCTAGGAACAATTTGCCAGCAACTCAGCCGAAGCGTTGATAAGATAGCAATTAACGTTATGGATGGGGACGGAGAGCAAAATGCAGTCCGAGTTCTTTTTATACCAGGATGTGGGCTGTGGCTAAGCGGTAGTAGACTTATGTCACGACGAAACGTTCACCATCGTCGTCATCATGTCCCGCTCTCTTCAATGAGAAGTCATCATACATTGACTAGAAAACCACACCAAGTCAAATTACTCATGATTTGTCCGATACCGTGACAGTCAATTGTTTAAACGCATCTCAGGTTGATTGTGCTGAGTCATCTCAAAACCGTCTACAATTTTCTTAAGACGAAAATCAGAAAGATTCCGACAGAGACCTCTAGTGAGCCCACACTGCAGTCGGATTCTCATGACGTTCTACCAACCTTCATGCTGGCAGGCAAAAGAACGGCTGAGTTCGAAAGTCCTCTCTGAACTCATGTGTAAGGGTTTTTGGCAGAAATGTTTATAATTATTTCGGCCAGTTGAAAAGTGGCTTATTAATTGGAGGCAGTATTCATGAGTTTTTTCTAACACAGGAAGCTTACATGAGATCGCAAACAGAAACCAGCAGCACAATCGTCCTTAACCCCATAAGCTGCGGTTTAAGCCACACAGAACAATAACTGCCTGCATTTATACTAAAGTGCCTTTGGTCTCCGATCTCTTTGTCGACAGTGGGGTAGGGCATACACAAGATCCCATGCAGTCAGTTTCCCGGGAGAAAAATCCTGCTTGTGATGCGATAATTGGTCTTCTGAGAAATCGTTTTGTTTGAAATAATAAAACCCACCATGCTTGCTGTTGGTTTAATCTAAGTTACGCTACAACAGAAAGGCAAGTTCGCAGGAGACCTATTAAAGTGGAGTTTGGGTAGACGACTCTTCATAATGGATCTGATTTATATTGCTTGTATCAGTTAATTTTCAATAGTTCAGCAGCTCATTCTGACTTTGTCACGCTCAAGTGGTGGAAGGCCACCTTGACTGTTTCGCAAAATTCGACAATTTGGTTCGCTCTTGTAATTAAAATTACCAGCTCTATCTTGGTAACGAAGAATGTTGTTCACCTAAGAATTGGGAGTAATAACACTGACGGGGAAACTTTTTAGAAGCACACGCGATTTATTAGATAGGTGCCCTCGCATATTAGCTGCTTGCAATAGGAGCATTGCTTATAGTCGTAGAAATCGAGGTAACTCGAAGAAATTAAAAAGCCAGATTTGTAAAAGCTAAACCATATCCCTGATGAAGTAACATTTATTCGTCTAGTTTCCGAAAGAACCAAAACTTGCCGCAGCACGTTTGGCATGCCAAAGTGTAGATCGCATGATAACAAGTGAGTTAAAAAAACAACAGGACAAAAACCGAGCTTTATATCGGGATTAGTAATAGCGGTTTCTATGTAGACCAACCATGTAGATACTAGCTCAAGGAATGAAATAATGGAATAATTATGCCATACGTGCCCATAACATCGTTTTATAAAACGATGTTATGAGCATATAGGCATCAGAAGTGCTTACCGACAGGATCCGACGGAACAAGCATTGTTCCAAAGACGGTAAACTTTGAGAATGTGTGAGGGTTCAACATCTAATGGGTTTTTAACTGTAGACAGACAAAGCCATCTCCCGTCAAGTTTCCTGAACATCGTCAATAAACTGGCAGGCGCCTCACCAAGAAATTGAAAGCGAGGCACTTGTTGAAGCTCAAGGCTAAAAAGGCAAAGTAATATTAAGTTCGAATTTCGTATATTGTTCAAAGACGACAATCGTAAAAGATCTTGGACTTAGGAAATCAGAACAAACCTTTGGCAAATTCAAAATTCAGATACAGAAATTCAATCCAATTTTCGCGTGCTTCATTAATTGGGCATCATTTTTTATCATTTGCACAACTAAGGGTCATACTGCTCTGGCACAGACGAGTAGAACAGGTTATAAAGTAAGCTGAACGTAAGCTTCTTATATAAAGGACAGAGGTGAAATCAAGGCAAATCCAACACTTGGAGTAGAGTGTCAACGATCCACCAATACACACAAAACGAACGATGATTTACCGAGAAAAAATGACATTTCAGCCGTCGTGACCGACGATATACACTGTTTGTTCCACAGGAAGGTGAAATTAGCACGGTGAATTGTGCGTAAATAAGTTTATAGGGCCACAAAACGTGTGAAGCGCATACGGCACTCTCTTCTCTGTCTCACCGGAACCTGGTGTCAAGACAGAGTCAAGAAGACCGGAGGTGAGGATGAGCCAAGGTGGCTGATACAGTCAGACCCGCGCCTAAACGTTCCACAACACCTCATGACCCTTACCAACCTTGAGGGCCAGAAGGGTGACACGCAGCCCTGCACTATGCCTGGGCCAACACACTTTAAAGGCAGGTTGACCAGTCACTCGTCGACTGAGGGGTACTACCCATATGCACACGCATTCCACACATGCGTGAGAGTATCAAAAGTCACTCGAGTCACCTAAAGCCGCTTCATTAATTGCATTGGGTTTTATTCTTTAGGTTTCCTATTCATATTCAAAAATGGCTGTATAACATTTTATATAGCAGTAATTGTGGAAATTGTAAAGTCAAAGATATTTTTGTGCCTGTCGTAAACTGCCGCCACTGACAAAATATTGCGTAAATGTGCAGTAATTTCTTATCAGTTGACTATCTCGTTTGCGTTTAAATGTTTTAATAGTTTACGGAAGGACAACCGCATCAGTGAGTACAACGACACTCGACTAGACAGCGCTGCATCGGACAGCGTATGTATGTATTTGAAAGGTTAGAGGCAGAGCCACTTATATCCCTATTTATATACAAAAATGTCACAAAGTTGTAGTCAATCACAAGTTACAAACATTTAGAATGTCCTCAGTCCAAGATACAATATCAGAAATAAGAACATAAGAAAATAATTTTTATTAAAGACACATCGGGGTCCCATGAAAGTATTTAGGTTTAAGCTACAATAATAATTTTGATCGCTCGCCACAGGCTGACAGAATTCCAGCCAAAGCTACCCAGATTTGTGGCTTTATTTCTTACGATTTCTATCGTCCTGAAATTAAAGTAAGGCTCTATCGTATGTTTGCACTTCCCATTTTCGAGAATTTTGCCCATTTTTGGTTTGATGAACGAAGCTAGTCGTTTGAAAATTGGAAATGTCCAAAGACGTTTTTCTAAAAAACTTTTCGATAGGGAACATCCTTATATCTTCTACTCAGATAGATGCCAGCTAATTAACCTAAAATTTTGATGGGTTCTAAGACTAGAAGCGGGTTTCTATCTCCCCTTTCGCATTAATAATAGTTCAAATCTTCCTCGGATTTCAGCACTCACCCCTGGTAGTCGTCCATACAATCTTCGCAACTCGTCCTTGATTATACCTCCTCCAGCGTCCTCCACCTCTAAGCGCTCTTTTTTTCGCTTCCAGATATACTTTCTTATGGAATAACCTTCCAATAAATATAAAATCTTCAGATAATCTTCACACGTTTAAGAGAAGGCTACGCCTTTATCTGAATACCGACTCGATTAAACTTTTATTTTCCTCATCTTTCCCAGACAACTTTCTCTATGACACTGAGAAAGGGCCACCGGGAATTTACGACGCCGCCAATAAATTTCCGTATCTGTTCACATTTCCTTCCTTTGTGAGTCGTCGCGCTTCTTAAGATCCCTCACCAGAAACGTTAATTTTTCCAATTTTTTAGTTCATGCATCGTGCCCTCACAGAATGCGCTCCATCGACGCTCTTGGCGAAACCTTCTGTATTCGTCATATACTAGTAGTCTGGTCGCGTCTCCCTTGTCCCATCCTCGGATGGACTCGGATGAATGTAACCGACCGCATCGGGGTTCCTATCGCCTTGACATTGGTTTTTCAATTTCGCCACTCATTCGCCTTATTCAACGCCACATACAGGCCAGTCCTCACCGACCCGCCTACTAACCCCTTCATGAAATTCGTTATACAATGTCATTCGCAGCTGACATTTATTTCTGTCCTGACGATGTCCGACTATAGTCCATTATATACCGCCACATTCAGGCCTGTCCTGCCTGCATTTTTCTGTTTCTATTTTTTTCGAGGGTTTTTTTCTCCTGTAGAGTTAATCCAATCATTTTTTAATTTTGATGTGGTTTTTTTTTCACCTCTCGCTTGTCATTTTTTCTTAACGCACTTTTAATTCAAAAACTGTGTATTGCACTTTGTACAGATTTTGCCTACCTCATCTAAAATTCGCATGTATATTTATTTTTACTTGCTTTGATGGGACCCCGACGGGTGTTTAATAAAGATAACTTTTAATTATTAGATGAGGTATGCACAATCTGTACAATAAGATACTTTTAATTTCTGAAGCAGTTGTCTGTTAATAAAAATGATGAGGGAGCAGTGAATGGGAACTCCACTCAAGAACTTAAAATATGACTGAATAAACTTTACAGGAGATGAAAACTGTCGTTCATAAAAAGACATAATTGCAGGCAAAACTGGCCTGCATTTGGCGGTGTATAACGGATTATAATCGGACATCGTCAGGGCAGAAACAAATGCCAGTCTTGAGGGGTACGTATGACGGTCAAATGGGACTGGCCTGCATGTGGTATTGTATAAGGTATTCAAAACGGACATTGTTAGGGCAGAATTGATACACCGGATAAGACTATTCGCGTCAAAGAGGCCATACGAGAAGAACCCAGACACGGTCGGCCACAGACCGTTTCGAGTCCAGCCGAGGAGTTGACAAGAGAGATACGATCAAGCCACTAGTAGATGGCGAATTCAGAGGATTCCGCCATGAAGGTTGACAGACCGCTTGAGGTTCAGATAAGGATATGACATCAAGAATTGCGAAAATCGTCGCTATGGAGGAGGAGAGATAGCGCTGGACTTAGTAACCAATTCAAAGCAGGGGGTAGTAAAGAGAAAAATGAACGTTTCCACTTGATCTACCAATAAATATGCCACTTAATTCCAGGAGGACGTTTCTTGAAAGTACAAAGCTGAGTGTTCGAGAATGAGACAGTTAAAAGTGTCGTTGTTACGACTAATAGAGGCGGGGTTTTAACAATTTAAGGCTCAAAATGTTCTACTTGGACTAATGAGGTCTTTGAGTTAACAATATCCAGAGAATATAGTGAACACATGCTGGCGCCCTGTGTGTCTCCGACCACGAATCTAGCACTCAGAGACTGCAGGGAGACCACCAGCTTCCGTATTTTAACGCGTGTTTTTCGGGGCATTAAAGAGTATTATACAGGTTTTCGTTGCAGTACAAGGACCGAAACGTTGCTAAAGTACAAAAAGACGCACAGAATGGCAAGTACTACCATTAATTTACTACAAAAACTAGAAGGAGACGGTCTGACACGGTGTCACTAAAAAGCGTTTCGCAAAATACGGCTACTTTACCAGACTGTCTGGCAAGACTGAAAGACAAAATACACAATCATAAAAAGTGCTTTAAAAAAGGACACAAATAAAAAAATATTAACTGCTGCACGTTTCTTTGAAATCGAGCGGTGCGGCTTGATCCTGACCTTAAGGAGAGTTCGGGAAGAAATATTTTAAGTGCACATATGATTATATGCAAAGTAATAACTGCCTTCTAGACGATCTTCGTACAGTGATCTGACGGCATTAGATTTGCGGTCGTTCACGCACCCTCATTTATGTATCTTTAAACAGTTTCTAATGACGTCCCGTTACTATAGTACAGATGTTTCGAGAGCCATTTGGCCAATCTTTAGATGCGGGACCACGCATTTGGACACATTTAAGTTTGAAAGCCATCTGGTTGACTAAACACTCAGTTTGTCGATGATTGATTGCAGTTTCTTTGCGTTATTAACACAGTTGACGTCGTTCCCCATTTTTATGTCATCCAAGAACGTGAGAGCTTCGCGGTCCGGTTCGTTGGTGCAATCATTTACATAAATCAAGCAGAGAAGTGGGCCTAAAACTGAACGCTGTGGGACACCACTTTCCACTTTTGTCAATTTCGAAGTAGAATTACCAACTACGGATCTCTGTACTCCGAAGAAGAAGAAGACGAAGAAGAAGAAGCAGAAGAAGAAGAAGAAGAAACTCCTGATCTATTTAAACATTCTTCCTTAAGTTTTCACATACCGAATCTTCTGTTTCTTAGACCTGCAAGTCTACTAAAGCCAGTTATTTTTAAGGCAATTCCATGATTGAATTTCTCCATTAATTATTAAGGCTTAAGCTTCGCCAATAATTTTCATCTTCCGCCAGAAACCGACAGCAGTATGATCAAAACTGCAATGATCTATGACTTTATTTTGTAAAATGAATATCTTCATAAAGGTGAATTTCGATCTACAGTAGATTTGTTCTTCTAGTTCTTGAATAATGCTGCACATGCTTTGGTTTAATGAGCGAGTCTAGCCGATCTAAAGTTGAAAATGTTAAAGAACATTTTACTAGAAAAATCATAGGTCTGACAATTTCAAACGGCCCCTACTCCAACAGATGCCGGCTAACAAACCGAAGAAATGTATGAGCTAGGAGACCGAAAGTCGGCCTCTTTATTAGCTTTCATATCAATACTTGTCCAAATTATCCTCCAATTATTCCCGTTTTTCGTCCGAACAACATTCACAGGGCTTAATTATTCATTTTCCCGCATGCTCCAGAGTTATACAGTCTGGCTACGCGAGCCCCGCACAACCTGTATCTCACCCGACACTCTGGGTCCCTACGAAATGGACGAGAAGATCGGAACGTACATGAGAGGTAGAGAGTACCATAGAGGACACATTAGGAAATGGCTACTGGGCGTGACACCCAGTGCACAGGACAGTATGTCCTCGCGCACAGTGCTGATTGGAAGATCGTAATTGCACAGTCGGTTGGCAGCCTTCAAAGTCATGCCGATTAACATTCGTAACGGCTTTAAGCGCGCCAGATTATTTATAGTGAGGGAAAAGCAGAGATCGTCAACCTCGCTCTCTCAATCCAAAACACCACTTCTGTTTGAACCCGTCAGTTTGCCGATGCGGGCTGTAGGCACATTGTCTGACAGAGCTGCGCTAATTCATCTGCGTGTGCTACACACAATTTTGTTCGGCGCCAGGTCACACCAACTAATAGGCTTCCCTTACGCGAGGGACACCTATTTCGTTTCCATGGTGGACCATGTGGACGGTTAAGGTGTGATGTAATTAGTGATGGGCATATTTGTGATGACGGGGCTAATTCTGCGATATTTTTCGCTGATTTTTGTGGTGATGCATATGACCGAATAGAACTTTTGGTGACTGAGCTGCTTGGACATATGAGGCGAGAACGACAGGTGTACGTTGGTACTCATAGCATTGGTTTCCCAGTCATAGTGCAGAGGATGCACGATTGACCGACAAGGTCAATGCGTGATGGGAAGGGGCGATCGTAGTGGGACAAGTCGGGATCAAGTCCATATTGATGGTTTTGGTAACGGTTTGGTTGTTGTCGGCTAGGTGGCCATCGGAAGCTGGAATGATATAGGTCGTTGTCCTTGTGAAGGTTGCATCAGGGATGGTAGAGGTGGTGGTGGGCGGCGACGGCGACAGAAGGACGTTAGAAGTTTGTTTACTGGCTGTGATAGTGGTCGACTTTGCGGGCGCCGTAAAGGAGGTGCGGGGAACATGGTTGAAACATTTTTCGGAAACTGTGGGTGAAGTTTATATATAGTTGTTGCATTGGGTCACGATGGACATAATTGGAAGTTAGGATTGTGGGTCTGCTACTTCTGGGACCTGCGAGCCTTTGACAGTGGCGGTCGGGACGACTTCGTAGATGGTTCCGGCCTTCTGGTCAACGCGCGCAGCACGATTTTGAAAAGATAAGTGAAAGTTATATTTTTGGATTCAATTTCTTTATCCCTTGCACAGTTTTCCAGTGTAGACCTGACGAAATTTTCCATTTTTTGTCATAAGTCTTCTTCGCTTCCTGTCGTGTTTCTGCGATTTGTCATAAAGCAGAAATCTATTGTCGCAGTTTTTCACCCAACATAGCCTCAATCCTATCAAGTCTTACCTGCATAAACAAAAGGTTTTCTTCGTAAAAATATAGATTAACATTATATTTTAAACGATATACCGTCTCTCTTGACGGCTTTCATCGTCAGTTTATTAAGAATTATACTGTTATCTATTTTATCCTACATAGCCTCATTATCCAATTCCGACTTATTCATAGTTCTGTTTTACCACCTACGAAATTGTCATTTGCCCGTTTTTTTTCTAGTTTACATTCTGGTATTGAGTAAAACTTGCTTAGTATAAATTGTGCTGTC
>CACRXP010000176.1:847908-865248 GCA_902702965.1 Spirometra erinaceieuropaei | reverse complement strand
TGTTCATATGAAAAAAATTGATCTAGGGGCGCTTGATGATTTTAACAACTTTATGTCTCGTTGCGGATCAATTTTTTCTGTCCTTGGTGCCCTTCTTGACGGAAATTTGCCAACGCTTACGTCTCAGCAGTGTGAGAAGCTCATGCCTCTCATTAACCTGGTTGCGACTGAGACTGAAGACAGGCACAAACGAAGTTTCAACTTTATATAAAAAACGTTCCCAAGAGCAGACAGCCAATAGATGTCGCCTTTCAATTCCTTTTTTCATGCGGCTTCAACTTTAGGGTCGCGGAAGCTAAAAGGCTTTCATCTAGGAGCAAGAATCCACCCATTCTTGTCAAACTCTTTTCATCGATAGAAGTAGATTTTATTTTCTCCCATTTGGAGCGATCAACTCAATATCTCAGGGCAAATAAACTTTTTATTAGTCGAGACCAGACTCCACTGCAACGAAAAATTTCTCCCACATTACCAAACGTAAAGCCACCCCCGAATTCTACTCAAATGTCTTTTTCCTCTAAAGCAGTTTCTCCATCTGGTGTCGATCAAATCCCCCCACTATCTACAGCGGCCCCAGTTCCATCTAGCTCTTCGACTGATCACATTATCACAGAGACGGTTAAAACTAGCCTCTTTAAATCTCCCCCACGGAGCAAGGATTGTTCAAATGCGGCTCCCAAATTTATAAGGGAGCTTGATCTTAGCAGTAAAGATGAGCTAGTGCTTGAAGCACAACCGGCTCCCAGTACTCAGAATAGTGATTTGGTTAATAAACTTACATCGAATCCACCCCGTTCCCACGCCTGGTCACTCAGGTCTGACCTTGCAGTTAGGTCTAATAAGCTAGATGAGAGTTCAGGGAGGTCTTTACCTGTTCCTATCCTGAATTCTCAACTTAACGCCACAGTTGTGAAGCCCTCTTACACATCAGACTGCAAAATGCAAGTATATTGCATTGCTGATAAATTTTCCAATCCCGTTGCTAGCCTGACACCCCAAATAATAAAGCCCTTTCCTGATGTTAACTGTTTCCCGAAACCATTACGTCCGCCACCTAAAATAAACTACCCCTCGTATTATGCTAACAATTCCCAAAATCCTATTTTCTTGTCTCCTATTTTTCCAACCTAACAAAATAGTTTTCCTCTTCCTGGGTCCTCCTCAAATGTTTTTCCACCTAATGCTGCATCTCTAACCAGTAATTACCCCATAAATTTTAGACCACAGCATCTTTGTCCTCCACCAATTGCTCCGTTCCAACAGCTTAATTTTCCACCTCCGGCTCTTCCTTTTTTATAAGTAGCAATGAGCGGAACCTACATATTAGGAATACGCTCAGTATTGTCTCTCTCAACGCAAGATCTGTCGTGCAAAAGATGGCACACCTAAGAAGTGTAGCTGTTGAGTTTGACACAGACGTATTGTGCATTACTGAATCTTGGGCCCACTCTCTAATTTCAGACTCGGCACTTAACATAGATAGCCTCAGTTTATACCGCCAGGACCGTGCCGACAGACGCGGCGGTGGATGCCTTCTTTACATAAGAGCATCACTTGCACAATCGCCTTATAACTTGAACATTTCCTCCTTCTCTGGAAATTTATGTTTTGCTTCGGTAATACTTCCGCAAAATAGGAAAGCCTTAGTCGGATGTGTATATAATCCTCCTTGTTCCTCCGGAAATGAAAGCCATCTTGGTGAACTCTTTGAAAAAATTTCAGAAACTTCTTTCGATGTCAAGATAATCGTAGGCGATTTTAATTTGCCAGAAATTGACTGGCACACACATACTTCTCCTCCTAAATTCCAGAAGCTGCTTGACACAATTTACTTTTCAAACCTGACTCAATTAGTTCACTCTTCGACCAGAAACGATAGTGTTTTAGACTTAATTTTTACTAATGGCACCTTCGCTTTATCTATGGATTTTTATCATGACCTCTTTGCAAGTGATCATGCATTAATTCATTGTCGCCTTCCAGTTGCCATTTCCGCAAAGCCAACAGTTCAACGTAGTATTTTTGACTTTGCTTATGTTAACAAGGAATTAGTAGATAACTTTACATGCACTCTTGATTGGCACAATATTTTTTCAAATAATGATCAAAATTTTTTCAACAATTTATTACAATGCGTAACAGAAGGTCTTCTTGACCTTATTCCTCGGAAGATGTTCAAACCGAGTGCTAATTCCACCGCTATCCCACACTTTCTTAAAAACAGACTTAAAAAGTTACGGAAGCAGTTTAAAGATCCTTCTGTGAGCTCATTATCAGTTCATCTAAGAATCGTTGAAATATTTGAACTAGCTTCGAAAATGAGGCTCGAGCGAGATAGGCGTAGAGAGTCTTTAGCTATTAATGACGTGAATTCTTCTAAATCAGTTGCTCAGATCTTCCGTCAGAGATCATCTGCTAAGTCCCACCAAGTCATTCCGCCCTTGTTTAGTGCAAGTGATGCCTTCATTACAGAGGAGTCAGGCAAAGCAGAAATTTTAAATTTGTTTTTTGCCAAGCATTTCACCATTGAAACTGATCCGATCCCTTTAATTCCTTCGTTGTCTGATGCTTCTCTGAGCTTCATTAATTTTTTTCCTGAATGTATTCAAAAACTGATAAGACATCTTCCTAACTCTCACTCAGTAGGTACGGACAATATCCCAAACTCTTTGATAAAACAGCTAAGAGATTTTCCTCCTCTGCTAAGCAAAATATTTTCAGTATTTCTCGTAAATGGCTTCTTCCCTGACTATTGGAAATATTCTATTATTATTATTATTCCAGTATTTAAGTCTGGCTGTCGTTCTGACGTACAGAACTATCGAGATGTCCATAAAACACCCTCTCTCGCCAAAATCTTCGAAAAAATTATCGCCGTAAAAATTACCGAATTTTGCATAGCCAATCAAGTTATTAGCCCATCCCAGCATGGTTTTTTACCAGATCGCTCTTGTGAAACATGTCATCTGTCGTTTCTCGATCTACTTACCTCTCTTCGTAATGACCACCTATCTGTTGTCGTAATTTATTTTGATCTTAGTAAAGCCTTTGATAAAGTGCCACATAAAAGACTCTTGGTTAAATTGGAAGCTATGGGAATTCGCAGTCCACTAATAGACTTTCTCAGGTCATACCTGTCTAATCGTAAACAAAAGGTTTTGGTGGGATCTTCACTTTCCAGTGAAAGTCCTATTGTGAGCGGTGTCCTACAAGGTACCGTTTTAGGTCCTCTTTTGTTCTTGCTTTACATAAATGATATTTCAGCCGCAGTTTAACATTCTCAATTATTTATTTATGCCGATGATCTCAAATGTGTATATTCTTTTAAAAAATCTACGAGTCTTCTTTGCCTGGAGCAAATCCATGCTGACTTGCTTGCTCTCTCAGCTTGGAGCTCAAAATGGCTAATGGAATTCTCTCCGTCTAAATGTCGTTATATGTGTTTTGGACCTGATAGGCTACCCCAACCTGTGGTCTTTCAAGGAACACCTATGATTGAATGTACCACCATCAAGGATTTAGGTTTAAGCTACACTAGTAATCTTGATCTCTCGCCAACGCTGAGAGAATTACAGCCAAAGCTGCCCAGATTTGTGGCTTTATTTCTTACAATTTCTATCTTCCTGAAATTAAATTA
Source organism: Spirometra erinaceieuropaei (assembly GCA_902702965.1). NCBI lineage: Eukaryota > Metazoa > Platyhelminthes > Cestoda > Diphyllobothriidea > Diphyllobothriidae > Spirometra > Spirometra erinaceieuropaei. The sequence goes on along the minus strand of CACRXP010000176.1, from coordinate 861,611 downwards.
AGGCTCTATCGTATGTTTGTACTTCCCATTCTCGAGTATTGTTGCCCATTCTTTGGTTTGATGAATGAAGCCAGTCGTTTAAAAATTGAAAATGTCCAAAGACGTTTTTCTAAAAAACTTTTCGATAGGGAACATCCCAATATCTCCTACTCAGATAGATGTCAGCTAATTAACCTAAAATTTTTATGGGTTCGAAGGCTAGAAGCGAGCCTCTGTCTCCTCTTTCGCATTAATCATAGTTCAAATTTTCCTCGGATTTCAACACTTACCCCTAGTAGTCGCCCATACAATCTTCGCAACTCGTCTCTAATTATACCTCTTCCAGCGTCCTCCACCTCTAAGCGCTCCCTTTTTTTCGCTTCCAGGTATACTTTCCTCTGGAATAACCTTCCAATAAATATAAGATCTTCAGAAAATCTACACACCTTTAAGAGAAGGCTACGCCTTTATCTAAATACCGACTCGATTAAACTTTTATTTTCCTCATCCTTCCCAGACAACTTTTCCTATGACACTGAGAAAGGGCCACCGGGAATTTAGCATGCCGCTATTAAATTTTTCGTATCTGTTCACGTTTTCTTCCTTTATGAGTAGTCTCGCTACCTAAGATTCCTCACCAAAAATGTTAATTATTCCAATTTTTTAGTTCATGCCTCGTGCCCTCACAGAATGCGCGCCATCGACGCTCTTGGTGAAACCTTCTGTATTCGTCATATACTAGTAGTCTGGTCGCGTCTCCCTTGTCCCATCCTCGGATGGACTCGGATGAATGTAACCGACCGCATCTGGGTTCCTATCGCCTCGGGACTGATCTTCATGATGCCCTCACTGAATGCGCTCCATCGATGCTCTTGGCGAAGCCTTCTATATTCGCCATATACTAGTAATTTGGGCGCATCTCCTTTGCCCTATCCTCGAATGGACTCTGATGAATGTAACAGACCGCATCTGGGTTTTTGTCGCCTCGAGACTGGTTGTCATCGTGCCCTTTCTGAATGCGCTCCATCGGCGGTCTTGACAAAGCCTTCTATATTCGCCATATACTAGTAGTCTGGTCGCATCTCCCCCCATGCTCGGATGGACTCGGTTGAATGAAACTGACCGCATCTGGGTTCCTATCGGCTTGAGACTGGTTTTCAATTTCGGCACTTATTTTTCTTATTCAAGGCGATACAGGCCAGTCCTGACCGACCCGCCTACGTACCATTTTATGAAATCCGTTAGCAATGCCATATACAGCTGACATTTATTTCGGCCATGTTGATGTCGGACTATATTCCATTTTGTACCGCCACATGCAGGCCAGTCCTCCCTGTTTTTTTCTGATGCTATTTTTCTGAGGGGTTTTTTTCTCCTGTTAAATTACTACAATCATTTTTAAATTTTGCTTTGGAGTTTTTTTTCACCCCTCGTTTTTTTCATTTTTTTTTCATTTTCATTTTGCTTAACGGACTTCTAATCTCAAAAACTATGCATTGCACTTTGTGCAGATTTTGCCTACACCGTCTAAAATTTGCATGTAAATTTATTTTTACTTGCTTTGATGGGACCCCGACGGGTCTTTAATAATAAAATAATTAATTAATAATTAATTCTCTTCCACCTCCCAGAATTATCGATCCTGCGATGGTCCAACAGGGTCTATACGTTGATCTGTAAATGCCTAGGGGACACCTCCAAATTGTCTTAATAGCTCAGTTTCTGTCGTCATAGTAGGCTTACACCCGTGGCGTCGTCCTCGTTGAAGGATCGCTTGGATTGGCGTTCGACATTCATTTCAACGGCCGACCGCTCCAGCACAATCTGATTTGCGTCAAGTTGCCGTGAATTTTGAGGACTCCGGTTCTTTTAAGGCTACTATTATTCGACTATTACTATAACTCCTTACCAAATAAACTGACTTTTGGCATTCAGAAAAAGTCCCACAATTTTTGGTTGCTGAAACCGCCGAATTAATATTTCGTAGTGGTGGAGTTCGTGGTTTATGATCCCTCTGCCCGGTCTCATTCCCGTAAGATAAGATGCCGACTCTACAGTCCGCAACGCTACGGAAGATTCCCCATCCGACAGCGAGCAACTGTTATCATATGCACTGTTTGTGAACCAGTCCCAATTTCATGAAGAAGAATGGGGACTGAAAACATCCGTTGCAACGTTAAGCTCTCCTTTCTGGACTTAAAACCTTTCACTGGCAGCAGTTGTTTTCGCCTCAACCATGCAAACCCCACAAAACATCATCCCATATATTTTTTTCCCCGGGAGTTTTTTCACAGCCATGCCACTTCCTGCTTTACCTTTCTTTTCCAGTGCCTGTCAATTGGCATTAAGAACAGTTATTATTATTATTATTATTATTATCAACAGTCCGTCAGTCAGTCAGTGTATTTGAGGGAAATAGGCTTACACCTTTGAACTCCCTATTTGTACATAAAAAATCGATAAGCAAGCAAAAATGTGAAGAAATTACAGCATTGAGTGAATGCATACATTGATTCACATATGTCAATAGTCACATGGTTAAAAAGTCACATTGTCCGCTTGTTTCTGCAGCATATATCTGTCAAGGCGACATTTAAATGTCTCTACAGATTGAGACATAACAACCGTCTCGGGCAGGTTATTCCACGGTTCCACGACACGGTTGGAGAAGAAATATTTTCTTACATTCAGTCTACCCTGTGGCACACGTAGCTTGACGGGATGTCCCCGGAGGTGAGTTGTAGTGGCGAGTTGGAAAAAGTCATCGCGCCGAAGGTCACAATCCAAGCCGCGCACGATACGGAAAGTTTGTATCATGTCTCCGCGCAACTGCCTATAACTTTGAGGATAGTGATTAAGGTTAGTTAAGCGGATCTCGTATGACAGTGCACTTTGACCTCTTATTAATTTTGTTGCTCGTCTCTGCACCCTTTCGAGCAGATCGTAATCCTGATGCGTCCACGGTCTCCAGGCCTGAATTGCATATGGGAGATGGGGCCTTATAAACGTGCCGAAGACTTTGGTGAAACAGTCTTCATCGAAAACTACGAATGCCCGCTTGATGGCATAAAGCATTGAGGTTGCGGCCTTGGTCGCCTTACAGCATTGTGTAGAAGGCTTAAGGCTGTCTGCAATCCAAACTCCGAGATCTTTCTGAGTTTCTGCTTCTCGGAGTGGCATTTCGTTCAGATGGTATTGCCGCGTACTAGGGCTCTGATTTCCGAGGCGCAGAATGGTGCATTTGTTCAAATTGAAGGACAAGAGCCATCTGCGGGACCACTCGTCCAATCGACAACGATTTTCTTGGACGTTGGTATCATCGGCAACATTCTGCATGACTTTCCAGATTTTTATGTCGTCCGCAAACATGGCACAATCACACTCCAACCCATCTACACAATCATTGATGAACAAGAGAAAGAGAGTTGGTCCGAGCACCGAGCCTTGTGGGACCCCACTCTCTATGAATGTGCACCTTGATTGCTGTTGTTTTACGCAGACAATTTGGGAGCGGCCGAGAAGGAAATTTTCGATCCATTTGAGAAGTTTGCCACCGATGCCCATAATTCTCAACTTGTGTAGGAGACGCTGGTGCGGAACACTTTCAAACGCCTTCCGGAAATCAATATAGGCAACATGCACGGTGTGTTTTGCGTCCAGTGCTCGTGTCCAACTTTGCATTGTGTATAGCAAGTTCGTAACACATGATCTTCCCCTACGGAAACCATATTGTGCATTGGACAAGAGGTTGTGGGTTTCCAAGTAAGCCATCAACTCCTTTTTGATGATTTTCTCCATCACTTTGCAGCAGATTGATGTCAGACTGACGGGTCTGTAGTTTGTTGCCAGAGCACGACTACCGCTTTTGTAAAGGGGTGTAATGTGGGCCGTCTTCCAGTCTGTGGGAAGAATTCCAGCATCAAACGATTTTTGGCACAGAAAGGATAGTGGCTTGGCCAGCTCTTGGGCAATCTCAAAGAGCAGCTCTGCTAGGATCTCGTCCGGACCGGGAGATTTACATTCCTTCAAGCTTTTCAGTTCTTCCAAAATCGCTTCTTCTCGAAACACAATATTTTCGATAGTGGGATCTCTTATGTTCTCAGAATTAGATGGGGTAAAGTCTGCTTCTTTTGTGAGAACGGATCGGAAAAATTGAGAAGAGTGCTCAGTCTTATTTGTACTGTCCGATATCTCCAAGTCGTCATCACCCCTCATTACAGGAATGGGATTCCTGTTACGTGTGTTTTTCCGCAAATAGCTGTAGAGCAATTTCGGGTTTTTAACGGCTTGGTGGAGCAAATTACTCTCAAAATCCCGTCGCCTCCTGAAAATCAGACTTTTCACCTTATTTCTTTGAACTTTATATCCTGTAAACGCTGCATTATTGTTGTTCTCGCGAAATTTCTTCCATAACCTTCCTTTCTTGTTGATCTCCCTTTTGAGTTCTCGTGTTGGCCACTGAGGGCGGTTGGATGTCCTGGGCTTTGATAAAGGACAGTGGTTCTTCATTAGATGCCGTAAACTATCCTTGAATAAATTCCAGTCCTCGTTAACGTTTTCGGAGAAGAGAACATCCCAGTCTATTTGCGATACATCAGCTCTCATTTGGCAAAAGTCCCCTTTCCATATATTTGGCCTCGTATTGTCTTTTGTACACGGTTCAGAATACAGCAAGTACTCCCATAAAAGCACTGCATGATCACTTCGACTGAGCGGGGTAGGTAGTACACCTCGTCTATGCTGTTAGGATCTTTGGTAAAAACGAGGTCCAGACAACTGGCCTGTTGCCCTTAACGAGCTCTAGTTGGAAACTGAACATGTTGCGTGAGTAGAGCTTTTAGGGTTGTCTTTAGTAGATGGTAATCGAAGGTATTCATCGAGCACTTCGCATGTATATCGCTCCATTACCGTTATTACACTTCGTCCAAAATCCTGTTTTTCTGCACCAGTTTCAGTTTTTTTTCGGAAACCGCTAATGTGGACATATCTGAGTTTCCACGCCTGTTCTTCGTAAACGGTCCAGGGTGCCGATCGGTGTAACAGCCTTGTCAATATGTCAGTCTTGTATGTCATGAGCTTAATGCTGAGACGGAGGCTATGGCGATTTCCCACTACGGTCTGCAGCCGACTGAATACGTGGCTGGCATATGAGATTCGATGTACAATTTGTCGGCGACTTTGGTGTTCGGTGACAGTGTACTGCCTAGGTACTTATGATTGTACACTGCTTTAGTTTGAGTGTCGCTGACACTGGGGAGAAGCGTTCAATGGTGGCCATCAGTTGGTGTATTAACAGCTATTTCAATTTTATTTAATTTAATGTATTACCAGCACTCCATTTTGACGATCAGTCCGAAGTCCGCACAGCCGGCGACGAAGAGGTCCGCGCTGTGATGCAAATCCGCTTCTGTCGCGGTACTTAAAACGCATTCGATCACGGAGAGCAGATTGCGGGAAGTGGCCTTTGAGGGAAACATTGGTTTTGCATGTGGCATATCATGAGAAGCGGGCTCTCTGTCCTGTAGACAATGTCATTGCCCGGACCCTCTTTACGGCAGACGTCCGTTCAGACGTACAGAAATGGGCGCGTACCGATCCATTTATTTCTCAAGACGGGCAGGTTAAGAGAAGGTGTTATAGGTCATAAACAGATCGAACTCGATAAAAATACAACAGCAGCGTGGGTGTTGATAGAAAGACACTTATTGTATTCCATGAACCTCCAGTCAAACAATTAAAGCCCTGAAATAAACGGCCACCAATTTAAACAAAGAAAGACTCATTTCATATTTCGTAACCGAAAGTATTAGCAAAAAGATCGTCCGGTTGTTGTAATTTGAACGTGATTACAGTCATATTTAGTGTTTGTAATAACGCAGCTATTGGTGGTTGTCATATTGCGGAAAGCTGTCTACTCCATATTTTCTGCCGGTATGAAAAGGAACAGGGGTAATGGGTTGTAGAGGACATAGTCTTACTTGCACAAAAACGAATTTCGTGCGAAAGGAGTCTTTGAAAGTGTGCATAAAACATTTGATGCAATAAGGTTTGAAAAACTATAAGAGGAAGAATCATTCTTATAAAGCAATACAATGCGAAAAAGAACCACTCACAATACTCCATACGACGCTGCCCAGTCTGTCAGAACTAATCGAAATTTGAGGGACATATGTGTCCCTGTTATTAGAATGGAGTCTGAAGTTCTCACTGATTTGTTTATCGAGGTATTCTCTAATGTCCCACTTTCGTCATGGCGAAGCGTGTAAATGTTCCCCGATATATATTATATTTGATCTTGCGGCCAACCTGTCTGATGGAAAATATAAAACACCGTGTAACTTCGGATGTAAATGGCAGTCACCGAAAGTGCTTTACAGTCAAAAGAATGGCAGTTCATCGGATTCTTCCGTGGGCGGCTGGATTGTTTTATCGTGTCAATTTTTTGTGCATTGCTTGTGACATCACCCAATCACAGTTTTATACGTTGCGTTGACAGAGGTTGTTCTGTCGTGTGCTTGGTCGCCTTGCCGTTTTGCTTACAATGTGGCGTTTGTTGTGTAAGTTGACGATATTATGCAATGCGTGCATTTATATTATGTTTTCATTCCCAATCTTTACGTTGGGTTCGGCATGCTTGCCCTATCCAACATCCATTCAGGCTTTCACTATTCCTAATAACGACGTGCCCGCTTGCACAATTCCCGCATAATTTCAAAATACTTGCGCCATTATGCCTGCATAATGTTACTGGCACTCATTGGCCACATATATGCCAGCTTTATGCTGGCTTAATTATCAAATAGATATGTTGCTTATCCATGCGACGTTTTTCCTCGCTCTCAGGGCTAGCCCCAACGGTTAGTCCGCTACCGGTTTTTTGATTGTCTGACTCTTGTCAGTAGTTCCTGCAGGTACAACCGCGCAGCAGTTGATAAACTTGATGTCATCAACGTCAAACCGCCAGTCGTACCTAAGCTCGAAAATATGAGCTACTAGTGCGGGGCTAGACAGTGTTATCTAGGACAAATGAACATTCCCAACATGCGTAGGAAGCGCACGCGGCCGTATGTTACAGATGATGGCGGAAACATTAATTCACTATTTTTCGTCGCTAATCTATAATGTTTACTCCATCTGTGATCTAGCAGATATCGCAGCTTATTTCATGGCAGTACGAAACGGCATCATTTGGTTCGGTCGGGGCACAGCAGACCCCATAAAGCACGCTGCTCCAGATCACTTTGATGATTCTGCCTACAACGAGTCAAACTTCATCTTTTGACTTACATTTAGTCCGTACCCGCATTAAGTGAAGCAGTATTACTTGTCTGCCATCCAAGGCCATCGTAAACATACAGTTTCATCGACATTGGAAGTACACCGCACGTGGCCGGAATTTTTTTGGATCTTAAGGTAAACCGTCCACAAATACTTTAAAGAGGGTTAGTACTGTTTTCAGGTAAAAATGGAGTGCACGTGAATGGACGGCCTATAACCTCACACTTTTCCGCATGGCCAGCTTGTCATTCACATTTGCTGTATTTGGTATTCTTACACTGCATGTCCATAGACCTCACACATAGTTCAAGCTATCCACCGAATGGCGAAATTTTCACTCACTATTGCTCCCCGTGCATCCCGATCCTGACGTCAAAATTGACAACGCTGGTAACGACTCTAAGACAGCACTTCTATTTGCCTTCTCCCTCATTTCCTGCCGCCTCTTCCCAATACACCGATACACCTAAAATATCTATTCGACTCCCTGGGAACATCTGAGCAATCAGACAGATAAAAACGCAAGGAGAAACGGGTAGGTAGATATAACTCGCTGTAAAGCCAATGCACTCCAGAAACCCGAACTTCCGAAAGGGGGGCTGACGCTGCAATCAAAACCATACTTTATGGGCCGCATCCGTCGACCGCCAGCCTTTCCTTGCCAGTGGTGCGCACGTGCGTTAAAAAAATCGAGAGCACTAACTGACGGGACGGTTCGCGCCACATCGATGCCGCTGTCATGTACATGTGCGCTGACAATGTGTCAGCCCCGTCTATCAGTGTTTGGTACTCGTGGCGTTGATAAATAGCTCCAGAAGTCATTCCATCGGGTAAGTACCTTAGTCAATCAGCGTGCGGGCATTTCCCTGGCATGACAATGCTCAAAATATATCGGCATAAAGTCAAAATTTACCATATAATGATGCGGTCAACCACAAGTTTTAGTTTCGCTTGCACAGATCAATGCACGTGCCATGTGTGCGCGGGGGAGTAGGAGGGGGAGGGTGATACTAGTTTTCTCCAAAGCGGAAGAAACTTGTAAAATCCAAGATTGTCATGCAGATTTTCCTGGCCTCAAAGTATGTTGTCTTTTTACCTTTAAACCATCCTTACTATCATCACAGCGTCTGCGCTTAACTGAAATCTTAAATAATAAATAATATTAAGTTCAACGTGTTGTACAGGGATGCATCCCCGCGCATACTTTGAACTGTAGGAGTTTTCTGTTTTGTCCCAATACCGTTAAACCAGATGCTTCCTCTTTTCTAATTCATTTTTTTGTTTTAGGTTTATTGTCGCTGATTCTTTTCACATGCGATGCACTGTATTCATCGGACCAAAACGTAGCCCACTTAACCAGTTCGAACTTTGACGATTTTATTTCCTCCCCGGGTGTCAGTATAGTCAAGTTTTATGCCAGCTGGTGTGGCCACTGTGAACAGTTAGCCCCAAAGTACAAACAAGCGGCTTCCATTTTGGAGGTAATTGTTCGTTTTCACTTAAACCCCATTTAATCTCCGTTTTGGTCGAACGTTTTACCCGACACCCCTCTTTCATTTAGGCATGCATAATTAGATTGCCATCGACTATTTGTCAATCCGATCATCAATCCTGTTTTCTTTCTGGTCTTTTTTACACCGGGTCGTGTTCACTACTTCCTAAAAGCCCCACTTTATTTATGTCCCTTAGAAATTCATTTGATTACAATGGTTTACCCGATATCGCTTTGCAATTCAGGGTATTGTTAGGTTCGGTGCTGTGGATAACGACAAACAGTCCGAATTGGGCGAACGGTACAACGTTAAAGGTTACCCCACTCTTCTGGTCTTCCGAGATGGCGAATCGGAGCCCCTTCAATACAAAGGGGAAAGAAGTGTCGGCAGCATCGTTAAATTCCTTCTGGAGCAAGTTGAGCAACTTGTCGAACACAGAGGCGAAAAGGAAGTAAGTTCTGACTTTTCCCCACTTTAGTCAAAGTTTCCTAGGAAATATAGACAAGGAAGTCTTCGTTGTTGCACGCAGTATTCCCCTGATGTTGACGATCCGGTGGACATTGTTTTCGGTCATTTTACTTACCTCGGAATCGTCACAGAGACCAGAAATGACTTATTAGCCAGGCTATGTCGTTGTTTTAGGCCGTATGAAAAAAAAATCACGAATTTACGTTGGTCAATCGAACTACGTCCCGTCCTCTACAGTGTTTCGCAACGTCACGTCCACCCGTTTATTAGCTATAGTAGAAGTGTCGAATTCCGCTTACTGGCATCCCGTCTGATGCTGAGCATGGGGAGAAGTCTGTCCTTCTGCCCCGAATTCCTGTTTTTTAATCCATCAACAGCGAGCGTCCACTTGACGCTCCCCACCCCGCCACTTTTCCAACCGTACCTGTCAGCACTAGACTGCCTCTTGATGTTAATTCTGTCATTGCGATAGTTATTTTCCGTACACACTATCTCTTATCCGAGCAAGTTGAGTCCTCTGTTGAAACATGCGTTCAAGTCGGTGGGGTGGTATCGCTTACTTCTCATAAACTTTATAAATATCAGCACCCATAGCAAACACTTTTAACTTGTCTCTCAAGCTGATCATAGAGAACCAAATTAGTCTCGCAAAATGGCAATTGCCTTTTTTCGAAATCCATCAGTGATATTATTCCACACAATTGTATAGCCACAGTGCACAGGCCTAGTTCCTTAATTGGGCTGAAGAAGTGCTAGACCCTAATTTATGTAAAAGTCTACTCATCTTTTTCTATGCTGTCAGTCACTTATTCGCGTTTATACTACTGTCATGGTTAAATTAAGTTAAGCAACACCAGTCTCCTTATTTGTTTCGGTTTTTAGGCACAGATTAAATTCCTAATTCCCGATATTAGAGGCGTTTGTACGCAGCTTCTATTGTCTCAAGAGAGGCCGTGGTTAACACGGAATGGAATGGTTAGCAGATTATATGATTTAAAGTTAAGCAAACATACCGTGCTATCTTAAAAATGCCTGAAACCGACTGGTGAAGTGGGAAGTCATACTATATTGGACAGGCGGAAGCACCTGCTGAGTTGGAGTGTGCGGTCTTTTTCAGACCACTAATAACTAAGTTCCAAGCTCACGGCAGCTCACGCCCAACTTTCTTTTACTTCCGAGTCCCCCTTTTTGAGCTACAACTTGTTTTACCCAACCTGCTCTCGATATACACAAGATCTGCATGGCAACTCCAGTCGTACCAATTTACACACGGCTTTTCAGTGTTGTCACTGGTGCCAAGCATGTTTTGTTGACAGAGTTAGCCGCACTCCTTCCGATTGTCTGACTTACTATCTGACGTTTTAAGAAGTGGTAGGTTGTTTTCTTCTGACCTTCTGCTAACACATCTCTCCCTCTCAGTTTGTTTCAATCTACATTGAAATAGGGCATAACCATTAAGAAGCCTTCCGGATCGACTGGTGGTACTTGCAGTGGGAGCAGTGGCCGCGGCTCCTCCAGTGGCAGTCACAGTCACGGCGACGGTTCTGTCATCGAGCTCACCGATAGCAATTTTGATGACATGGTTCTGAAGAGCGAGGACGAATGGCTAGTCTCCTTCTATGCTCCCTGGTGCCCACACTGTAAGCTGACACATCTGCTATTTGCTCTAGTTTATTATTCTTTACTTGCACTGGGATCCGTCAGCGGGTTGCTTGTAAACGTCCTGTTTTTGTGCCTGCAGATTTTAACCATTTGAGTAAATTGTATAGTTGAGTAAGTTTCAGCCCGGTCTGCGGGCGAAAATTAGTTTTCTGAAGAATTGCACAGATGCGACATAAGGTAGATGTGTTATCTCATGAAATGTCGGCCGAAATTCTGAAATGCATTTTTAATTCGAAAAGATTACTTAAATAAAATTGTAAAATTAATTATCACGTGGCATAATACTAAGATATTCCAGTCACGTCCGGATGTTGGCTTACGAACGATCTTATTGTCGGCCGCTTGGGTAGACTACTTCCCTAAAAGCGGGAACTTAAGTAGTATGAATGTTTCCCATTAATTTTCGACGGCCTTATAAATTCAAACATATTTTAGAGAAAACACGCACACTTATTAATGTTGCTTATAAGTTAGACAACGTGGTCCTCATCCATTATAACATTTTTGGAGCACTAGATATTCCCTTAGTAATCTTATATAAAAATCTATGATAATCCTTGCACGAAAAGTATACGGACTTGCCGTTCGGAAACTGAATGCAAGCTGAACGACAGGTCGAGTTCGAAATTATTCGTTAACTGAGTTTTTTAGAACCGATAGATTCTCTTTCTTCAAGTACGAAATTTGAAAGAGACGTAATTTGCTACAAAATGAGTAAAGAAGAATATGTTTGTGCGTGTTTTCTAAAAATATATATTTTCATTTAAAAGGACATCGAAAATCGTTGATAAAATTTCATGCCACTTAAGCGGTTGTCTTTTACGGATATGTAAATGGTCTATAAGAGGCCCATGCGAAAGTCGGAATCCCGACGTGACTGAAACATCTTACCATTATGTGACGATAATTATTACTAGAACTCTACTTAGGTATTCTTTCGGAATTGAACACATTTTAGAATTTCAACCAACATTTTATGGAATAGCATATCTACCGTATAAACTATCGGCTAACGACGCTCAAAGTTAGGGAGACTATAAAACTTGGCGTTGTCTTGTGGTCATTCCTGAAACCGCAATACTGTTCTACAGGGCTTTCCTCCTCTACCCTGGCGGCGTATCAATCGCTTTTAACTTACTAACTAGTTAAGGGTCCGTAAAAGACATCCTGATTCACTATATATTGTGCCGGTTTCCGCGACACAGAAGAGGACCGTCAAAATTTTTTGGGCGAAAACCCCTGCAGTAGATTCATTTGAAAGAGAACGGCATTCGCGAAATTTCTTCCGCTGCCCTACAGTTTTATTGAAATTGCAAAAGCCTTTGGGCTGCAGACATCAAACTTTCTTCTGACTCGTGTTTTACTGACTCTTTTGCCCAAACAGATCTTTGTGAGAAAGCAAGGCATGCATTTAGGCTTGCCGTGCGTGTGAATAATGCACATCCCAATTTAGCCCTTCATCACGTGTAAAAAGGTCAGGCTTTCCGTCGTCCTCACGTCGCGCGGATGCAATGAACGCTTTTTTTGTACGACTTCTGCCCGATATTGATGGTTACTTCGTGCTTTGATAGGTAAATCACTCAAACCGGCGTGGGAGTCGGCCGCGAAGAAGTTGAGCGGTAAAATGAAGCTAGGCGCCATCGATGCCACCGTCTACCAATCACTCGCACAACGCTATTCGGTATGCACTTCCGAATCCATAGCGCTCTTTTGTTGCCGCCGTCTACCCTTCCCTAACCAATTTTGCTAAATGAATGTCCGTTACCCTCGCCCTGCCTGTCCTTGTTCTTCCTCCTCTACTGCTGCCACTACTGCTGCTGCTGGTGGTTCTGGTAGTAGTAGTGCTGCTACTACTACTACTACTACTACTACTACTACTACTACCACTACTACTACTACTACTACTACTACTACTACTACTACTACTACTACTAAACACCACTACGCCGCCGCCACTGCCGATCCTACGTCTTCACTGGGTTTTACGCGGCGACCGTTGGTGGCGTTCGTCGGAGTTTTCGTAACACCTATAGTCGGATCTTTCGGACAGGATGCGCATATAGTTGTTCGATTTTATTGCGATAGCTTTTTGAAAAAGTATCTTTCAGCGACTTAAGGTAATCCCTAACCCACTTGAAGGCATTCATGTTTTTATTAAGTAGGCTACTGCAATTTCAAACGTAGAGTGGTGGTTTGGTTGGTGGAGCTTTCGAATATTTCCCCCCTCAGTAGTTGGGGACAAGGTTCCACGTAGCCACGACGCACACGGATTCCCCTCGACCTTTTTCCATCCTGATCTAAGTGAATAGTCCATTTGCTAAAATCATTACCTCAGGTTTTATTACTAGTTACCTTTGTTTCGTCTTTAGATATCGTCTACATGTGTGAAGGTAATTTGTAGAAACCCGATAGAAATTTAGTTTCAATCTTGCCCTTGTTTTTTGCCAGTCCGCCTTTTCAGTGAATATATATATATATATATATATATATGTAGAGTAGAAGTGGTAGGCATTCCGAGATAATATAATGAAAAAGGAAGAGGTTCTTCGGAAAAAATCGAGTTGTACTCGTGAATTTTCGAATTGGTGACACCAACCCGTCGTCAGACGAAATGAAGAGAAAAGAGAGAGTGAGACAGTCACACTAGACTAATAGACGAGACAGGACAAACATTGGCGGATGAACCATTAGCGTGTGAGGAGGGATGCGGGTAGGGAGTCATGCTGGGTTCTGAGCCGGGAGGGTAGGAAGGGGGGGAGCCGTTACGGCTCTCGTGTTGGAGGGGAGGGAGAATGGTAGGTTGGCAGAACTGCGGGCGCCTGG
>CACRXP010000176.1:826429-846297 GCA_902702965.1 Spirometra erinaceieuropaei | reverse complement strand
GAGTTCCCCCAAAACACGCTTCGAATAACCTTTCTTGCGCTTAGATTCGAGGTTTCCCGACAATCAAACACTTCCCGGGCGGAGTTAAATCCGGGGCCGCCCGAGAGTACGATGGTGGTCGGTCGGCCGACGACATCGTGGCTTGGGCGCTTCAACAACTAGCCAAGAACAAGCCGCCCCCGGAAGTCCTGGAAATAACCAGTAACACCGTCCTCCAGGACGCCTGCGCAGAGAAACAGCTCTGTATCATCGCAGTACTGCCCCATCTCCTGGACTGTCAATCCAAGTGTCGAAACGGCTACATTGACTTGCTGAAGAAGGGCGCCGAGAAGTTTAAGGACAACGACTGGGGGTAGGTTACATCATGTCGCATAAATCTAGTTTGGTGCAGTTGTTGTAGGCCGACTGTTCATGCATTCTGATGTCACATTTTGCCTTCTTGTGGGTAAGGTTAACATTTATTTCTCTGCAGGTGGCTCTGGGCGCCAGCCAGATCGCATCCCGACTTGGAAAAGACCCTGGAAATTGGTGGCTTTGGATACCCGGTAAGGCTTGTGTAAAGTTATTTTCTCCCCAGTTAGCACTAGGATTTCTGACACAGCCTCCTCCTCTATCTTGGCGCCGAACCGGTGTGATTTCAAAAATGGTGTTTGGTATTCTGATTAAGACAGTAAGGGAAGCTCTGCATAACAGTCACATCAGTCAACGTGACTTTCTGCAGGGACTTGCGACGCCAAAATAACGGTTTTGCACTTTAGCCAGAACTTTTCCACTTTATCGCTGTTGACTGAAGAATCGAAGTGCTGGGAACCAGGGGAAGGGGAGACGGGGCCTGTCGGTCGTCTTGCCTGCTGACTACCCAGCCCATTAACGGAGAATGAGTAATAGAACGTCCCTTAGGGCAGACGGGCTAAGAAATAAACAGGCTTTCGAATCTGACGGATGGGCAGGCGTGGCTCATCAGCGACACCGCGAAGAGGACGCAGAAGGTTGGGGTCTTGATCGTGGACTCCCATACAAGGCTCTGGGGCCTAATTACGTCACTGGCAGTCCTGAATCGCCACCTACTTGGTTTTCTATATCGTTGTCTCATGCTCCGCATGTCTATCTCAGGGGCGAATTGGGCACTAGGAAGCCCAAGCTGTGTCGAGTTCCTGGGCCGCAATATCTTAAATCATGAGCTGCGGTGTTTCCAGCGGAAGATAAATTTAAACCGCTGGAAATAATGGTGTGTATGCAAGCTGGTCTGAGCGCATTTTTAGTTGCACGCTGGAATTCAGGACCCTTTCCGCGGCTGCAAAACTACCCGAACTATGGACTTTGCCTGCCTCTCTGAAGTATGCTTGCTAGACCACGACTGGAGCAGTATTAAGACGGTGGTAGAGGGGCACTCACTGATCCTTTTTACGGATCTCACTTGTCCTGTTTTGCCTTAGGGCTATCTCTCTCGAGCCCAACCAACAGCCGCACAGCGGCACACGATATTGGCAGAATGGTATTACCAACCTCTACCTCTACCATAATATATTACCGAACGCAACCGAGAGAACAACGAGCTGGTGGCTCAGTGGTGAGACGCAGGTCGCAGGATTGAGCCTCAGGTGTTCCACACCTCGGGGTTAGGTATGACTGGCTGACGACGCCTAATAAGCCAGAAATGGCCCTTCCAGTCTCCGTTGTCTTTGTTGGTAATACTATTCAGTATTAAGACGTTTGGCTCTGGAAAATGCTTTTACCTTCACCACAATGCCACCAGAAAACCTTGCCGACAATGAGAATGCAGCCCAAGTCCACCAAGAATTACACCTGTCTGTTTTCATGGTATAGCTACCAATCTCACTGCTCTTATAGTGGGTGTCAGATGTGGATGTTGCTGTAATGACGCTTTCTGTGAGGTGTACCGGGAGACACAGTGACCTTAAACCGCCATGGAATAAGCTTGCTTGTCACCACTGCCATGTAGTTAGGTTATTAAGCCAAGGCGCTGGAGGAAACACCTACGGTATCCCAAATCCCTAAGAAACCTCATAAGAACGTTTGGTTACAGTGTTGCGATCCATGCCACGACATCCGCGGAAATCGACAGGCTCCGCAACCCTGGGCGAATAGTATGTGTGCTGGACTACTCAATCAGGAACGGACTCATGATATTGGATGCTGGGATTTGCGAATGTTTTAGTCCCTGGTGCCCAAAGTCCGACGTCGCGCGGTTTTCGTTAGTACAGCGTGAATGTTGGCTGTCTGTCTAAAGTGCAAATCCCTGACTCGCGCTCAAGAAATAAAGATCCCGGGGGTTAACTGTCACCTCAGCCTGCACCAGAGGAACCCACTCAATACTTCTGGTAGACACGGTGTGGCGATCGGCATCTCGCAACAAGCAAACTGCACTACTTGCGCGGGAACCAGCCAATGACTGAATGGCTTACGTGCGACTTATGGGTCACCTGACGAATATCTAGGTCGTCTCCGGCGAACAGTGCGATAAAGAGGTAGCAGTTAGTTGAAAGACTCCCTCGCCGTGGTCTGTTTATTTTTGCCGGACACCGAAATAACTGAACTGGGCCCGGCGACTTCCAGCGGTCGCCTTGGGCTTGGCCCTTGATGCGACATTGGCGAGCGAAGGCTGAACCTTGCTGGTCAGAACCGACTATTTGCCACTGACACGTGCCTCCAGCGTCGCGACAAACATCCGTTATATTCAACCGACAGCCATACGGCCAGTCAGATGAACTGCGTTGTAGTTGGTTCAAGGCTCCACAGCTGGCGTCACGATAGCAGATGGATGCGTGGTGCTGAAACTGGTGACTTCCATGGGTCTGACCATGTTCACGTTTGCACACGTCGGAAAGTCCACCTCTCATCCGCACCCAGGATGTCAATTGCAGGACGCCATGGTGTTGCGAACTTCGAAAACCCAGCACCACCGAGGCCCTGAGCAGAAAGATCCGGTTTCTCATTACGACCCGAGTTGAGGGAGAAGGCGGTAACCAATGGTCATAATTGAAGTGATCGGTCTACGAGGCAGCTGGCAAATTACATGGATCTACCCAGTGGCGCTGCAATGACTGGACCATCGAAGAGCCCTAAAGTTTTCTGCCTATACAGCTGAAGGCAGGTTCCGCATCAATTAACCTTTCTGCCAGCACGGGGAAATGAAAGCAAAGTCGGCCAATGATTGCCGCAGGCAATATTTGGGCTGAAGTAGCGACCCCCTTGGAGCAGGCCTCACACATTGGTAACAGTCGAAAACTACTAAATTATCCACCAAGTTAGTGGTACGTTCTCTGCGCCAAGTGGTTCTGATCGCAATATGAATAACGTCTTGATAGCTGACACGACAACCAAGGTAGGGCAATGTCGTGAACATTTCGGGCACCTCAACACCGCTAACTCACCCACCATGCCTTCGCTGTCCACTGCAGCAGAATTTCGTCCCTATGCAGACCAGTGTCATGTGTTCCCCTTCTCAGGGGTGAGATCGCCGATGCAGTACGGAGACAGCATAGCACCAAGGCGCCCGGAGAGGACAGTATTCTCGCCGAGGTCTACAGGTTTTGTGCTGACACTGGCGCTCTATCTCCATGAGATGGCTGAGCAACCGTGCGGAACTGAGGTCATTCTTAATGACTGAGGCACGCGCATCCTTGTGCTTTTCTCCAAGAAGGGAGACAACGCAGTGCGATAAAAACCGCCGCCTAAGCCTCATCGACGTTAGTATGAAGTTCTTTGATGTTGTCATCCTTAAGCAGTTCCAGGGTTTGGGCACGTTCTTCGTCGTCCGCCTCATGAACTCTGTCGCTGCCCGCGATCCGGCGCCGTTGCCCACCTTGAGGCGTCGAGGAGACGGAGGAGGAGGAGGTCAACTTAAAACCTTGTTCAAGACGTGGAGGTGGGTGGTTTTTGGACCTTCGGTATTCCATCCCGTCGCTGGAGAAGAGAATGGATCGGCCTCTCCAGATTCCCTGGCGCGGATCGTTGCACCTGTAGAGCTGCAGTCTGTGACATCGTCGAGGCCGACTAGATCGGGCATGATCACGGCTGTACCAAATGCAAGTAATCAAGTAAACAACATGGTCGCAACCAGTTCTGGGATATCTCAGATATCTCTAAGATGCATCCAATACCAGGATCCCGATGACTCAGTCCTACCGGCCCAACAACCGGCGACAACCAAGTTATGGCAATAGCTCCGCCGAGCAGTGCTGCTCGCCGACTGAGGAACCATTTTGCCCAGCTTCTGAGCGCCATAGACTCATCTGCCCCAACTGCTATGTTCACAAAGTGGTGTAACGGCCTAGTTACACCCATTTTCACTGTGAGAACTGCCATGACATAAGCCACTTTAATTGTGCCCTGAATTCGTGCAGTCATCCCCTTCAATCGCTTGTGCTTCTACCGTGATTTGCGTGCAGAATGGAGTCCCTGCTACCCCCGATTAAGGTTATTTTCATATATATTCGCCGTGGTCGAACATTTCTCGTGATGGCATGCCGCATGACAAAGACCTGTGTCTGAACCCTCTCATCGTCGTTATCTGTCAGATCTATGTTTCATCGAAAGATTGTAATTCCGTTCAGAACCGCAACTGGCTATGTCCTTACTTGCCGACTCAAATGTCTGACTGGTGTGCAGTGAAACTTGCGGACTAGTGCTGGACAGTTTGGAGTGCTGCCGAAATCAACATGTGAGAACCTGGAGGCTATGCAGTGGAGTATGCTCACCGATCAGGTTACGGAACATGCTCGTTCCGTTGTGCCTTGGGGCTCATACTAGAACCCTGGCAGGCAGTCGCACAGCGACTAGTAGTAGACATAGATGAGATCTGTGAGCGCCCACTATCATAATTAATATTCCCGATCACAACCGACAGGACAACGGGCCAGTGGCTCAATGGTAGAGCGTCAAACTCCATGACCAAAGATCCCGGGTTCGAATCTCAAGTGATCCACACTTGGGGTTGGGTATGACTGGCTGATGACGGCTAATAAGCCAGAAATGGCCATTCCGGTCTCCCTTGTCTTTGTCGGCTCCATAAACTTGGCAAGTGGATGACGCACGATCGTGCCACAAACCGAGGCTGTATCGTAGCACTAAGAATTTCGTGTACTATCAAATAAGACTTCAAGGCCGTCTGAGAGATAAGGGCCTCCACTCAGTAATCGGGCGAAACTGGGGCCTCGTTGCGGCTTCTTTCCTAGACTAAAACAGAATGTTCCGTACCGATTAAATTGTTTTTGGCGACTTCAATACACTTACGCAGTTCAAAGCCTTCGACCATTGGTTGTGGTGTCTAGGGCCATTCGTTTCAGAAGATACTACTCAAGAATCTACTCAGATGCTATCTTCTTATTTTTACTGATTTATTATCTGTTTAGAAATATTGTTTTTTTTAACGCTCCATTTTCTTTATTTGGATGAATACTAGGCCCTGGCGGCTGTTAATGCTCGGAAGTTGAAGTGCGTGGTCATGAGAGGCTCCTTTAGTGACTCCGGTATCCACGAATTTCTCCGCGACCTTTCTCAAGGACGTTCCTCAGTGCCCCTAATCCCTATCTCTGGATTACCCGAGCTCAAAACGGTGGAACCATGGGATGGCAAAGACGCCCCGGTAAGCGTTGTTCCTCGCCTTTCAAGACTGACATCCAGTGCACCCACCTAGCCCACCATGTTTTCATGACGGGAGAGAGAATCAAGGTGACTGAAAATGGTCCTGGGCAGAGCCGTTTGCTCTGAGCTTACGCGTTCAGCACAGCTTCTGGTCCTTCACATAAGCCAGACTTCGAAGGAGAGCCCTTAAATCTCCCATCAACCATTTCCGTAAAGGGTGTATTCTGGAGTCAGTGCAACCTGATTTCCAGTTGTGCCACAAGCTAGCAGCCTCCGAAACCACGTTTTAGCGTGTTGGTATGATTAAAAACACTTAATGTGTATTGTAATGGTCAAAATAGGCGCTGGATCTAAGTTTTAACGCTCTCTCCTTCATAATACGTCGGTATGAAGTCCGATTAGGGGTGGAATTGGAAGCAATGACAGACAAGACCCAATATCTCCGTCTAACGCGCACTAGAAGCCCGTATGATCCTCGTTTTCGTCGAACCCAAAAAGGAAAGCAGTTTTAAGGGGCAACCATCTACACATACGACGATCGTCGCGAACCACGATGTCCAACACGGGGTGGGCGTGGCACCGGTGACTTGCTCGTGAATTAGTTTAAAGTGCACAGTCTGCACCACACTCTGTTCCCCTCCCGAGGATCCGATGGCAAGACGCCATCAAGACGACCGGGGGAGCGGAGACTCAGGCGCGGTTGCCGACATGGCTTAACAGCCTGTCCACGCATGCCACTCATGACCTCTTCCCTACAGCTTGTATCAGGTTTTCATGAGGGCGTCTCGAATCTGTGAAAAGCCGCACTATGAGGGGACCATTGAACCTGACTATCAATCCTCCAATTACTCCTAAATTACTCTCACGGGGATCGAGTTATCCTTTCAGTTGACAACCTTGCAAGTCAGGACTGGTAGCGCGTCAGACTTATTGTAGTGGTAAACGCTCTGACCTGCAGTAATGATGGCTTCCGCACCGTCGGCTTCTCACTTCCATCTCCCACGTACTAGTCAAGCCTGTTAACCAGGTGGTGATGGGCCTGATCGCAGTGACTGACGCAGCGTGAGGGTCTATGTCTACGCATGACACTAGACCCCTCCTGTGTGCGGCAGGAGTTATGGGCTCGTGTGATCTCCGCGCAGTTCGATTTACGCGTCCTGTGAGCCAATCTGACTTCCGTTTTGGTCCAGCGCACCTGAGGCCATTCTCATGTACTTACGCAGAAATGGACAGTAACTATTTTCCTGTTAATCTACGTTTCACACAAGTGCACGTCCGTTAGAGAAGATTAAGCAGCCTTACACATTAGAGTGTCGGGAAATCACCATGGACAACCACTGAGTGTACGCAGAAAAGGTCTATACATCGTTGATCCTAACGTGCATGAATATTATACCAAACATCCGTATTACGCCCGAGATGCGCTATCGTCTAAGGCAAACTAGGCGTCGGTCAGACGGCGTTTGCGATACATAACGGAAGAAATAACTGAAGTTGTTGGATCTGGGGATTAGGGCAAGCCCAAGCGCATTCTACAGGAATGAGGGCTGGAGATGAAGAGGGCCTAGGAGACGGCTGAATACAAACTGAGAGCTGCTTGAGTCATTGTTTACTGGCCCCCAGTCCATTAACAAGTTCAACCACCTTCCCATCACATACTCGGTGCTGAGACTTCGCCTAGGCGGAGTAATTAGCCGCGCGGGGAGCGCACAGTTGAACACTCTTCCCAACGTCGGGGTCGGTGGGTCAGATGGTCGAGCAATCATCACACCAACATCCAACACACGTGATGGAATTGCTGCAATTAGCGACGCGAATGACGGCCATCAAACAGTCATCACACCAAGTGCAACGATCCCTGATGAAGGGGGGAGCCGTGAATATTCATAGGTATGCGGTAGCATGTCGACTGCATCCTATAAATACTGCAGACCCTTGCGCATAAACCACCCGTATCTGCTTTTTTATCTGATGATGGGTTCGAGCAGGAATCCGAAACGTCAGGTGAATAAAGCTCTTGTCCCAGCGATCGTGTCTCCTTTTTCACAAGCCTTAACAGCCTCCCACTTCTTTAAGTCTAGCCGATATCACTAGTGTGGAATCGACCCCTTATGACGTTGACGGCTGAGGTCCACATCACTGCGAAAACTCCCGAACACCATGGTAGGTCACAACGATCCACATCCCATCCCCTCACCCTGATAACCTGAATTCTCACCTGAAATTCACATTTACGATGCCCAGAAGACAGTAGTTTCAACACAAGTCTGTCTCGATTGAAATGCATACCTCCCGTGTCAGATAAATTTCCAACGGACGGAAAAAGTACCCTTTGAATAATCTGTTTCTCTTTTGTCCCCCTTGATATTTCAGGCTGTTAACTGTCGCAATCTGTTTCAAACTTCTAGGTCATTGAGGAGGAAAAGATCGACCTGAGCGAACTGGGTATCAAGACCGAGCTGTAGGCACCTCTCCTCTCCCCCCCTCCCCCCACCTCCTCCTCGTGTGCAAGCTCGCTCAACAGGCGCCGACAGTACTTGTTGCATTGTTTATTTGGGTTGATTTTTTTAATGGTGCCGGATGTTTTTGTACTCCCATGCTCCCGATCCTGTATTCCTGCCCCGCATAATATCCTCTTGTTCGAAACAACTTGTTTTTACTTCCACTCCTGCTTAAAATGTCTGCCGTCTGGACACAGCCACCCAGATAGACGCCCACCAGACTAAAAGCTGTGATGGGGCAGTTTGTGGAGCCGTCGGAGTTCTATCGCCATAGGTGATCGAAGGTCGCCACTGTCACTTTGATTCTGGGTGACGCCTTTGTCTCGGGTATGTGCTAATAAGGGCAGTTGTGGAACCTGCGATCTCCTCTCCCCCTTAGTTTCTCAATCAGGCCAGAGCCACCGTGCGCCAAGAGTGGCCAAAGACTTCAAGAAAAAAGTCCGTTTAAAAATGGTTAGTTGGATAGACGTCCTCCCGTCAGCAGTGCCGAAATTTTCTGTTATGCCATCCATAAGCAATTCCGCGTGTGGTTTAATCCCCACAAACCTTCAGCTCATCCGACCAATTCGTGGATGAATTGCGTTGTTATGTTGACAGAAAATATGCTAGAGTTGTTCATATCGGCCTCTGTTCGTCGTCAGCTCCACTAAGTCACCAGTAATTGCGAGAAAGTTATACCCAGGTAGCATATCAAATGATAGAAAGGCGTTAATGCGAAGAGGGGAGGCCGAGCAGCGTACTCGTGTTCTGACGTTTTACGTGACAATCTTGACCGCCGAACCTACCTTTTTTTAGGGGACTCCGTCCACAGTTCTTATTGCATGGCGCATAAGCTGAGGCGGACCACCAAAAGTTCGGAAGACAGACGTTCAAGACATACAAACGGAAAGTTTGGGTGCACACGTCAACGATGCCTTTGTTGGTACCGCACACAGGTTCGATTACCGCGTAAGTAGTACAGTTTACAAGGGAGGACCGACTTCCTATCCCGGGTATCTGCGTGCCGCGACCCGACTTACGACGATGCCATGCGAGGAATCGGCCAGCACGAAGTATGTGCCATGCTATAGTGACAGCCCCCCTTAGCGGCACAAGTGAATCTGTGCATAAACACGCAACACTAATGAAAGGAAACTCATTACAATACGTCATTTGCTAAGCGGCTCGAGACCAGGGGACCTCCGAGAGCCTCTTTAAACTAGTAGGAATACACAGCGATTCGCTGGGAGTAGTGGAAAGACACGAAGCGGCCGAAAAGAAGATTCAAGCCGGCCCTGATCCTGGCGAATAGTCCCGTATATGGAAGCTTGAGAAGATTTATTGCGCTAACCGGAATAGAAGTCGCCAAACATCCCGTCGGCAGGCGATGTGGCCAGAAGATTACATTCCTGACTAATAGATAATTCCTTGTCTACCGACCTAGAGGCGGCGGCGTAGAAGACAGCTTCGAATGTCCGTGCATCAGCAAGCCTTTCGGGGGCTAGACCCGAAGTCGGAGGTGACAACCCATGCCGCACTGACGCTTTTGAGGCTGTGGGCCAAGGTAACGATCAAAACACGAAGGCAAGTGCAAGAAACCTGAACGTCAGCTGATCATTCATTTTCCTGCGATCCGCCTAGCTTTACAAATCAATTCAACGTGAGGCAGCTAAGGCGCGGGATCTTCGGTGCCACTACTTGTCGCAACCAACAGCATGGACGGGATCGACAAGTATCAACGGCGATGCGGAGATGTCCCGCAAGCATGATCGACCAGGCCCACTACGCGAGGAACCAATACGGCATATAATGAGAGCAGCGCACAGCACTCCCCAGTCCCCGAGGGCATGTGGGCGAAATCGCTGCTAGAAACGTTTGAACGCGAGTAATATTTTTAAGGCAAGCCGAGTTCCAAAGGCGAAGCATTTTCTTTAGAATTATTGTGACAGGGCTACATGCTAAAGCATTCGCCATGTCTGTGTACCTAACCATCTACAAAGTGATGGTATACTGCGTTCTATACTGCGGCATGGCAGTACGAAGCGGAAATCGCAAAAATTTTGCGGAATTATGGTTGCGTTCAGCCTGTTTTAATTGTTCCAGCGGCATAAAACACCAGTTCTGTGGCACGCCTATCTTTCTCTAGGCGCTTCCCCACTCCGAAACTGAGAAGTTTGCCGAAATGCGCCTTTGACTTCCATGATAGGTATATGGAAGAACCACGTCACTGTCCGATAATATTAAGGAGAACTCCAAGAATCCCATACCGTGCGACTTTCCTTTGTGCATTGTAGCAAACAAACGATAAACAAAGGTTGTCTGTATGTATTTTAATAACAGGCAGGGTGCCCATTCAAAATTTGGTACACCAGCCAATGCTTCTGCATGTTCTTTCTAGTCACCGGCGGTAAGGACAAGGCTGGACGTCGGCGAGCTTGTTCCGTAGTTTTTCAGTCTCATGTTTCTACACCTGGATCTCGTGTATACAGTTGGCCTCGGTTGTTGCGGATTTGTCCGTCAAGGTGACTCCCCATGCGGGATGATCCCGGTAGTCTCCTGGGGCTCTTGATCCATTCTAAGGCATTTGATTAAGTCCCACAACATCTCCTAACCCGTGGGACTGGTGCCGACGTCACCAAGGGACAATCATACGGATGCGGAACTGGCGGGAATGCAATGGAGATCCAAACGGCTTCCTCACTAGTTGGACGAAGCCTGGCAGTAAACTGTCACTTCAGGAGCACTGCAGTTTATACGCGTGGTTATATGTCGACGGAGGTCCGGGTCACGTCAATAACTGGTCTCAAGCCTCAGTTAGGACCCAGCGGTCACTTTCTTCGCTAACGCTTATTTGACTTACAACGATGCGCCCATAGCCGTGGCTTGGAAAGTTACCCACTAACCGGCACAATTCGGTCCTGCTCACAAGTGTCAGACGGACGGCAATCGAGTCTTACTACTGTGGCCTTTATCGAAACTCTCTTCAATAACAGACTCAAGACTCGCTGTAGGGAGATTGGTTCGTGTGCGTGCGGTATGTGCAAACACACGGTTTATGCCTCGTTAACCACTGCGCCCCCCGGGGCTCTTGTCTCCGTACGGCCAATCTAGAGCGCGCTGGGCATGGAAGTTGCTTCCAAATCCACCACTGCGATTTCCGGACCGTCGCGGACCTTGCCGTCTGCGATGGTTGAACTGTCAAACCATCAGTACCCTCAATTGGTGATTTCTCAACACAATGGATGTGTGAAAAAATTGTGCACTTAATTGCCGGATAAAAAAGACAAACAATCCAGAAGGGGACGAAGTAGGTACACAAACCTACGCACGCGGGTGGACAGAAAAAGTTGGGAACACAGCCACGATTGCTAAGGGAGAAGGTGCGAATCCAGGGTGCGACAGTGTTGTCAGGTGTGAGTGTTAAAACGTCAGCATGGGCAAAAGAGAAGGAAGGTACAATAAGGGATTGTTGTGGTTTCAGGAGGTGGCTGTTTGTGACTGTGGAGACAGTTTAGCCTCATGGGCGTCAAAGAGGTGTTTCAACTCGGGAAGAAAGTTGGCCACTCCGGCTGCTTTGCCTGAGTTACTGGAATCCAGGATCCGCTGTTCTAGGTGGATCGGGGTGGAGGTAGGACGTCTACGGGGTGCCGGAATTGGAGGGTTTTGTCGATCAGGAGGACAGACTTGATCACTCTCTTTTTCGGCGGCAGCAGCAAAGATTTTAGGACTGGTCGAAGTCGCGTTTGCCGGTGGCGACTTAATCTGCATACCGAGAACCGACTGAATAACATCAAAGACCGGAGGTTCTGGGGATATCGCAGGTTTACAACGCAACTAGTGGAGAGAAAAAGTGTCGTACAGAGTACTGCGAACTTGAGCAAGGAAATTAGTGGTCTAAACGAGAAGACGCCGGTAACATGAAAAAGTTATAAAGTCAAAATACTGAAGCACTGTTTGTAATAAAACGAGAACGATTCAATAGAGGGTCGCTCACCGATCGCCTTAGGGATCTACTCATCTTTTTGGGCTCGATCTAGAGCCCCGTGGCTAGTAGTACCGAAATAGTGAGATAGCGGACAAAGGAGGCCGAAGTGGCTATTTCCGACTTATTAGCCGTAATCAGTTAGCCACACCCAACCCTAGGCCTGCAACACCTGCGGTTCGAATCCGCGTTCTGTTGGTTAAAAGTTCGACTCTCTAACCATTGAGCCACGAGGTCGTTGGTCTTTTGCCCCATGACTAACCCTGATATCAGGATGGAGTACAAGCGCGTCTTCTATCACACAGCCCCAGCTAAGTGCGCTCACAGACTGTCGCACGATGGCGACAGTGCAATGGTCATCCGTGGCTTACTCGCTGCTGTAAGTCGACAAGGCCAAAGGACTGAACCTGGGTTCATTCGGTCGCTGAGTCAGACACTGGCATTTGTATTCAATTTCATACGGGAACTACGTTCACAGATCTGTCCTAATTACAGGAAGGATATGGATCCACTCAAGGCAACCTACGCCCCTACAATATACGCAGTGATAAAAGCAATACACCCACAATAAGGGCAGATGCGGACGAAAAGCGAGCCACCCGCCTCTCGGTGAGGGTTGACTGATAGGGTGGAGCACTGATGGTCCCCTATTGTACACCCCCGCTGTCCCACTCCCTCTTCCCACTTCCTGGAGTAGTCTGCAACAAACGGGAAGGGGGGGGGGGTGTGCTGCGAATAGCTCTCGGGTGGCGACGATAACCAGCTCAGAAGTCCGAGACGACATCTCTTATCCTACCCCGCCAGTTTACGACGTGTTCACAGACAGCAATAGCAGAAATCCCTCCACGCCCCAAAAAAAACAGTGAGACAAGGAAACTCTTTGTGCAATCGGCACCTCGATCGGCACTGAACGCAACCAGGCGATCCTGGCACTGAGGAGTGTTTTGCCGATAAAGGCAGGGACGCGACTGGAATGGCCACTTCTGGCTTATTTACCGTCATTAGTCGGTGAGACTCCAATCCCGAGTTGTGCCCCCCTAGATTCGACACCAAAAAAGACCAGGGAGACTGGAAAGACCATCGCTGGTTTATCCGCCGCCATAAGTCGGCAAAATCGAAGGATTCAACCTGGGTTCACTTGCTAACTGATCCTGCCACTACAACTGGGAGCACGGGTCCACATCCTGGTGGTCGTAACTGGGAGTCTTCACTGTCGAACAGAAGTCACATTCGCAGATCTGTCCGATTGCGGGACAGATATGGGATCCGATCGGGGCAACCTACGCCCATGCAATGGGCATAACAATAAAAATACACTCAATAATCTAGAGGCCTTTTTAACCGACAAACACAGACGAGACGAGACTGGGATGGTCATTTCTGACGTATTTGCCGTCATCAGCCAGTAATACCCAACCCGGAAGTGTGGAACACCTGGGGCTCGATCCTGCGACCTGTTGGGTATAAGTTCAACACGTCTAACCACTGAGTTGCACACCCTCCGAGATTTGAACTATGAGCCAATTGGCCACCGAGAAACGCTCCCAGCACTGCACGAACAGACTCGCATAGCGTCGGCTGAGATCGGGGGACATTCAGTGGTGTGCATTGACCTGCTCTGATTGAGGCACGAAGGTGAGCATTTCCGCCTCGTCTTGGAGCCGAGTTGATAGAAAGGGCTTTGGGTTCACGAATACACATGTCTCTTCAAGAAAGGCTACGGTTCAAAATCCAGAATCTTTAGTAAGGCAGGAAAGGCAGCGAGGCTGAGTACAGTAACCATAATTACAGTCTTTATCAGGGCAAGGACGGTTTAGTTGAAGGCAGTTACGAAATTATAAGGCAATAATGAAGTATGAAGAGCCGAACAATGTCACAGTGTCGACAACACTCCGAGAGTAACACATTCATCATGAGGGCAGAGTTCGAGCACTATGAGCAGCACTCATGACTCACTCAGGCGACAGGCGGAAGATTAAGATTATTCAAAGGCGAAGTTTGGGGGCTCAACACCAAGCCCACGTGGACTCCTTCCAGTGCTGCAAGTGACCAACTACCCAACAGGTTGAAGGGCTGTCAAATGAGTTCTTCCAGTACAAACGATGAAGGTCATGTATTGCTTCTGACAGCCACTCGACTGATTGATTCAGTTGTCAACCTAATCACCCCTCTTCAGTCTGCTGTACAATTTGGCCTACGCACCTGTTTGAAATAATCGCACAGTGACCTTCGCTTAATCTAACATCTTTGGTATCTTCGCGGGGACACTAACTGACCCACCTCATAAAACATTGACCAAATTCATAAAACGTGTTTTTGATTAGAAAGGACTACTTAGATGGAGTTGTGATGCTGATTGTTATGCAGCCTGATGTCTAGATATTCCGGTCAGGCAAGCATGTCGGCCTTTGAATTAACTCCTTTTTCCGGCTGTCTGCAAAAACCACACTCGGTAAAAACGATTACTTAAGCAGTATAAGTTTTCACATAGATTCGATGCTATTATAAATTCAAATATATTTTACAGAAAACATGCACAAAAATATTCCTTCTTGCACTCATTTGGTAGCAAATTACGTCTTTTTTAAAGGTGAGGCTGGAAGAAAGAACATTTTTCGACTTTTAACAACGTTTGTAATTATGGGATTTGCCGGGACCGTAAAATGCCCATTCAAACTGCATCGTGCCTGCTCGTTCGTTAATTTTGTTTAAGAATTATGCGCATGTTCCATATCCATCTTTACGCAACTACAGTAGGTGGGCTAACTCATGAAATGTCAACCGAAATTTCGAAATGCTTTCTCGTCTCGAAAAGATAAATTAAGTAGTGTTGTAAAACTAAGCATGATGCAGCATAAATCTATAATGATCCAGTTACCTCAGGGTGTCGGCTTTTGAAATAACTTATTTTCGACTGTATGCACGAACTATAGTCTGTAAAAAAGCAATCTTTTGATTGATTTTCGATGCCCTTGAAAAGTCAATTATATTTCACAAAAAACATGCATAAAAATATTCATTCTTCTACTTATTCGGTAGAAAATCAGGTCTTCTTCCAATTTTATACTTGAAAGAAGGTATAATTCTAATTGTGAGATTTTTTATACCGTGAAATGGCCGTTCATAAAACATCATGTATCTGCATTTACGAATGTGGCTTGTAAAGTTAACAAAATTGCTCAAATCCACTGCTTAATTTTATGAACCATATATGGTCTTCTCTTAATAGCGTAGAGAAATGTGTGGTTTTCCGTACACGGAAAATATACGGCTTGTAGTTTTGAAACCCTGAATGCAGGTGTAACGGCAGGTCGGGTTCAAAATTATTTAGGAATTAGAAAAGTTTTTTAAAACCGAATTATGCTCTTCTTTCGAGTATCAAATCGGAGGAAGACGTGATTTTCTACCGAATAAGTAGAAGAATGAATATTTTCATGCATGTTTTTCATAAAATATAATTGAATCTTCAAGGGCATCGAAAATCAATGAAAAAATGGCATTTTTGCAGACTATAGTTCGTGCATGCAGTCGGAAATAAGTTCATTCGCAAGCCGACACCCTGAGGTAATTGAATCATTATAGAATTATGCTGCAAGATGATTAGCTTTACAACCCTACTTAAGTAATCTTTTCGAAACGAGAACGCTTTTCGAAATTTCGGTTGACATTTCATGAGTTAGCCCACCTACCATGCACTTTGCAAACCCTAAGTGCAGGTTCGACTGCAGATGAGGCCCAAAATTATTCGGCAATTAGAAATATTCTTTTAAAACCGCAGGATACTCCTTGTTCAAGTGTACAACGACGAGAAGACGTTATCCGCTAACAAATACGTACAAGAAAGGACATTTTGTGCACATTTTCTATAAAATATAGTTGAGTTTATAAAGGCATTGTAATTCATCGAGAATAAATCCATACTAACTGACTAACTAACCGTTCCATACATCGAGTGGTTTTTCCAAGGGGTCGAGAAGCTCACTGAAAAGCCCACATACTGGCGTGACTGAATTATCTTTGGATTATGCTAAACGCCAGTTTGTACTACAACCCCACCTAAGTAACAGCTTCTAAACGAGAAGATATTTCCAAAATCCAGTCAATATTTCATGAGACAGGACAGCTTCTGTCGCACTATCTAAAAGCCAGACACGTGTTTCGCCAACGTTTCTGCTGCTGCATGATGCAACTGCTGCGGGTTCGGGTTTTCAGTGAGCACTCCAGCGTTCTCTGTTTTGGGCTCTGGAAAGTTAACTGCAGATAAATGTAAAGCTAGAAATTCCGGAAATTAGAAATGGTAGGACTTGTGGTTAACTGCCCGGGGCATGACTTTGGAGTCAGTCCCGAAATTTCAACGAAAACTTGAGTTGACAGCAAACCACTCCGGCGGAATAATCACGTAATGCCCATCCTGCACACAAGTAGCACTACAAATTGTACAATTTTCATATTTTAGGACCGTTGATATCAGCCAAATGAGAAAGAACGAACGAGCCGCGATGTGTTGGCGTTTGGGGTTGCGTCCATTAACAGGCATATTAGTGCGAAGGACGGAATTCGCAAGCAAAAAACGGGTGTGAAGGGATATTGGAGTGCGAGAAGACAGAGGATATTGATATAGAATTGTCCCTGGCTTATTCTGTCTTCAATCAGCCAATCAAAACCCGACCTCATAAAGTACTAGGAACACCAATGAGCGCACGCGTACGACGCAGATAGTCTACAGATGCATCGGTCATTATCTTTTCATCGGCTGCCAGGCGCTTTTTGCCATCACCAAGTGTCTTCTGTCCTGGCCGCAGTGACGAAGTGCATGTAAATTTATAAGGGCATCGGAAATCAATGACGACTTAAGTAGTAATTTTTTACCCAGTGCAGTTCTTGCAGACGGTCGGAAGGAGCCTTATTTAAAAGTCCGGCATCACGACGTGATTAAAATATCTAGCGAGTAGGCTGCACGACAGTTCGCCCGTCGTTGTCGACGATGTCCGCCGTGTGACCCACAGCAAGGTGAGGGCAGGGACGGTGATTTGCATGTGAATTAGTTTATAGTGAGAGTGGACTTGTGCTGCGCCTACCTCATTCCCTCCTGCTCCACATGGACCTGGTGTCAAGGCAGAATCAAGATGACCGGAGGCGGGAGAGGCTGTGGGTGGCTGGCGCGGCAAAAACCCGCCCCTATGGTAGGGGGCGCTCACCGATCGTTCATACGGAACTCACTCGCTCCGTTGTGCCTTAAGGGCTCTCTCTTGAGCCCAACCAGCAGCCGCACAGCGGCGTATGATATATAGGCCGTATGTTATTACCGACAAAGCCAAGGGAGACTGGAATGGCCATTTCTGGCTTATTAGCCGTCGTCAGCCAGTCATACCCAACCCCGAAGTGTGGCACACCCGAGGCTCGAACTCGCGACCTGTTAGAAGTCCACGCCGGCAACACCATTCTGCCTATATCATGCGCGGCTGCTGGTTGGACTCGAGAGAGAGAGCCCGTAAGGCACAACGGAACGAGTGAGTTCCGTAAGAACGATCGGTGAGAGCCTCCCTCTACCACTGCATATTCCCGATCGAAACCGACAGGGCAACGGGCTCGTGGCCCAGTGGTTAGAGGCGTTGAACTTCTAACTAACAGGTCGCAGTTTCGAGCCCCAAGTGCGCCACACTTCGGGGTTGGGTATGACTGGCTGACGACGGCTAATAGGCCAGAAATGGCCATTCCAGTCTCCCTTATCTTTGTCGGTAATAACATACAACCCGCACCTAGGTGTACCACCACGCCCTAGTTCGCAAGAAACCCCCGGCCAGGATCTTCGACAACAACACGGCATGAGCCTGCCACTGCACCCCCAATGTTGGTGCCGGACTTCGATCTAGCTCCTGTGTTGGTCCAGCGCATCTGTCGCGTGGCCCGTTTTAGGAGAACAAAAGTGCACGACAAGCAGTACTACAATCCCACCTAAGTACTCCTTCCTAATCGAAAACACATTGCAGAAATCAGGAGACGAGGTGGCGAGCATACGTAGCTTTCGATAAATTCTCGTCGGGCCAGTACAGTTATATGGGAACGGGGTAGAAGTAAAACATGTCCGCGATAAAAGAAACGATAAAAGTTCGCCTTAAAACACAGACGGAGTGTGGGAATGTGGGGGAGGGGTTAAAGCAGTCAGTGTCAGTGGTGGGGTGAGGGCGGAAGGGCGCGGAGAGTTGCAGCGTTAGTCAACCTTTCACCACTGTAGGCGCGGAGCCCGAACGTGCTTCTTCTGTGCGCATAAGATTGGCTTTCGTAACCTAGTGGCGGCCGCTTCCGTTGTCCCTAACAGGCGCTGGCCTAGTAGCTTAGGGTAGCTCGATGGAACCCTATAAATTACACGAAGAACCACGTTCAGGCCCCGCGTCCACAGTGGTCGAAGGTCGACTAACGCTGCAACTCTCCGCGCCCTTCCGCTCTCACCCTGCCCCTGACACTGACTGCTATTACCCCCATTCCTCCCCCCTATTTCCACACCCCGTCTGTGTTTTAAGGAGAACTTTTATCGATTTCTCTTATCGCTGACATGGTCTACTTCTACCCCGTTCCAATATAACTATACTGGCCCCGACGAGAATTTATCGAAAACTACGTATGCTCGCCACCTCGTCTTCTTCAAATGTTGTACTTGAAGTTAGGATATAATTCGGTTTCAAAAATATTCGGTCGGCAGAGGTAACGGTTTCGAGCGGCGTACCTCGGGGCTCCGTTCTTAGTCCTATCTTCTTCCTCATACATGTTGATAACTGCATCCGTGGGTTGGACTGCAGAAACTAAGTAACATTGCTATAGGTAATTAGGAACTTGTCAGGGGAGAAAGTAGGAGAGACAAGTAGGTCCAAAATCTTGTTCTTGCAGCTGGTGATGATGACAATGATGAAAAGAAGGAAAAGAAAGACAGTGCCCCACCTCGCCAGTTGTCCCTGTCACCTGCGAAGCTGAGGCCTCCGTAGCCTTCTGCGGGGAGAAGACTGGTCGGCCTTTGCGGGAATCCTCGGAAAAGGCAGACTGAGTGGCCACAGAGACGGCATCGATGATGTGAAGCAGAGCTTCCAGCGCCGCATCCGTGAGTCTAAAACACCCGCATAAGAAATTCAAAGCGGGCAGAATAAAGAACAGTACCTAGGGTCTCGCGGTGATCAAAAGATCGGTAGGCAGGACAGACGGACAAAGAGGAGTCTTACTGGATACGGGGAACACAGGCAGGTGCGCGGGGGGTCTTTGGGGCCGTGGTGACAACCTCCGAGGGCAGGGTGGCTCCGGCCTCTGACAAAGCAGCGCGCAAACGCACCGCAAACTGACGACAGGCCCGGCGGTGCATGCGTGCTAGATTGGACTGTAACACTTTGGCGCTTCGAGATTGGCAAGACTCCACGTAGGACCGGACTTCGTCTACGGGGAGGGAGGGAGGCAATAGGGATGATGTTAAGTGAGCCAAATGAGAGGAAGAAACAGGTGGATTTAGGAGGAGAAGAACGTCAGGAAGGCAGGACCTGTCTAGTGGCCGAAATGCGAGTTATTCAGCACGCCCACAAGTGGTGTATAGGAGGTCAAACGACGAAGTACAGCCGCAAAATAAACAGACTATCAAGTTAGACGAACGGCCATCGTAGAAACTAATACCTTTACATGTAACAGGGCAGCGATGTGGCAAATCAGTCACACGACAGTTCGACCGTCGTTGCCGAAGATGTCCACCATATGCTCCCAAACAAGATGAAGCAGGAACGGTGATTTGCGCGTGCAGACTTGCAAAGCATCTACCGCACTCT
>CACRXP010000176.1:808160-826266 GCA_902702965.1 Spirometra erinaceieuropaei | reverse complement strand
AGTCAGAAAGACAGGAGGCGGGGAAGGGCGCAGGTGGATGGCACGATCGAGCCCGCACCCTGACGTTCCGCTCCACATCCTCCGGTCCACACAGCAAATGACCAGGTTTTTGACCAACAACAAAGGGATGGCTGGCAAGGCCGGAGCCGCACCTGGACGTACCATCACACCTGACTCGGCTCCCACGGAATGGAAGTGCCATAGAGGCCATTGCAGCCTGACTCTTAGACCACCAACCGGCCGCTCCACACAAACACACAACACTGGGCCGACTGCGAAGGTTATCCCGTCAGCTGGCAGCCTTCCAAGTCACGGCTTTTAGCGCCCTGTGATAGCTTCAAGCGCGTTAGATTGTTTATAGTGAGGAAGATGTTCTGAACCGCCGACCTCATTCTCCCTTCCCTTTCCCAGGTCCCAGTCACTGTCCGAGCCGATAAGTTGATAGGTACAGGTGAGGCATCCCGTAAGGCTTGCCCCTAGCTGAGAAGAGATCTGCAGCCCTAAAACGATGTGCCGCGGAGGCGGATAGAAGCGTTCACTCCCAATCTGGTGACTACAGAAAGCCATCCTTCAGGTCAGATGCTCTACGGCACACCCACGCCCAGAGTCGTGGCCTCACCTGGGATTTTGGTATCCAGTAAGTCACAGTCAACGCGTTGTGGCTGGACTTGTTGAGGATTAAAGACACCTAGAGCAGCAAATTCCGATCAGAAACCAACGTACAAACAGCAAGCTGGTGGTAAAAGGCTGACGACCGCAAAACACCTTCCAAGTACCTACCTCGGAATTTGTCCAAGTAGGCGAGGGGCAGGGTGGTGCTGGTGGGGGAAGCGGGGCCCCTTGAGGTCGTTCCTGAATAGGCAGCGGCGAGCTCGCGTATACAACGCAGCACCGGCTCGGGACTTGAAATGCCCTCCGGTAGACGCAGGACCGTTAGAAGGGAGTTTTGGACAGGTTCTGCAGCCTCGGACAATGTAGCAGAATAGCTTTTGGCGGGATCGTGGGCGGGTCCAAACTTGTCCAGAAGCTGGAAGAAATAAGCATGGCGTAAGCGGAAAAAGTGGTGAAGTTCATGAAATCTGGGAGTGTGTCTACGTAGGCAAAACTTATTTGGTGACCATCCACACCGTGTGTGCTTATTTGTGTTTCTGGCGTCAGAGTTATCATCGTCTGAATTGAGGGAGAATAAGCCTGAAATAGTGTTATCTCGGTCCAACCTCATGTTGCGCCAACACGTGCGGCCTGGCTGAGCTCAGCCTGGGATGTGGTTGTTTGTTCGGGACCTCTGTCGCCCATGCGGAGTTTGTTTGCTTCGAGAAGCCAACGAATCAATGCAGGAGTCAATGAGAGGCGGCTAAATTGACGGTGGAGCGACGTCGAATTCCGATGTGCAGATTAAAGTTCGTGACCTAACTCATGAAAGGTGTCAAAATTTACGAACGATTACTAATCACTCGCAAACCGGCACCAATGCGTGCACTCAATATCTATCTTAATAAATAACAACTTAAAGGGAATAAAAAACATTAAAAAAATATTAGAAGCACTTTTACGTTGTCTAGAAATGCCAACTTTCTAGAAATGCGAAAAATCCCGTAAACGCCAAAAATGGCTTTAATTTAATAAATTCCAGTTTTATATATATATCGATGAGAGTTTGTGTTCTAACTGAGGTAAAGTGAATCGAAATGCAGCCGGCAATCCTGCAGCACGCATAGCATGGTGAGTAATGGCATGGCACAAAAAGGTTTAACCACCCTTCCGGATGAAGTAGGTCACGACGTACGAAATCAACAAAGAAAAGAAATGCAAGTACAGTGAGGTAACTAGAAAATCAAGGTAAGACAAAGGGATTGCCGAGGGGAGGGGAGCAGCGAGGACATCATGCCAAATGAGTCATCACAAAAAAGTCATACTGAAACAACTCGGTGCGGGCGGTTATAGCACTGTCAGATAACACACAATAATAAACAAGGTCTTCTAAAAAAAATATAGTAGTTACCCATACATGCTAAACTCAATGGGCTTACACAACCTATCCTTACCGGTGCAACTAATAAGTAACAACGGAGGTACCTTAAACTCGGACATAATTCCACGCACATCTTCAACTAGGGCACTGTGAACATTGCGCAAGAGGGCCCGAGCAGTGCTGGACAGCACGGAGGAGAGATGAGCCTCAGCTTCCGCGAGGAGTGACTGAGTGTCCTGTTGAGAGCCAGTGAGGACCGCGCCAAGGAGACTCTCCACACAGCGAGTTGACAAGCACTCAGTCAGTATAGGAAGCCTGGACGTCAACGAGACACCCGTCGGGTCGGTGGTTGATGTAAGCTTAACAAACAAAAAACATAGATGTTTTGGCAGATTTTGAATAAGTCATATTGACCCAACGGTGAAAAACTTAGCGCCTCGGTGGGATGCGAACACGCCTAGAATCCGCCAGATGACTATCAAAGTCTGCCAAAATATCTATGAACTACGTGGCCAGGGCTGTCAATCTGCTTTTCATAGATGTTTTGGCAGATTTTGAATTATTCATAGATATTTTGGCAGATTTTGGTAGTCATCTGGTGGATTCTAGGTGAATTACTTAGGAAATCTTGCCTAGGCAGTCAACTTACTGTATCAAGTTTGCTGGATTCCAGACGTTGGAGTAGGTTGGGCGGGTAACTTAACCCAAATGTGATTAAACTCGCGTCGTCCGGCGGGCCTCGTAGCTCAAGTGGTTAGAGCGTTGGCTGTACTAAATCCTTCCCCTTACTGCGTGGGTTCGAATCCCACCGAGGCGTCGAGTTTATCACAATTGGGCCAATATGAACAAAAAACAGACGGGCGCAGGGGTTTATACTAGACGATCCGACAGGGATGTACAATACTGAAGAGGGAACAACGAAGTAGCAGGAAAAGAGAATGCCAACGGGTTATCGTCCGGCTGGACGGGTGCGTTGTGATGACGGCAGGGTATATTTCAGGCTAAAGTGCGCTTAAGCCAGCAAAATACACTGGATCGATAATTGAAGATCGAACATTTTTAAGCTAAAAGTACGGATTGAAGTGCAATCGTGGAGTACACGAAGCAAGTTTTGTTAAATGAAAACATCTTTTATAACGGTAGCTGGACTATTCTCATCTAATATTGATGGCAATTCTGAAATGCGTTTTCGACTAGAAAGGAGGCAAACCTACGGAAGGTTCCGTTTGGGTTTGAGCAGAGATCAGGGTGATGAGGGGTGGAATCCTGGAGCGTAAAGTATCCACCTCGGTCCTCAAGCTCTGCACAACCAATTGATGCTCAGCCGTTAGCTTCTGTTGTTGGGCCGTCAGCTCTGCGACGAGACGACTATCAAACTCTGCCTGCAAAGAGGAGCGAATGCGCAGGGTCTCCGCAGCAGTGAGGGCCTCCTGTGCCTCCGGACTCGACAGCCAGGCTTCGCGGGCCTGATCCAACTGGTAGACGAAGTGAGATCAGGGATAGGGGGTGTCAGTCGGTCAGAGTGAGGGACAAGGTGGAGAGATCTCTAAGTTAGCAATTAATTTCTGAGGAGACTAAAAAGTCAAAATTAACTAATGATGGCGGAGGCAATTACTGCGATGGGGCGGTTTATGGGAGCGTGTTTTACAGGCAACAATCAGCCAACAAAACAATCACACGCGCAAGGCGAATGGCTTCCAAGATGAGTCACGCGTGGAGGAAACCAAAACCCCGGCAGGTAGAGACAGCCTCGATGGTGGCACTCTTATGTTTATCTGGGTTGTTTACACGGGCCGCCATCCCCACTTAAGCTATCAGCAAGAACTGTAAGACAGATGAATAAGTTTGTCTGTCGTAGACGAGGACCATTATGATCTCGAGGGCTGGTTTGCGCTGTGTTCACTTCACGTCCTCTCTCCTGCTACGGCATGTTTTGACGTTAAGATAAAGTCAAAATAACCCGCAATGGGCATTGCTCCAATGACCGAAACGTTTAAACAAGCCGTCTACGCGTGCTACACACGCGATGATCTCTGACAACGTTACCTCGGCTTCAGCAGGAGCCTCGGATCTTACATCGGTGGAGAACAAAGACCAAGGAAGGAGCCGAACAAAAAAGCGGACAGGCAGAGCCCAACAGGGACTCCGACTTGTGAAATAAACAGAAATATGACCTTTACACTGGCATGCAGGGTTCGCCCGGTCATTCAATGCTCCGCAGCAATTCCTCCCGTTTGCCTCAAAGCGATCAGACGAAGCAAGCAGGGGTTTATGTTGTTGGTCACTATAGAGGTTTTTCGCAACCATAAATGACGAACAGTTGCTCATACACGACGCAAATGTTGACTATTAAATTTGTTGAAAGTATTCAACACAGGGGGGATGAGATATTTCTCGTTGGTGCTCCGAGTCACTCCCGACTCTACTTCCGTGAGGAGGACTGCGCGGGTGGTAATGGCAGCAAAGGAATCCGGTCATGAATCAGCGAACAGATTCGTCAAGCCAGCTCCGCCAGTGGGTTACTGTCAGTAAGGTCAATACATTCATTTGGAACAGATTTCTGACATCAAAATAAGGTAATAAGGGTTATACGAACGAGGCCTATGTATGCATAGGGGAATGGCAAAGTAAGTATAGATAATTGGTAAAAACGTTTTTTTCGAGCGAAAAAGTTTCAATTCACTTACGTAAATCAACCGAAATAAAGTAGGACAATTAAAAAAACAAACATTAAATGTCTAAAACGATTGCTCCTCAACTCTCTGAGCTGAGGTCATTGTAGATAATGCACCAGACCGTCTACAACAGAGGACCAAACCTTGTATGATTAAACACCAAACCGAAATGGTCGTGTCGGACTAAAACCCACTTAAATTAGTATAATAGGTATTCTTTGTATGCCGCAGATGTTTGGGGTCCTTCACCCGACCCTTCCCGAAAAAAATCTGAAAGCTCAAAATGACGCGTTTTTCGCTCTGCTCTACCCTTTTTCGCTATGCCTGGGATGCGTACTTTCTCAACAGTTAATTTTCAAATGTTCTAAATGCACAGTTTGTAAAATAGCCAAAACTGCCAGTCACCGGGGCGGGTGGCCCACAACAGTTTGAGCGACGTGGCGGCGGCCAGTGGGTTAGTGTCCATGGCTCAAGTCAACACTGCACGTGGAGTCAAATGATTGGGGGAAGAAACAAAAACAGAGACGGAGCCCTACCTGACGTGGCAGTTCCTCGCGCCAAAATCGAATACGTTCCTTCTCCCTCTCCTTCATTGCCTGGCGAGATAAAGAAAAATTTTAGCCTCAGAGTACAAAACACAGGTCTGTTAGTGGCAGGGGCGGGGCCGTGAGTAACCGTAGACACAAAACAATGCAGTGAAAATTAACTGTCTAGGGGAATTACGAAGGACATACTAGAGGCCAGTTTTTTTGGACAAGATATCTAACTTCTAGCACTCAAGATGAAGACTCCGTGTTAAAAATTACTGGTGTTTTATTAGAAGACAGTCAATACGTAGGGTTAAAAAAGGTGTTATGTATGCAGTTGAAAGCTATCAATGTGGTTACTAGACGACATGATTAGCAGCTTAAAAGGGAACTGTGCCACACAAATCAACGTTCCTCCTTTTTCTCACAGAGGGTCATTCGCCAATGGAACCTCTTTACCGGAGTATGTTGTTAATTCCCCTACCGTGAGTATGTTCAAGAGACAACTGGATACTCACCTGCTGAAAGGCAACCTGAACTGCCGAAGCCTGATCTAACGGATTACTGAAATGACTACAAATATACTGCTAGCATGATTTCAACAGATCCTTTTTGTGCGTCAAACTTGACCGATATGGAAATTTTCATAGCCCGAATTCACTGAACAAAGTTTTTCGCAATTAGTTCGCGAATACCATACCCTTTTCGCATTTATGTTCCATTATTAGATGTATGAATTCTCCTTACTAAAACTGTAAGAAAATATTTTTGCAATTTAACTACTTTCGCTTGCATCTGTACCGTCTAAATGGAGTTTTCAGGGCTTCTGTCGTTTACTCCAAATATACTGAAAGACTAAAAGAAGGACCTAAAGGACTGGAACTGATGCTTCTATATACTTGCTACACAAATGTGCTTCACCGGAAAATCTGATCGCTAAAGTTGGGCGAAATAAGCTGCAAGTGCAGTCGCATTTTCAAATAAAGCATGGCAGGCTAGAAACGGGACCGCGGATCCAGCTCAGGGGTTTTAATCGAATGTCCTTTTCTGGATTACGAGGACTTGAGACGTTAACTGGGACTGCCAAACCCTTACAAGGTCAAGGTTGAAAGGTCACAGGGATGGTCAGTACGCAGAGAATGTGACTGACAGGACCCTTCGTTTCCAATGCAGATAATTATGGCTTGTTCCATGCGTATATTTCGAATTGTCGGAAACTTCGTCGGACATTGCCAGGGCCTTGGATTTCAGCAAACCCAACGACTATGCACAACTGCTAATGTGCAGGTACTCCGCCTAGCGAAAGGGTTGAAAGGGAAACTTGTTGCCGACAGCCATCATTGCGACGTCTGGCGTCCTTTTTTAAGGTCCCGCCATGTCAAGGTCCAAGACGCGCTGAGCTGCAGCCACTCGGCCGACTTCAGCTCGGGCACGTGTGTCCACACAGTCACAACTGTCCATGACCCACCTGAACACACCACCCACACCGATTGGACCACACTTGAAAATGTTTCCCACAGACCTACGAAAGCAGCTGTCACTACTTCTCTAGCGGCTCCGGACGTGCGCCTCTCGTCCGACTGCCAACTTGTTCCAACCTACTCTCGATTCGTTCTGTACAGAATAAAATGCCCTCTTTACTGACGTACAACTTCTCTTTACTTCTCTTTATAGGTACCACACTAGCACTAAATGGTCACGTAAATTTATAAGCCCGGTGAAGACATTCTTTTCGAGTAGGCAACATTGGAAATACATCTGCGATAAGAAAATTCGAGTGCATCCAAAACGTCTTAAAATAAAATTAAAGCAATGTAGATTGATCGCGCATCTCGGATGATGCCGACTGATTTTTCCTGTCGAATGACACTCAGCAGGCTTTTGATAGGAATGACAGTGACTTAATTCTCTTCGACTAAAGCCTCCCCCTCCCCCCGAAATGTCGGAGTGGTTTACAATGGTCCTATTTAGAGAAGCTTGTTGAATACCCCTTTCAAGCTGAATTTATGTAGGGTTTAACTCTCTCTCTCTCTCTCAGGCATGACCTAACGCCGCAAGCACATGTTCTGGGTCCGCCAGCGGCCACTGTCTACTGAGAGAGCAACTCAGGGTTCTATATACAATAAATCCCTCCATCTGGGGACTTCTGTCTATTCCTACAACTCGGGCTTTGGCCCAACGATTGTGGCGCTCTGAGGACACTCTGGCTGCCTAGCCGCTGCAAACTCTAGTAGCGGGGCGTGACTGTGTTCTCTGCACTTGATTACAAAGCCAGGTATCCCGTGCAACGTTCCATACAAACATCGGCCACTGAAGGGGTGATAAAATGCACGCCTGAGGTTCTTTGGAGGTCGGAACTTTGGTCTGCAAGACAGGACTGGGCCGTTTGCCTTTCAATTCCAAGTGAGGGTTGCGCCAACACCGAGAGTGAGTAAATGTTACTATCAGCAAAGTACTGAAACGCTGAACGCACAACCGATCCGGGGCAAAGACTGGTTTGTTTTGCAAGCCAAGGTGCTAACCATAAATGTCCAAGCATGTGGATATGGCGCGGGGGAGGGTGGGGGGGCAGAAGGGATAGTCAGGTGAAAGCTGTGCGTGTCCGCCTAACCATAACTTAACACCCATGGAAGTCATTACTGCCTGAAGGGGGTAATGGTCTTGACAGTGAACAGTAGATGACGCACTAGACACTCTCGATAACATTGTAGTCATAGTAGCTTCTACCGCTCAACGTAAACAAGTGTAACTTCCTACGCGTCGGCGGAACCAGTTCTCCTAACCGCATGGTCTACCGTCTGACTGGCAAACCACTGCAAGAAGTCGACGCCCAGAAGGACTTGGGTGTATGGATCACAACCTATCTTAAGCCTTCGCTGCAATGCTCAAAGGTAGCCAAGTCGGCGATGTCCATTCTACACCTCGTCAAACGGGCGTTCTCCTCCTTTGATGAAGACTGCCTCACCAAGGTATTTCGGGCATTTGTGTGACCGCATCTGGAGTTTGCTATCCAAGCATGAAGACTCTGGACCGCTAAAGACCTCGACATAATCGAAAAAGTTCCACGGCGAGCAACCAGACGTGTATCTGGGCAGTGGTCCCTAACCTACGAAACACGATTGGCTAATATTGACCTCTATCCTGTGGGTTACAGATAGCTACGTGGGGACCTGATACAAGTTTTCCGCATCGTGCGCAATCAGGGCTGCTGCCTCGCATCAGGAGACTTCTTCGAGTTGGCGACTACGACTAACCTGAGAGGCCATCCACTCAAACTACGTGTGATTGGCGCCCGACTAGACACACGAAAGTTCTTCTTCTCCAACAGAGTGGTTGCAGCTTGGAATGCTTTACCTGAGGATGTTGTTATGTCGAGATCCGTAGACACTTTTAAACGAAGGCTAGATCAACATTGGAGCGCGCACCACAATAACGCCGGACTACAGCCAACTTGATAGCCATCGTTGACAATTCAGTGCTATGACGATGCTACTACTACCAACATTCAAGTAACACATGTTTATGTAATTTATTAATGTTGAACCATGTCGCACACCGTTACTCGCATTTACCACGATGCCTTAAGACTAAAAATTTTTTACTTCTTTTCCTGTATTTTAGGTGTGCTTCAACTTTCTGCTGCATTTAATCAACAAACCGAGTTCATATGCCTTTAAATGCTGTTAACGCATGAAATCCTGTATTCATCTGTACAGTTTTTGTTATTCTCCTTGAATTTCTTTAATTGTTAACGCATGACATTCTGTGTCCATTTGTATAGTTTTAGTTATTCCCCTTGTATTTCTTTCAAGTTACCTCCTTTCCATTTTCCCCATATACCTCCTCTGCATGTAACCAATAGGGATTTCAAAGGTACACACCTACTTTCCCTGAAATACATTGATACCGATACTGACCAGGAACGTTGCTACGCGAACCCCAGCAAGAGCTGTAGACCTGGATCGCCAGGCTGAACGCGGGACCCACATATTCCAGCAACAGGACCAAATCAGTGAAAGCTACTGCCGCGTGAGTGAATAATCCTGACGACAGTCAAGACAAGGTGTGCTCCTGTGAGTAAACTGGGTTATGGTTAAAGTCTTCGGTTTTTTTCGACCTGTGAGACTAACGACGATAACAAGTATCCAGAAACTGCTATTCCATGCGCCAATAATTAATTGTTCGTCGCTGGGATATTGCCTGCAAGAATTATAGACAGGAGTCCTCGTGCCAAAACAGAACGCCTATCTTCTGTCCAGATCTGTGATTGTCACTCCCACGAGATTTTCAGAGCTGTCAGGACTAATTGCTGGGCATGATCATTGCATTTGCGTCACATGGATGACGGACACGACAACGAATAACCAGCACACAGCCCGGAAGTACCAAATGGAGCTAGAAGTTAAGCCCCCTCCCTGTTAGGAGGAGCCGTCCTAACGGACTCGTTCGCACACCACCCTGGCGACGCGCTCACACGCCGTCCTAGAGATCCGCTCACACTCGGCGTGTGCGTGTTGATATCGCACCGGCCACCAGCAAGATTGGGGGAGCGTCCAGTCACGCAGATGGGTCAGAAGCCCTATCCACATGCTAATCGCTCAAGGGCATGAGCTGATTGGCTCAATTCCAGGCCAGCCTTAGGCATTTCCCTGCGTACCCTTGATCTCCAGACTCCGTGTTCTTCAACTCTTGCAATTGAGTTCTCACTCTGGGGATTCGGCCGCGGAGAGCAGGCTACTAACTAGGCGGTGCGGCAAGGACATAACACCTCTTACAAGAGTTCATCAGTGTAGGTAGCTGAAGTAGTGATAATAAACAGCATTCAGCGGGTACATAGAGCCTTACCTCGTGAAGAGTCAATTCCACTGCCTTGGCAGTTGTCTCACGCGCCTCCTGATACAGTTTTTGCAGTCGCTCCGTTTGCGCACGAGCAGCCGCCGTTTCCTGTCTGAATGCAAAAAAGCGTGACTGTCAAAAGGGAGGCTGTGGAGTGTTTTTTAAAATGCCTGCTTTGAGGAGACAAAATTTCCCAGCGGATGGGTGAGGATTCCCCAAAAAAGCCCATCAGCTATGACCGCAACGGAATAGGAAGTTTATTCAAGTGCAGTGCTAAGTACAATGCAAGTGGACTAAATCCTGGCTTCGTGGGCATGAACGTTATTCAAATTATTCACTTCCAGAGACGGCTTGCTGAAAGACCTGCCTCTCAAGCGGACGTTAGAGATGGTCCCACAAACTGGAGTTGATGTACTCCGTCTATGCATGAGGTCAAACTCGACAATCGGAAATATACACAACAACTTCAATAAAAATTTAGATAAAAATTCACAATCGACTCGATTTCAGAGGTCTCGCACAGTATACTTTTAACGATCTTAAAAGCTGGGTGTTGGATAAAGAATTCGTTTTTCGGTAGGATCCCTGTTGGTAGCCGTACCCACTGAAACCACCATTGTACCTACTGGTTAGATTTCAGTAGCTGTGATTACGTCCTCATTAACACAGAGAAGTGCTCGCCTTGAACGACTCCCCTTATGTTCATATGCTTTTTAGGAATCGCAGTTTGGTGTCTACGCTTGTGTAACTGTATACGTATATTAAGTAAGCGTAAGGAAGTCATATACCGGTCAGACAGTGGAAAACAGGGCTACACGTAAGAAATAACAAATTATATTTCTCTCTTATGCGGAAATCCCTGCAATTATTTGGGCGTGTTAAACTAGGTAAAAAGTTTATCGACGAAAATTTTGACCCTGCCACACTGACTAAAACAATAGCCGAAAATTGTTACTTTATACGCAAGTCCGCATTTTTATGAACTAAATAGGGATTTGCATACA
The DNA here is from genome assembly GCA_902702965.1 of Spirometra erinaceieuropaei. Taxonomy (NCBI): domain Eukaryota; kingdom Metazoa; phylum Platyhelminthes; class Cestoda; order Diphyllobothriidea; family Diphyllobothriidae; genus Spirometra; species Spirometra erinaceieuropaei. Next base: position 815,252 of record CACRXP010000176.1, on the reverse strand, counting down.
TACTACGTGCATCAGCTCTTATGTATTCGAATCAGTTAAGTGGATTGCTTATACAATGGGCCTTTCACCTCTTCTCATAATTATAAATATCTCTTTCCAGTTTCCTTTAAAATTTTCTAGAAACCCAAATTCTCGTCTCGTGCTATTACTAGCACGTGTATTTATGAGTAGAGCACGACTTCGGATTGGCTGACTGTCTGCCAATGATAAGCGAATTTGCCGGTAGACTTTTTGAGTAGGCGAGTGAGGCCACATTATGCTAAGTAGAAGAGTCTGAGCATATGAAGTTAGTTGAAAAATTACCGACACAGACTCACCATACGTTCCTTAATTTTTGGCACTACAACGAATTTGAGGGGGTTGCCGTCCCTCTTCCCTCTCCGGCATCTTTGTCCAGGAGGAACACTGCATATAATGAGGACGTAATCACACCTACTGAAATCTAACCAGTAGGTACAATGGTGGTTTCAGTGGGTACGGCTGCTAACAGGGATCCTACCCGTTTTTCTTTACAAAAAAGTGCTCATGCGTTCACAGAATTCTGAAGTTAGTTAGACAGCAAAGAAGAAAACATCTCTTCCAATTCTATCAGGATCCTGCCTGACCTGTCTAACGATAGTGCGTATATCCAGTCTGGCATGGTTGACGAGGAACGAACTCGGAAGAAAGGAAATTTTCGGGGTCCCGTACGTAAGTGTGGAGGACAAAATTGAGACGTCACAGGAGCAATCTTTTTTGGTCTAGCTACATGCTTCAGCCTATATGATGCAAGGCGACTTATCAGCGGGCGAGCAATCTAAGGAGTTGGTTTGTGATTTGAAGGTATGAATTCGAATTCAGAACCAGGGAAATCTAAGGAGAAGTCCTAAAGACAATGGGTAAAAGGTGTTCGCATTTTGCTTCTCTCCGACAAGTCGAATGCAGTTTGAGAAAATTAGGCTGAACTACTGGGTACACCCTCAGGATAAATCCGAAAAGAGGGTGATAACTGTAATCCTCCAAAAGGAAGGATATGAAAGTAGAATCGTATCTCCAGCAGTAGACATCTAGGGAAATAGGGACAAACGGGGACCCCACTAAGATTCAGTTACCTGGCTACCGCGACTTCTTGTTTGGCTTGGGCGACAACACGGTCGTGTTCGTTGTTCCACTCTGACTCCAGTCTTCTGCGGGCTGCGGTGTAGTGGGCCTCACACATTGCCCGAGCGCGCTCTACAGCAGCCTCGCGCTCAGCAGCGCTGGCCTCCAAACGTTCTCGAGCTGCGCGTTCAGTCGCCAGAGCTCGCGCCTCGGCGGCAAGGGCATCCTGTAGACGAGTGCGAACATTCTGGGAAAGTCAAAGATTTTGCTGTCAGGCTGAAAGTTGAGTGATACAACAAAGTGGCAAACTCTCAGTTGGACGCTGCATGATCTAGCGACCAACTGACAAAAACACCGGAGGCCAGAACGACTTTAGTGACACCTTAAGATAGTCCTGTCATAAAAATGTGATCACGGAGAACGAATGGGGCCAAATGAAGGCAACTGACACCGCTCTAGCTCGATCCTATGGTCTGCCAAAAATCCATAAAGCAAATGTCCCACTTCGGCCAATCGTTGCCTTAAAAGGCAGCCCCACCTACAATTTGGCAAAGTGGGCGTACTCAAAACTGAAGTTCCTCCAAGGCAATTCGACTACCTCAGTTCGATCAGCCTCTCAATTCCTCATAGACCGCCAAGGTTGGAGGATTCAATCGAACGAAATCATGGTCTCCTTCGATGTGACGTCGTTATTCGCATCCATCCCACCAAACGTGGCCTGCGAAGTCTTGCACCAGAGACTTGAAGAGGCGTACGATGAAAATCAGAATGCACTTAAAATTGAACATCTCATGAGGCTGTCTGAATTCTGCCAGCAAACTTTCTTCACTTTTGCGGGAGACCCTATGAACAAATCAAGGGAACCCCAATGGGCTCACCGGTCTCCGGTTTAGTGGCAGAACTGGTCCTACAGCAGCTAGAAAAGATTGCCTTTATCCAACATGAGCCGGTATTTTGGTGCCGTTACGTAGACGACACGTTCGTCATCGTAAAGAAGGACATGCTGCAACATTTCCACAGCCTGCTCAACACAGTTTTCCCTGATATAAAATTCACGGTGGAAGAAGACTAAACCTTGACGGTGAACTTGAGACGACGGTTTATAGGAAGGCAACGAACGCCACACAGCTTCTCAGTTTTCACAGCAATCATCCAGTGGCTCACAAACGAAGCTGTGTGAAGACGCTCTTCAGACAATTCCAAAGTCAGTGCAGCAAACTGGAGGACAGAGCACGCGAGGCCCATTATCTCCGCGACCAGTTTGTGCAAAATGGTTTTTCGAGGGCATTCATAAGTCGTTGCCTACGCGGTCGCCACCAGAGGACTGAAACATCAACACCACCGACGATATGGCATCTCTGTCATACATCAAGGGCGTTTCAGAAGCGACCGAGCGCATTGCTGCGGAGCTAGGTGTTGGAATTGCACACCGCCCAAAGCCACCATGCGCAATAGGGTCATGAAAATTAAAAACCGGTTAAAGCCTGAGGGGCAATCTGGAGTAGTGTATCGCATTCTGTGTCAAAATTGTCCTTGTAACTACACAGGACAGACTGGGCGCATGCTCGGATGGCGCATACATGAACATAAGCTGGCTGTGCGACGAGGCGACGCATTATCACAAGTGGCCACACCTACAAAATGGGTCACGAGTTTAGCTTCGCAGCCACCAAAATAGTCGCCCACGCCGGAAACAAAACAGGCCGAGAATTGATTGAAGCCTGGGCCTCGGATGAGAACTCGGTCAATCTATTTATCGATCTGGCGCTGGCGTACAGAGCCCTGCGTTGTCACTTTCAGTCTTGCGCCAACGGTCGTGGATTGGCCTACATGCCTTATAACTGCCGTTTGTTCTGTTGCTGCTACTACCTCTGACGATGGACTCCTGCACGAGTCTGAAAGGTCAGGACAATAAACGAAGTGTTCCGGTGCTCGACTCTTCTTCCTCACTTATGCATACCCCTGGAACTCGAAATTTTGCCATGATTCGTCAAAGTGAGTCACCGATCCTATCTGTTCACGAGAAGGGCCACAAAGTCCTGTTTGATCTTGGGGTTTCGGGACAAAGCCGTGGCTGACGGCCACAACGACAGGCAGCAATGATCAAAATATTTATCAACAAAATTTTGTGGGAGAGGACATCTAGTTAAATGGTGCGGACCTGCAATTCAGATTCTTGACGCGAGTAGTCCGATTGAAGACGCTCGATTTGTCCGACTAAAGCTGACTCGCGTGCACCAGGCTTTTGAAGCTCCTCTTGAAAACCGAGTTCCTTCTCCAGCGCGCGCACTCGCATCTACAGCAAAGAAATGCAGTTCTATAAGACATGCGTGTAATATTGCTACTAAAAGAGGCAAAGTAGTAATTTAGATGACATGGAGCCGACAAAGACAAGGGAGACCGGAATGGCCATTTCTGGCTTATTAGCCGTCATCAGCCAGTCATAACCAACCCCAAGTGTGGATCACTTGAGACTCGAACCCGGGATCTTTGGTCATGGAGTTTGACGCTCTACCATTGAGTCACGGGCCCGTTGTCCTGTCGGTTGTGATCGGGAATATCAATTATGACAGTGGGCGCTCGCCGATCAGGTTGCGGAACATGCTCGTGGCTCAATGGTAGAGCGTCAAACTCCATGACCAAAGATCCCGGGTCCGAGTCTTAAGTGATCCACACTTGGGGTTGGGTATGACTGGCTGATGACGGCTAATAAGCCAGAAATGGCCATTCCGGTCTCCCTTGTCTTTGTCGGCTCCATCTCGTCTATGTCTACTACTAGTCGCTGTGCGACTGCCTGCGATGGTTCAAGTATGAGCCCCAAGGCACAACGGAACGAGCATGTTCCGTAACCTGATCGGCGAGCGCCCACTGTCATAAAAGTAGTAATTGTTCGGAAGGCAAACTTATGACACGTGTAACCAATGCGAAAAATGAGGGAGCACCACACGGGCCAAGCTCTTTAATTTTGTCAGAGTAACATGCGGACTTGGAGTAAAACCTCCCCCCCAAATGACATGACGATCGAAGGCGTCATCAAAAGGACAAGCGAACGAAGGCCTCACCTGCAGCTCTGCGCGTGCTGACTCGGCATTATCTCGAGCTGAAACCGCCTTCCGAAGCTCGCAGCGAGTGGAGAAAAGGGTTTCATGCAGCTGTGTGATTTGCTGCCTCTTGGATCGATAGGCATCAAGGGTGTTCTTTAGCTCCTTTTGTAGGTTGGTAACACTCTTTGACTCCGAAGCTGTCCGAATCTCAGTCGCCGGCAAACCGCAGCCGATGGAAGCGGGTTGGGGCTCACAGCTGCCGCCCGACGCTTCACCGAGTGCAGATCTAACGTCGAAATGGTGCACACAGATGGCAGATGTTATTGAAGAAAATGTGCTTAAGGAAATTACCGGGCCTGGACAATCACTAAGAATAATAAAAAACGAGATAAATAGAGAGAGAGAGAGGGGGAAAGAGAGGGAGAGAAAGGGAGGGAGAGCAGGGGAGAGAAGGTGAGGGAGCAACAGAACTGAGGATTCCACATTACTCATGGCACTGAATTCATCTACGAATTTTCTAGGAGAGGAATAATTCTGTTGTTGAAAAAAGGATCATGATTAAATTCTCGCATACCGCGTCTCTATCGCTCGACAGCAGTCGGGACGCTTTATGGATGATAGGTTTTTTATTCATCAAAGCAGTTTGAAAGAGAAATATAATGATATGAGGCAGAAGGAGGGGCTAGCGGCCCATAAAACAACGCAAAAGAATCGAACATCTGTCAAACTTGTTAAAGGATAGAGAGCCTTTTCACGCGAGTCCAAACCCTAGGACAGGATTGTAACGTCGCGGTCGCGACGAGATAACATGATGGTTCGATATAAAACTAGAAAACATTTATGTCAGGGCAATACTGCTCCAAAAGAAATATGCTGCTGTTGGCCCGACAACACAGCTACGGTCCAAAGCAAAATATTGCTGAAGAAGATATCTGAATGTCTTCCCGATCAGATGAAAATATTTCAGTAGGACAAAAGAAATAGCGTGCAAAATGCCCGCAAAGTGGTAATCCCAATAAACAAAGCCAAAGTTCTTAATGCGTATCATATTAGCCAGACAGTTTCACTCCGAAACAGATGAGCAATACCTAAAAAGACCTTCTATAAGGACTAATGCATTAAAAGACGGTATGTCTACGAGGTAACTCGAAACTTATTAATGCATGTAATTATGGTGAAAAGACTCCGCTTTTATTTAAAAACACACCCTAAAATCCTAATGAGTGCGTAGGGGGGGGGGAGGGCGGGAGCGTATTCTTGCGACACCACACACCTTCTGGTCCCCAGCACCTATTGCCCCGCGGATCTCCCCAACTGCACATTCTTGGGAGGTGAGCGTCACAACCAAGTCAAGGGAGGGAGGCAACTGATTCGATTCCAGTGCAGAAAACGGCGGCCTACGTACAAGCAGGACCATAAATCCGGGAAAGTCTATGGGACGAGGTGGATGGGGGTACAGTAGGGCGTGAAAAATGGCACACCTACCGCCTAGAAGGTGTGCCTGAGGCCACAGTAACAGCACCACGAGGAGTGAATGTGAAATCATCCACATCGCTTCCATGCTCGGTATTCTTGGTCGAACAGAGTGGAGCGGCCGCGGAAGCAGGTCGCGGAGGCTGGTCGTCCGGGGTAGGACTGAGAGCAAAGGTGACGACGGACTGGCAGGAGCGTCGACGTCTGCGCTGCCTGGTTATCAAGGTTGGCAGGCTCTCACCGGCGGTCCCGCAGACGTTCTTCAAGGGGGGAGCCCCGCAGACGCCGGGGGTTACCTGGCCCCAGGAGGGGTCGATGCCGCTGCGAGCGCTGGGGAGATCGAAGTCTGGATTACCGCCTTCGGGGTGGTGGCGGTGGTGATGTTGACTGAGACCCATGGTTTGCTCATAGAGTGCCAGTTGCTCGCGCGTGTCTCGCAGTTCCTCCTATCGAAATGAGAAAATGCGGAGATGACAGCATGGGGTTTATATCGTCTCTATCATGTCGTCTGGGTGCACGTGCTGAATGAAGTTTAGAGCAAATCCGTAGGAGTGGGCAGACGAATTACCTGAAGAATTTCATTAATATCGTCCGTGATTTGCTTTGCGTTTAAGGCATCCTGCAGCCGAACTCGCAGTTCTGTTAGTTCAGAGCATAAGACTAAAATGAGAAAAAAACAGAAGACACCGGGACATTAATCGAAGAGCTTTACCGAAAGTGAAGAGGGAGAAGAAGAAGAAGAAAAAAGGAGAAATATGATGATCAGTCAGTCAGTATATTTGGAGTAAACGACAGAAGCCCTGAAAATTCCATTTAGACGGCAGCGCTGTAAGGGAAAACAGTTAAATTGCAAGCATTTTGCTTGCAATTTTAGTAAGGAGAATTCATAAATCTAATGGATCATAAATGTGAAAGGGGTATGGGATTCGCGAAATAATTGCGAAAAACTTTGTTCACCACATTCGGACTGTGAAAATTGCCATATGGGTCAAGGTTAACGCACAAAAATGATCTATTTAAATCATGTTAGTAGTATATTATAGTCATTAAAAAGAAGCAGAGGGAAGAAGATGGTTCAGATGATCATTTTTAGCCCATTTTCCATTGTCAACCAACTCGCGAAGCAACTTGAACCTGTTTGGTTCATTTGGAGACAAGTGTTTTACAATCGAACCACGAGAACCCGACCTACCTCACTTCCAAACTAACTCAAAATGGACGTCCGAGTGAAGGTTTGAGTTCGGCCACTGTTTCAGAAAAGGCCGAGCTCTTCTGCGAGGACAAAAAATCTCATACACGATGAGCGAGGGTTATAAAACAGGAGTCGAGAGGTTGGCCTAGTCACTTCCGGCTTGTCGATGGTCTTGATCCGCGTGCGACACAAGCCCCAGGAAGACGGAATCTTCCCATTATCCTGGCTGCAGGCCAGCTGGTGCGTTCAGAGGTGGTGGATGACGGTCACGTGCAAGTTCAAAAGCTACGGCATTATCAAAAC
>CACRXP010000176.1:755483-803879 GCA_902702965.1 Spirometra erinaceieuropaei | reverse complement strand
AAGAAATTAATGTGACGGAGCAAACAGCAACCAACTGAGACAGTGTAAACCTGACCATCTCGCTAGATTAGGCGTTTTTGGGAACGACCGCCAGTACTGCGCCGTCCAAAGTTTTTCTTTAACACTTCGCTGCGTCACTTTCACGGTGGACGCTCCCAGACACACTGACCGTACAGTCCGGCAGTTCGACCACCGCGATTGAGGATATTTATCGTGTGTCCCACAACGTGGTGGGCACAGGGACGGTGACTAGCGCGCACCTACTGCACCGACTCCTCCCTCACCTACTAAAGCCCAGTGTCAAGAGAGAGTCAGGAAGATTAGGGGCAGGATCGAGTGCGGTGGCCGACAAAGTCAAACGGTCCGTCTGCGCGTGGCACACACGTCCAGTCTGCCCACCATGGCCCAGATTTTCACAGAAACAAGAAGTGATCGGCTCTGATCCCACCTCAGTGCGAGTGTCATGGCACCGTACGTTTCGACCGACTGCAACATGGACGAATACGACAGTTCGACTGTCGTTTCCGACGACGCCCACCGTGTGCTCCACAGCAGGGTGAAAGCAGGGACGGTGACTTGTGCGTGAATTATTTTATAATGGTAGTAGACTTGCACAGCATCTAACGCACTCTCTCCTACTCCCCCACCTGGACCCGGTATCAAGACAAGAAGACCGGAGGCTGGGGAGGGCGCACGTGGATGGCACGGTCGAGCCCGCACCTTGGCGCTCCCCTTCACACCCCCTGGTCCACACAACAAATGACCAGATTTTTGACCAACGACGACAACAACGGGGGGACGGCAGGGATCCCAGTGTGCGCGACGTCTGGCGGCAACCCGGTCTGTCACCGCACCCCGAAATATTGGCATACGTTATGGTGCGCAATCCGATAACGCCTGCCAGGGTTCGATATGACCCCCCTGTTGGTCCAGCGCACGTAACCACGTGACCCGTTTAGAGGGGAACAACATGGACAAATATGAGTGCCCAGAAGACCACAATGCGGCAGCACATCACTCGAATACAAGACCCTCGAAAATGCCAGCACAAACTTATAAAAGCAGCCAACGCCATCGACTAGGTTTCTTAGGCCCGGCTTAAGACTGTCAGCGCTCCGGTCTCACCAGCAGTCCAGGATGCTGCACAGAATACAGTCCCCATCCAGGTGTCTTCAATCTCCTAATAATCGGGCCTCGGCTTGACAGCTGTGTCGTTCAAGGTACATTCTTCACCCCGGCAACCATAGTGTGACAGTAAGAACAAACTGTCTCACCGATGCTATCGACGCAATAGACGTCTACAAGATACGCGCAGAATGAGCAAGGCCTTCATAAGCATAGAAAGACCCATCCAAAAATTCTCAACTGTGGCAGAAATCACTGACAATTTCTTTGTTACACACTTAGACAATGGTGGGGGAGGTGGCGAACTGGCTTGATTGTAAAATTTACTTTTGTTCTGGACTGAAAAGGACAAGCCCATTTTAGATGATTTCATATGGCAGTCGATCCAAGTTACAGTGCTGCTTCAGATACACCAATGATAGACAGACCAATCGGCTGAATGAAACACTGGAAACAACCACTAGGAAGTGCAAAGACGACCAACGCCAAAGTGGCGAAAAAGCGCAAAAAGATGGCTCGAGAAGCTCCAGTTCAACTCATACGTTGCAGACGAACAACGGTTTCTTCACGCGCTTAGGTCCTCACCGTCTAAATTAGTGGATAGGCATTCATTTGCACAGGCAAAACATCCGTGGCCAAGTAATCGCAACTTCCCTAAGTCGCTGGACTCTGCCAGACGAGGCAAATTCCATTCACAATGTCAGCAAAGCAAACCGTACGTCACAGGACCTGGAAGAGACCGTATCTTCAACAAGGACCTGATCCAGGTCTGCAATCGAAAAGTATTAACAACCAAGGCGAGGGAGAATAGAACGCCCATCGCTGGCACTCATACCATCGTCAGGCAAACATACCCAAGTCTCACCCTGGAGAGGTCTGACATCTTAACCCCAGTTCAGTTCCGACTGTTAGTTAAACGACGGGCTCACAGTGCCGAATGCGATCGACAGTACTTAAAGCCACGTAAGTGCTGTCTATCGGTATGTGGCGACTAAAGAAGATGTCTTGGAACTCCAGTCTAGAGCCTTCGCAGACTCCGCACTCAGTGTTGACGCGGTGTTCATGCCTGAGCCAACCAGATAAAAACGCGACCAAAGCCTGGGGCACAAGATCTATAGATGTCGGCGTTGACGAGTCAGCAGGTAATCTGGCTCGAAATCTACTCGTTATTAGAAATTGTTTATTCCTCGGCGCCCATCGAGTTCCGCAGGTAGGTCTTTGGTGGCGGAAAGCCTAAACCGCGACTACAGCAGGTAGGTTATTCAAGCAGTCCAGTACGATATTTTGTAAAGAGAAGTACATGATGGCTTACCGATCTGCTGGACTTCATTCATAGTCTGTTTGATGCGCGAATCATCTGGGTCAGAGAGAGGATTGGAACGAGCACCCGCAGAGAAGTGAAAACTGTCTAGGGAGCGGCTGGGAGCGACGGGGCTAGAATGGGCTGTGGAGGCATTTCTGTTGGGCTGAGGGCTAAGGCGGGGGGAGGGGGTAAGATGGGGTTCGAAGTACTGAGCATTGGTGGTGATGGTAGGACCGGCCGGAGCACTGCAACCACTGCGAGGTGAAGTACGGGAAGAAAGAGACTGGTTGCTGCGTGTGAGCGCATGTTGAGGAGGCCTCGGAACATCTTCGGCGGGGACGGAAGAGGCAGCTGCGAGACAAAGAAATAAATTATGCTGGCAATGTAAAGATTGGGGAATCAAAGTTGTAAGCCTGCTATAATCATCAGTAACCGCCATTTTTAGGAAATCTGCATAATTCTTCCAGAGCAATTGTGAATAACGGCTCCTGATTGAGGCCTCACACCTCCGTTGATCAGAGCGCTGACTGAATTTTGGCCTTATGCTTTCTGCCGTGGGTTCGAACCCAGCCGGGTTTCTCGCTATTCGGTCGGAACAATTATCACTGTTCGCTAAGGACCAAAGGCTAAGTCAGAGGAATGGACTTATGACAAAGTATAAAAACAGATCAAGACGGCGGGGGATTTTTCTTCGGGAGGACACAAAAGTAGTTACTAAAACGAATGGGACACTAAGCTGGATGCTACAGGGTTTTGAATTAATGATAAGCAGCTTCTCGGCTACCACATTCGAGGTCGACTTCGGATTCCTCTAAAAGTGAAGGATTTTTTGTGCGCCGCATTCATACCACAGACTGGAAATTTGAATTTCTTTTTTATCCGAAAATTTCTGAAGTAATCAAGATTAGACGCGAAAGGCGTCTCCAGGCGTGGGTTCGTCCGCAGGAAGGTGGGCGTACATGAAGTTTTCCCTAATAGACGCACACGCGGATGATTTTTGGTTAAACCCTTTTTATGACCGCAGAGAAAGGACCACTTAGCTATCCTTAGAGAAAATAAATGCGACGTTAATCACACTGTTGCTTCGAAGTCATAGCAGGCAGACGTTTCGGAAAATACTGATTCATCGTCACCTCAACGCCTACAATTAGACAGCATTGTCGGATTTACAGCAACAATGTGCTGATTAGGAAGACGAAAAACACGCCTAAACCACCCCAGTCGTCCATCTTGAACTGCTTGAGATACCGTTGTTGTAGCCACAGGTGTCGACCGCTTGAATTAAGACGATGTCAGAGCATGCTAATCGAAGAACAGCTAACAAAAAAATGAGGTTGTAGGCCGACATACACGCGCGCAGCCGAGCATTTGCAATCATAGGAGGGATCGGACGGGTGACAGACGCGCGCGGACCTTTGCAGCAATTAATATATCGCGAAGCCCTGGAGAATCCACAAGAGCCCTATCAATACGACTGGTGATGTGGCCCCTACTCTGTCCTCTTGGCAAGAAACTGGTTCCGAATGATCTAAACCTACTTTTCCAGACAGATCGCAAATTATCCCAAGGGCGACTTTCTCCTACTTGGAAATACATCTCAAGGGTACTGTTTGGTGGTGCTGGTGGGTAAACTAAACCGCGGATCGTCACGCGTGGAGAGGTGCAGTTCGGTACATCATCGAGGCCGGCTAGATCAGGCATGATCGCAGCCGTACCAAGTACAAGTACTAAAATTTGTCACCGTTGCCTGCCAAATTTTACATTCTGCAAGTCATTACAGCTATGGCTCACACAGAATGAGACTGCGAGCTCCACTACTTGAGGGCAAACGACCTTTTCCATTTGGATATTTCAAAAAAAGGAGAGGATCGACGGATATAAAAATGAAATTTCCAGACGTTGGTCTAAGCCCATTAATGTAATGTATGTGAAATCAATGACAACGTCTTTCGGTAGTTGGGGTGATGGTAGTGGTCGAGGGCTGTCCCCTAGCATGGAAACCCGAGAGCTTGGGTTACAGTTCTGGCGAATTTGGACATGCGAATGTGTAAATGGGAAAGAGATACCAAGTTATAGATCTCCAAAAAGGAAGAGAGTAGGAGAGCAGTAATCACTTTTGTTCGAAGGTCGTGTCGGTATCGTTTGGGCTAGAATTCTTAATAATTGGTGCACTCCCAGCTGGGCAACCGGGTTCGTCTTGCTCCATGCGAGAGCAGTCAATTTTCGAATGGGGTAACGCCATCTAATAAGCTTTTTGACTCATAAGAAGCTAAGCTAACCCTCAGAAAACAAGGCACGCCAAGACATGTTAAATTATCTTCTTTAATGCAGTACTAATAACCCAAAAGACAACAAACTAGGGGAAGATGTGAGCGTTGCAGGAGTGAATGATAACATGACGCAATCCAACGCAAGTAAGATGTCTCAAATATGGAGAAATCTAATGCACTGAGGGGTGATAACGTGTGAAGTATGAAAGGCAGTTGGTGACGAGGAGTGAGAAACGAAAAGGCAAAAACGTCTAAACACGAGCCTGCCTATAACACAATTTCGCATACCAATGGGCTGAAATGAAGTCGGATACATGGAGAAGGAACCGCCAAAGAATGGGGCGCCGAAGGTTCTAGGTTCCCCAGGAGGCTGATCTGGCCTAGGTAGACCAGAATTCCAGTAGTAAGATTCCGCCACCACCTCTGTCTCTTGACAGTAGTCGGATGACCGAGTGCTTAGTTAGGTGGAGTAAAAGGAAAGAATGAAGAACCCTAGCATAGCAATTTACTTGAGTATGAATAAAAGGTTTAAATGCAATGCCACATAGAAAATTCTTCTGTGGTTTCAGTTAGAGAAAAACTTCAAACTTACAGAAAGTTCGAAAATTATCGGTCGACATGTTACAATACCGTGACGGAAATCAATCAAATTTACGGATACACAGAACAAAGAGCTTGTTTATACAGTACCGGTTATTCGTCGAGCGAGTCAAAAGAAAAATGTGAAACTAGGACAAATATATCGACTGGTATTAGCCGGTATTTGAGGGCAAACGAGCTTTGAATCAGAGCATCGCTTCTTGATTCACGTTAGCGGGAAAGGTGCATTCTGCAACGGACGATTTACAAATAAGTGGAGATGGTGTAACTTGAGAATAAGCAACCAGAACTAGCCATAAACTATATGGAAAGAGCAAAGTCGCTTGTATCTAACAGGTACTATGAAAAGTCTGATTCACAAAACCCTATTCAAAGCTAGTCTGATGGTAACATAAAAAACTAACAATTTTCTGGGCAGGTCGGCAAATCTGGAGAAAGTTTCGCAGGCATAAACTCTCAGTGAGTTTTTATGCTCCTCAGTGTATACTTGCCAGACAGTATACCCGAAGCAGCACTAAACACACTTTACATAAGCATACCGACATTGTAAAGGCTAGCCAATGCGCATATGCCAGTTTGTAAAATACCCAACACAAACTTGGCCTCATCTGAAGTGTGCTCCAGACAGTCTGTTGAGATAGGACCTTCTAAAAACAAGAGCTCTGAACAAAAGACCCTCAACAGCAGCAATAAACAGGCAAAGACTTACCGTGGATCATAAGATTCACCAGCTTCATACTCGCAAGGGTAGTCAGTGGGGGCGTAATACCGCACGGGTTGAACAGCGTATGATGAGTTGACATGCCAGTAGTCAGGATTGTAAGGACCGTCAGACGTAAAGTATAGACGCGGATCCTCCGTCTCATGTGTCCTGATATGACTAAAGAAGGTACCGCCAGCAGCATTTGGTGGAAAGTCAGATGTAGGGGCTGGAGCGTTTACGTTGTCTAAACTGGAATGAGATTCACAACAGCCATTGCAATCTCCAGCTTCCTGGTCGTGATTTTTCAGATCAGCTTCCATTTCCTCTGCCTATAGCAAAAAAGAAAGTTAATGAAGGAAACCCTGATGATAAACAGGCATATATACGTATATATGAACAGAATGAGATTACTGAGGAAGACCCAAAGTTGTTGCCTTTTAATTTCTTTAGAAATTAACCGCTAACTTGCAGTGTATCAGTTTACACTAAGGTCTATAAGTGCAAACCAAAATTCGATGTATAAATATGTGGGCTGAAGTCTATCAGTCACAGTGGAATAACCGCGTAATATTCATTAACTGTCGACAGGCAGCTAGTAGTGTATATTAGCGTTAGAAGATACCATACTAGCAGCACAGGTACTAGTTAAAAGCCCAGGCACGCGTGTTTCACCTATATTCTGTTGCTGCATGGCACGGTTGCGAGGGGTTCGGCTACTCAGTGGGTCACCCCAGCATTCCCCGTGTGCTTTCTGGTAGACACCCTAGTTTAGAAATTATTGCTTTTTAATTTCCTCAGAAATCAACTGTTAACTTGGAGAAGATCATTTTATACCAAGGTCTATAGGCGCAAACCGCTAAAATATACTACTAGCTGTCTGTCGGTAATTAATGAATGATACGCGATTATCCCGCTGTGGTTGGTGGACTTTGGCCCAAGTACTCGTACATCAAATTTCGGTCTGCACTAGTAGACCTTAGTAAAAACTGATCTACTCGAAGTTAGCAGTTAATTTCTGAGGAAATTAAAAAAAATTCTAAACTGAAGTATCTACCAAACGCTGGAATGCTGGGGTGACCCAGTAAAGAATCGAACGCCTCGCAGCCGTGACATGCAGCGATAGAATATCGGTGAAACACACGTATCTGGGCTTTTAGCTAGTAATTGTGCTACCAGTATGGTATCTTCCAAAGCTAAAAAGGACCCGAAGCAGAATAGGACGAGCGAGTCCCGTAATCTAGACAGTGAACGCGATTTCAACGTTATATAATGTCGCTTGGCACACACTACTAGTCACTGAGCAGCTGCCTACAGAGTTCTAGATCGAGTCCCAAGGCACAACGGGACGAGAAGTTCCCGTAATGCGATCGGTGAGCGCTCTCTACCATGGTTAATGTACCCGGTCGAAACCTATAATCCAACGATCCGTGGCTCAGTGGTTAAAGCGGTGGACTTCTAACCTACAGAACGAGGGCCCAGGCTTCAGAGGTTGCAAACCTGAGGTTAAGTATGGCTGGCTAGTGACGGCCATTCCAGCCCTCTGTCTTCGCCAGAAATGTAATTCTGCACAAACATACGTAATGAACGGACAAGTAATGAGACTGAAACGTGAAATTCAGCACCAACAATCAGATCGAAATGGAAGGGCCTGCTAAGGTGGATGGGATGCCGGGAAATTGTAACTGATTGTCATCGCAAGTGAGTAGATTTCAGACTTTTATAAAGACAATAAGGCGACGCTGGTTGTCATACATTAAGTTAAGGAACAAGAGAACTGTCATTAAGACCACTTCGGCCACGAGCGTACGATTGGTGGTTAACAAACAAAATGCTGATTACTAATTTGTAGTTCTGAAGTAAACTCAGATGCGGGATTAGAAAAGCCACTAATTTGCTGGAGTGTCTATTACTTATCCAAATGATGTGGGTAGCTATCCAGAGTATAAACGCACTGACAGAACAAAGGAACGTACGCGAGATATGTCATCCTCAAAATGGCGTATTGCCTCTTCGAGTTCAAACATGTTTTTCGCAGCGCAACTACTGGCATTTTCATCGTGAGATGAGGAGGAATTTTCCGCGATCTGTGCTCCCGAAGAACTTAGGCAAAAATCTTGTTTGTGATAGTTGGAGTCGTCATTTTTGACATCGTTAAAATCAAGATGATCTAACTCTTCTTCGATCAAATGATTTAGCTGAAGGAATGATCAGATTCTTTGTCACATACCTCCGACCGCAGACGAAAATCATCATTTTCTTGTTCCACATCATCAGAGGCGGATATATGTTGTTCAGAAAATTCCATAATAGTCGTTAAATAGGCGCAAAATGTGTAAATTTAAGACCTAAGCCCACAATGCGAGTGGCTTCACGGAGATTGACAGCCCAGGACCAACTTAACAACACGAACATATGGTCCTTTTTTATTGGGCCAAAGCTCGCGTAGTCATAGTTGTAAAGGACGTAAGTTAATGCTTCGCAAGCTCCTTTCCAAGACAGCGCACAGTCGTCCTTCCTTCTACAGAATCTGGGGTTTACACATCAAATAAGAGTTGGATTACTTAGCAGAAAACTAGAGACCACAGAAAACAGAATCCTTTACGAACATATGAACAGCCGCAGGATAGGGAATGGACTTAAAAAGGCATCAAGTATTCAGAGCGGGAGCGTAGCGCGAGAATGCAGGAGAAGATCGAAAGACAGTAGCAAGATAAATCTCAGCTGCAGCCAGAAATTTTAAGAGTATGCCGAAATTTAGTGACTTACTTTGTAGAGATGTAAAGGGCGAAACGGCTGGCGTATATATGATTCGATGTTCGCGCTTATGCACTTAAATAGCTTAGCCATAAAGAAGAAAGACGCTGATGTTGTTCATATTTTGTTCCAAAAAACAAGAAAACATCAGAGTATGCACCTTTTAAGCATGAGAGTGGAGGGCAACACTGAGTTATAGAGAACATAGGCGATTCATTTTCACTAATGTCAAATCGTGAACCGACCACACTGTAAGTGTTTGCAACTTCATTTCCAGTTCGAATAAGCAAAATTCTGGGAAGTAAGCAGGGTCGTAACATGTGTCGTCTGAAGGCCTTTAAATACAAATAAAAACAAAAAGTGTATTTGCGTATGCACTTCAAGGGTTAGCGGCAGGGCCCTTGGTGACCCTATTTATGTAAAAAAAAATGAGTAAATAATTTCTATTTAAGATTCATGGGGGTCCGGCCATAGCATATTCCCACTTAAAATAAAGTTGTTAACATCTAAAATGAGATCAGGTCGCAATGAAACCGTCAGAGTAAGAGAGCGCATCTGTTCACTGTGAGTCAGTACGGAAAGATTGTGCATGATAAAGTGTTTTACAAATCAGGCTGAGTAGTCATGTTGTAGAAGTCGGTGTTTATCGAAAACTGCGCAAACAAGTTTTTTAAATAGGCGAATTGTGTCAGCCGTCACCATCTAACGTAGGAGCGAGTTCCATGGTCGGATAACCCGTTGCTGAACGGAAACGTCCTTTGGTCTAGCCGCGTGCGTAATGATGGCTGCGTAATTGGTTTGTACTGGCAAACTCAAGAATCCTCCGTTCTAAGTGGACATCCTTGGCCGCGGACAATCCTTGATGCCCAAGGTAGACTTCAGTTTATTTGCCTTTAAGAGATAGAGGATAAACCAAGCACATTCAGCCTCTTCTGGTACGACAACTGACTTAGACCGTCGACTATCTTCGTTGATCTGCATTGAACTTGTTCGTGTAGGTCATATTCTTCTTCATCCACGGTTTAGCTGCTGGCATTCCGTACTCAAGGGAGCGCTTTACAAAAACGCCGAAAAGTCTTCCAAAGAGGAAATATTTTAAATGTACGTCTGGTCCGAGGTAAAGTATCAGTTGCCTTATTGGCCATCTTTTTACACGCATTTGGACACGTTAAACTTCAAAAGCCATCTGTTTAGTCAAACACTCAGTTTGTCGATGTTAGATTGCACTTTCTTTGCGCCATCACTTCATTTGACTTCTCTCCACATATTTATGTCATCCGCGAACATGAGAACCTCGCATTCAAGTTCACTGGTGCAATCATTAACATAAATCAGGAAGAGACGTGGGCCTATAACGGAACCCTGTGGGACACCGCTTTCCACCTTCACCCATTCCGAGGCCGAGCTATTCATAACGGCTCTGGACTCTGGGGGAGGGAAGACTCGCGATCCATATAAGCTCTCTTCCTCAAATTCATGCATTCGAGATCTTCTGTAAAAGGTGCCTGTACGGGACACTAGAAAAGGGCTTTCAGGTCAATATATGACATCTACTGGATAGTATTTGCCTGTGGCCCTTGTCCATTTCTCGTGCGAGTAAAGAAGACTTGTTAGACCGAAACGTCGCCGACGAAATCCGTGTTAGGCATTACACAATTATGACTTGGAAAGCCGCTTGAAAATTGTGGGGATTTAGGTCTAGTAGTGGAGTTCTTAGTTTCCTTGCTTAAGTTCGTGTCCACGTTGAGGTAGGTATTCTCTCTACTGTCTAAAGCTCAGTTGCTGTTAATGATCTCCCATATAACCCATTCCTCTTCATACTGCCTTCTGAACTAACCGGTCAGTTGATATCACTACTGCAACTAGCCGGCATGTCTCTAACTGTAGACTACGCCCTATCTTAAAGATGACTCTGTGGTGGCAGCAGAAGGCGTTTTCTTTTAATGCGCAGAGGAATTTACACAGCTTTCGATATCAAGTTATCGTCGCGCCGCATTTTCCCTAACCCGCGATAGACCGGTTTGTTGCTTACCTTGGCGACTCTGTATCGTTCATAGCTCCTACCGTTTCAATTCTGTGCATAACTATGTCCATTCGAATCCATTATCACACTACTTGTTATTGGTCAGATTATTTATTTAGCCCTTATTTGCTGTTCACGCTGCCTCGCCTTTTCACTCAATACGAGTGCTACCCTTCACTCTCATTGTCAGCGCGACAATCATCTAAAAATAATAATAATAATTTTTATTCAAGACCCGTGGGGGTCCTTTCATACCCTAATTATTTGACCTCTGACTGACATCAGCTAATTATGTCCAATGATTCTACCAGCCAGCCGATAGCTGGCATTCCCACATTTGACCTGCCAACCGTGTGGCTTGGTGAACTCGCGTTGTGGCTGCGCGTTGTCGAGTCCCGTTTCGTCCTCTGCCAGACTGCACGAGAATATACAATATTTGAATGTTTTGGAAGAACTCCCAATTGATATCCTCACCGAACTTCGCGACATCAAAGATTACCCGCCCGCAGAAGCCCCTTATACAGCCCTAAAGGAGGCTCTCATCTCCCGCACTTCTATATCAACGCGAAAACTTCTGCAACGATTAATTTCTGAGGTGGGCCTTCGTGACAGGAGGCCTACGCTGCTTCTTAGGCGTTTGGAGCGGCTGGCAGACGGACGAAAGCTGGATGTCACCATGTAAATCATGTTTTCCTCCAACGGTTGCCCTCTTCTGTGAACGCTATCATTGCGCATAACATTCATTTTCGATTGTTCAGATGCTTGCAGGGACTGCTGACTGTATATTCATGCACTACCAGCCTCCTGTTATAGCAAATGTTGCAAGTCGAAGCCCAACTGCGCCCACAATCGAGGATGTCATGAAACGCCTAGACGACATCACACTTGAAGTTTCTCGGTCTCGTGTTACACGTGCCTCGCTCCCTCGAAGTCCGCCCCTTTCCGGCCGTCAGATGTCTCCCATTGCAGTGTCAGCGCCGTCCACACCGGGGGGTTTCTGCTGGCATCACCACACCTACGGAGTAAGAGCTCGTCGCTGATAATCCCCTGTCGCTATGAGGAATCTTCGGCGGAAAACTCACCTACCGGCCAGTAGAGGCGACGAACTGGGTGGGTTCGACCTCTCTAAGACGCCTGCCCCCCATTTTTGACATGAGCTCCTGTCGTAATTTCCTTGTTCATACTGGTGCTGAACCAATATAATTCCGCTTTCTCCGACTGACCTTAAGTAACAAAATTCTTATACACGTTTTCCAAGCAGTTAATAGTACCCCCATTAAAACATCTGGTCAGTGATCCCTAACTTTAGACCTCGGGTTACGACGCTCATTTCGCTGGATATCTACCATTGCTGATGTTCATCCCGCCACTCGCGGTGCCGATTTTATATCCTTTTCGATCCGCTCCTTGATAACAGGCCCCCAAAGTCTTCAATCTGACGACATCCTTCTATTCCGATTTCTCAACTTGTATCATTTCATCATATAGCTCATTCATTTCAACAATTCATTCCACCACTCCCTATCATCGTTCGCTTTCGGAATTTCCAACGATCGCCCGGCCTTCGCAGTTTGACCAGCTTATTGAACATCCCGTCACACATTATTTTTCGATCGGGGAACCACCCGTTGTTGGCCGTCCTCGTCGTTTTGCGGCTGACAAGTTAGCTAACGCCAAGACTGAATCTAGCTATATGATTCAACTTGGCATAGTTCGGAACCCCACTAGTCCATGGGCCGCCGCTCTGTATATGGTTTCAAAAAAGTCTCTAACGGAATGGCATCGATGTGGTGATTGCCGACGATTAAACAAGTGCATTGTCTCTGGCAGATATCCGCTTCCTCACCTCCATGAATTTTCCTCTAGCCTAGCCGGGCAGCAATATTTTCAAGCATCGACCTAGTAAAAGCATTCCATCAAGTCGCCGTTGCTACAGAAGAAATCCAAAAACGGCGATTACAACTCCATTTGGTCTTTCCGAGTTCGTCGGGATGCCTGCTGGACTCCGCAACTCCGCCTTAACTTCTCAACGTTTACTTAAAGAGGTCCTCCTCGAATTATCCTTCGTTTTCGTTTATGTCGATGATTTCCTAGTTGCAGGCTCCAGTGAACAGCAACACCTACAACACCTCTGTCTAATTTCATAGTGGTTGAACCATTTTGGAGTTTTTATCAACGCCTCCAAATGCGCCTTTGGCCTTCATCCGCTCTTGTTCCTTGGAAATCGCGTAGATGCTTCCGGTTGTCATCCCATAGACGCTAACGTTTCAGCTATTCGCAAGTTCCCTGCTTCCACTTCTTTCAGACAGTTGTGCCGTCTCATAGGTCTTGTCAAATTTTGCCGACGTTTCATCCCTCACTGTGGCCAACTCATGTTACCTCTCACAAATCCTTTACGAAGCAACAACCACGAATTTTCTTGTCCTGACACAGCCGTGGACGCCTCTCGGCGTGTCAAAGAGATTGTTGCGGATACAACTGCTCTTCCTAACCTTCTGACTGATGCCCCGCTGACCATTGTTACTGACGCTTCAAGTTGCGCCATAGGTGCAGACCTCCAGAAACAGACCCCAAGGGGCACTCAGCCATTATTCTCCTACTCTGCTATATTGACATCCTCCCAAATTTGTTATAGCATGTTTGGCAGAGAACGCCTTGAAGCTTAGCTTGCCAATAAGACTTTTCGTAACTTTGTTGAAGGCAGAAATTGTCGTGTTTACACTGACCATAAACCCCTTACTTATGCCTTCTCCACTCTCTCTGACAAGTATTCGTCCCGTGAGGCTCGTCATCTTCATTTTATCTCCCAGTATACAACAGATATTCGATTTCTTAAAGGACTCTTTAATTAGGTCGCTGACTGTCTTTCCTGACCTGGAATAAATGCGATCACCCGCCTATCTATCGATGAGGAGCTGCAACAGCGGCCGAATTTTTCCGAACAATAAGCGCATACTAGCCTTCAGCTTAATGATAATTAATAGTTATTTTTATTAAAGACCCGTCGGGGTCCCATCAAAGTGCTTGAAGCCATCGCTCTGTTTGCCAATTCCAGTACAGTCTAGTGAGATGTGTCTCACGGTTCCTCTCGCCCTTTAGTACCAAACGGGATGCAACGAGATGTTTTCGCCGTGTTACACACTCTAGCCCGTCCTGGCATCCGGGGTACTCATCGCCTCGTCAGTTACCGATTTGTCTGGCCCAGCATGAACACTGATATCCACCAGTGCACTACGCAATGTTTGGCCTGTCAGAAAGCCAAAATCGGAAGTCACCACAAAGCCCAAATTGGGACTTTTATTGCACCCCATGCACGTTTTGCGCATTTGCACGTAGATCTCGCGGGTTCTTCGCCAACATCCTGTGGTTGCAACTATTTACTCACCGTGATTGACCGATTTACACAATGGCCCATCGCAACCCCGACACCAAACATCGTTGCAAATACTGTTGATCGTGCCTTTTTAGAACACTGGATTTCTCATTATGGTGTCCCCACTACTATTACCACTGACCGAGGTCAGCAATTTGAATCTAGACTTCTTAAGGCCCTTAAAGACCTCCTCGGGTGCTCTCGCATACGTACGACGGCTTCCCTTCTCTCATCCAACGGTCTAGTTGAGCGTTTCCACCGTCAATTCCAAACCTCACTCCGGACGTAAGGTAACCTCACACATTTGAATAGGCATTTTTCTTTGGTCATGTTTGGTATCCGCACTTCCCTGAAATCCGACTTTGAGTGCTCCACTGCCCAACTTTTTTATGGCACTACACCACGGATTACCAGCGATTTTTTTTCGGGCCATCCCAAATCTTTACTGATCTGGATGCAACAGATTATGTCCAAGGGTTGCACCAAGCAATCTCTGAGCCATACCCCCACCCGTGCCTGTAAGTGAGTCGTATATTGACCCTAACCTGTTAACGTGTTCTTTTGTATGTGTCCGCGTAGATAGCGTTCGTAAGCCATTACAGCTGCCTACGACGGACCACTTCGAGTCCTGTCGCGGACAGACATGCATTTCAAAATCGTCCGTAGCAATCACACCGAAGCGGTATCGATCGATCGGTTAAAGGTGGCCTATACTGACCTTCCTTCGCCCGCCCCAACAGATCAGACTTTTCACCTGTCACAGTGCTTTCTTCGACCTCCCCACCTCCGCTCCAACCTGATAACCCTTGCATTCGCCTCCCGATTCCAGCGCAGCGGTCGTCGTGTCCATTTTCCTGATCGTCACCAACTTGTACATTATGCCTAACACTTGTTTAATTCACACCCATTTTCCTCATGTGAACCCTGTTCTCCTGAGAGGGGAAGTATTGCGGTAACACAAAAAAACGTTTTCATTAAATGCGTCGAGGAACTTTTACAACGTTCAATATCATTTTATCTTCACGCTGCATTCTTGCGGCTTCTTTGTTCTTGAGAGAGTGAGAGAGGAAGCTTTATTTTGAAAATAACATTCAAAACTTTCAGCAGAAAACGTTCTCCAGTACACAGTGATTACCATAGAGAGTAACAGGTACTGGACAGGTGGGTATAATTCTATATGAAGAAAAAAGGACTTTAAGGTGCAAGATCGAGTTTTAGCTTTTGTTTTTCAGCATCTTTGCAGGTGAGATACCTGGCTAGAAATGGCAGTATTGAATTCTGATAAGCCGAAGTGCGACAAGGGATGTGGCGGAAGCATCGACGCATGGGGCGTAAGGATTTCGCAGCCATTAACTCATTATGAAGGGGATGGACGGTGTCATTCAGAATTCGGTCAGCAAATTGCTCCACCATATTGAAGTGTTGCTGCACGATGATATCAACTAAAATATGATAGGAAACACCAGCAGCAGAGGCGATCATTCAAATGACACGTTTAAAAATAATTAGATCTTTTTAAGTAAAGCTGGAAAAATAACTGGAGAACAATAAAGACTGGGTGAAAGAATACAGCCATCTATGAATCCCCAGCTTAAGGACTGGGGTGTGTTATATGAACGTAGACGACGAATGTAATAAAAAAGTTTTTGAATTTTTGTTAAAAGGGTTTCTATATGAAGAGAGAAAGAGAGATTTGAGGACAAAGTAACACCTAGGTACCGGAAAGAGGATACCTCATTGGGAAGAATATCCAAAGGTTCAGGAATGAGAGAGGGTCGCAATCGAAACACACATTGTACTGATTTCTGATTGTTGAGTAGGAGTCCATTATTCGACGACCATGCGAAGATGTGATCTAAGCCATCCTTTAAAGACTGTAGGTGAGTCAGGTTTTTGAGTGGGTGGCCTACGACCATGTCATCGGCATACCTAACATACAGGCAGTCGTTTGGCGATCTCAAATCATCAGTATGTAGAGAGAAAAGATGAGAGTATAAGATGGAACCTTGTAGAACTCCCCAATTATTTGGAAGAACAGAAGATTTTCTCTTTCCCGACTGGACAAACTGTGTGCGGAAGGAAAGTAATCTCTAAGCCAAGAAACAACCCAGCTCGGAGCGTCACACTCAACTGCTATGGTTAGTAGGAGTTGGCGCGGAATAGTATTGAAGGCGGATGAGTATTCGAGAAAAGCACATGCATACGCACGGCATCCCTTGTTCAAGTTTCTCAAAGCTGAATGGACAACTAAAGCAACAGCACCCAAGGTGCTACGCTTTGCCTTGTATGCAAATTGTAGAGGATCAGAAAAATGGACGGAGGAATACTTAAGGGAATCTAATGCAACTCGTTCAGTAAGTTTCAGGAGTACAGAAGAACAGGCAATAGGACGGAAAGATTTAGTTCTTTCTGATCATACGCGCGAGAGACTGGTTTATTAATTACAACTCTTTTAACTTGTCCTGTTTCTCATCCCTTCCTATCGGCTTTTACAATGGCTTTGACATGAGACCATCGGAAAATTAGACACACATCACCCAATATTATTGTTATGATCTTAAACTTCATATCCTCCTACCCTTACACCTGGAGGATGTCTGGAAATCTGCCCTGTCTCCTCGCATCTCGAACCAAATGTTTGATTTTGGCTGTCAGGATATCTCATGCGAAGGAGGGTTTTTCAGTTGAGGCATTGTAAGTATCACGGAACCCAGTGTTCTCCCCAACCCGCATCTGACAACTCTAACGTCGCAACTTCACTTCCTTGACTTGTGCAACCAAAACTTTCCGTGCTTAGATATGTTTACGCCTCTGATTTTTCTGCTAATCCGCCCCAGCCAGAACCATCGCAGTTGTCCGGGTCCAAAGTCAATGTGTAACAAGAAAAATGCTTCCGTCGCTTCATCTCCTAGATTTCGACCTGGTCAGTTAGTCAGTCAGTCAGTGTATTTGAGGGAAATAGGCTTACGCCTTTGAACTCCCTATTTGTACATAAAAAATCGATAAACAAGCAAAAATGTGAAGAAATTACAGCATTAAGTGAATGCATACATTGATTCACATATGTCACTTGTCACATGGTTAAAAAGTCACATAGTCCGCTTGTTGCTGCAGCATATATCTGTCAAGGCGACATTTAAATGTCTCCACAGATTGAGACATAACAACCGTCTCGGGCAGGTTATTCCACGGTTCCACGACACGGTTGGAGAAGAAATATTTTCTCACATTCAGTCTACCCTGTGGCACACGTAGCTTGAAGGGATGTCCCCGGAGGTGAGTTGTGGTGGCGAGTTGGAAAAAGTCATCGCACCGAAGGGCACAATCCAAGCCGCGAACGATACGGAAAGTTTGTATCATGTCTCCGCGCAACTGCCTATAACTCAGAGGATAGAGATTAAGGTTAGTTAAGCGGATCTCGTATGGCAGTGCACTTTGACCTCTTACTAATTTTGTGGCTCGCCTCTGCACCCTTTCGAGCAGATCGTAATCCTGGTGCGTCCACGGTCTCCAGGCCTGAATTGCATATTCGAGATGGGGCCTTATAAACGTGCCGAAGACTTTGGTGAAGCAGTCTTCATCGAAAACTACGAATGCCCGCTTGATGGCATATAGCATTGAAGTTGCGGCCTTGGCCGAATTACAGCACTGTGTAGAAGGCTTTAGGCTGTCTGCAACCCAAACTCCGAGATCTTTCTGAGTTTCTGCTTCTCGGAGTGGCATTCCGTTCAGCTGGTATTGCCGCGTACTAGGGCTCTGATTTCCGAGGCGCAGAATGGTGAATTTGTTCAAATTGAAGGCCAAGAGCCATCTGCGGGACCACTCGTCCAACCGACAAAGATTTTCTTGGAAGTTGGTCTCATCGGCAGCATTCTGGATAACTTTCCAGATTTTTATGTCATCCGCAAACATGGCACAATCACAGTCCAACCCATCTACGCAATCATTGATGAACAAGAGAAAGAGAGTTGGTCCGAGCACCGAGCCTTGTGGGACCCCACTCTCTATGAATGTGCACCTTGATTGCTGTTGTTCTACGCAGACAATTTGGGAGCGGCCGACAAGGAAATTTTCGATCCATTTGAGAAGTTTGCCACCGATGCCCATAATTCTCAACTTGTGTAGGAGACGCTGGTGCGGAACACTGTCAAACGCCTTCCGAAAATCAATATAGGCGACATGCACGGTGTGTTTTGCGTCCAGTGCTCGTGTCCAACTTTGCATTGTGTATAGCAAGTTCGTAACACATGATCTTCCCCTACGGAAACCATATTGTGTATTGGACAAGAGGTTGTGGGTTTCCAAGTAAGCCATCAACTCCTTTTTGATTGTTTTCTCCATCACTTTGCAGCAGATCGATGTCAGACTGACGGGTCTGTAGTTTGTCGCCTGAGCACGACTACCGCTTTTGTAAAGGGGTGTAATGTGGGCCGTCTTCCAATCTGTGGGAAGAATTCCAGCATCAAACGATTTTTGGCACAGAAAGGATAGTGGCTTGGCCAGCTGTTGGGCAAGCTCAAAGAGCAGCTTTGCTGGAATCTCGTCCGGACCGGGAGATTTACATTCCTTCAAGCTTTTCAGTTCTTTCAAAATCGCCTCTTCTCGAAACACAATATTTTCGATAGTGGGATCTCTCATGTTCTCAGAATTAGATGGGGTAAAGTCCGCTTCTCTGGTGAAAACGGATCGGAAAAATTGAGAAAAGTGCTCAGCCTTATTTGTACTGTCCGATATCTCCAAGCCGTCATCACCCCTCATAACAGGAATGGGATTCCTGTTACGTGTGCTTTTCCGCAAATAGCTGTAGAGCAATTTCGGATTTTTAACGGCTCGGTGGAGCAAATTACTCTCAAAATCCCGTCTCCTTCTGAAAATCAGGCTTTTCACCTTATTTCTTTGAATTTTGTATTCTGTAAACGCTGCATTATTGATGTTCTCGCGAAATTTTTTCCATAATCTACCTTTCTTGTTGATCTCCCTTTTGAGTTCTCGTGTAAGCCACTGAGGGCGGTTGGATGTCCTAGGCTTTGATAAGGGACAGTGGTTCTTCATTAGATGCAGTAAACGATCCTTGAATAAATTCCAGTCCTCGTTAACGTTTCCGGAGAAGAGAACATCCCAGTCTATTTGTGATGCCTCAGCTCTCATTTGGCGAAAGTCCCCTTTCCATATATTTGGCCTCGTATTGTCTTTTGTACACGGTTCAGAATACAGCAAGTACTCGCATAAAAGCACTGCATGATCACTTCGACCGAGCGGGGGTAGTGGTCAACCTGCATATAGCAGTGTATAACGGATTTCATGAAGGGGTACGTATGCGGGCCAGAAAGGACTGATCTACATGCGGTATTAAGAAGGAGGTTCGAAATGGATATCACCAATGCAGAATTCATAGGCCGGATGAGGTTTTTCACTTCAAAGTGCTTACGATTCATCGAATTAATTCGGGGATGGAAGACCTTTTATGTGTGCTGATGATTTGAACGTTGCCTACGGAGATAAATCATCGGATTGCGACATCTTGCTCGGGAAATTGAAGATCGATCTTCGGGCTCTTGCCCAGTAAAGCTGCACATGGCATCCTTCCTTTCCTTGGCACAAATGCTCAGTTATGGTTGTTTGCGACGGCTATCAGTCTCAGCTAAACACCGTCTATCACGATATAAATGTGCCCGGAGGTATAAAGGACCTGACTGCATCGTACTCCAAGATTCTTAGTCCTTCAAATGTAACCACGTAATATTCATCGAATGCCGACAGGCGACTAGTAGTATATTTTAGGGTTACGAGATACCTTTCTAGCAGCACAGGTAATCGCAAAACACCCACACACGCGTGTTTTGCCGACGTTCTGCCGCTGCAAATCTAGAGACCTGGGTGACGTTGCCAATGATCGATCGGTCTGGAGAAGAGCGGTAAAGACCGGAGTAGCTGTTTACTAGTCCCACCGGTTCGCTGCCGTCCAGAATAAATCCAGGGCCCACCAGTCTCAAACGATGCAGACCCGCAATTCCAATACCGAACCCATCTCAAAGTGGCGCGTCGTCAACGGACACTTCGCGTGCGGCACAACGACTCAGTTTACTTCCCTTTTCTTCTGCCTCCACAAACGTTCCCATTGTTATTTCCGTCGCAATTTTCACGACGTCCACTATGACCGTCACCACCAACTGTGTGCAAACCGCCGATGTCCCGTCATGGCGGTCACCGCTGCCCATCACTGCTCTATCATCAATACCGCAACCCTACGTCAGCGGCAACGACAATTATTACCATTCCAAATTCTGCCACCGCTGAGTACAGCCTTGATGCTCAACCACAAGATATCGTCACCGCCACCAAATAACCGGTCCCTCCACCTGCAATGGGGATTTAATCCCCATCTCTTCTCATTGCGGTCGCGCTCTCACGTCGTGCATTGATCTGGTCGGTCACTTACGTATCCATTGCACTGAGATTTGTGAGCTGGTGTCAGGGGCACCTAACCACCCTTGTCTGGTACGGAGCTGAAATCTCATGAAAAGGAATTGTGACCACAAAGTCCCTGCATTCATTAATAAACATAGAACAGATAGGGATATTTATTCTTTCCTCCCTTTATCGTCTCTATTGTCTATGTAACCTGACACCAAATATCCCTTAAGGAGCTTATGATAACATCCCTTTCGATAAAACCCTGCATAGTAGTTGTACGTAAGTCTATATTAAAGTCATATTAAACCTATATGCAACTATATTAGATCACTGTAAACAGTCGACCACTACTCCTATAATGTCACATTCACAAGAACAACACTATTTTGACAGCTTTGATTGTGGCTTACCATTGAATCTTTTTTACTCCTGATATATGTTCATCTTTTCCATCTCTTAGTCCAGGCAATTATGGCAAGCCTCCTGAAAAACACGAAGAAAATGTGCGACCGCTCATTTACAGCTGGCCAAATAGACTGACAACCACCAACTAGAACACACCGAATTTTACCCAACTGGAAGATACTTTCAAGGTCAGGCTGATATCAAAGTTCTTTAATTTCAATGAAGGACATATTATTCATGCCCCCTCAGAAACTACCACACTGCACACTTCAAGTTTATATTGTGCATATCGTTATTTCTTAAAACTTTTGTGATTATTTTTTCCACGGAACTCTGGTTTTTTTTAAACTTGAAACAAACTCTCAATTCGCCCTGTAGGGGCTAAACAGACACCCAAAATAAATGAAGTCAAAGTGAAGTCGAAATGGGTGAATTTGTTTTGGGTTTTTTCCCTATGTTCAAGGGAGACTGGACGTACACAATGGGCGCTATAATGAACCTATTCTATTCTACTCTATTCTTGTGCCACATATCCCCGTTCTGGCCTGCAATCATCTTCCAGACCGCAGTTGTTTTATTTGCATAACCGACATCCAAGGAAAATATTGTTGTAATTATTGTAACACTGGCTATCCAAGAACCAGCGAACTCTTTGCGGATAGGTCCGGAATTTTTTCACTACTCGATTAACACTATAACCCTCAGATCTGTGCGGAATAGAAGAGAGACAGGATACCACAGAACAACTTAACTGTGTCAATCACCCTGTATACATCAACTGTAAATCCTTCTGTCCATGCCTTCGTATTTAAGGTTTCGGCCTTTGTCTGGTTTACGTGTTTCTACTGGTCCAGGCCTGAGCGTCCGCATGGGTAGACCCTCACTTGAGGGCCGCGCGTTACTCCGCCGCGTGCTAATTTCTGGCTCACAGGCTGGCTTCCTAGGCGAGGCTGCCTGCCTTTTTGAGGTTCTTTGTCTGGCGTGACCTCCGGACGACAGATGATGTCTGTAAATCAAAACTAAACATTACTATTATTATTATACACCTGCTGCACCCATTTCACCTGTTGCACTTCCACGCACATTCAGCCACCGCAAACAAATAGCCGACTATACCGCATCCACGACAACAGAATTCACTACGACGTCGATGAATGAAATTCAGCACATGAGTCTGTAAACTCTGTCACTGCCAGCACCGCCGATCGCCCGCCATCTGCGGCACTGTCACTAGAAAATAAGCAGCCCTTATCCATCTTATCTACTCTTTCAACCCACATACGAACCACGCATTTTCCCTGTCGGCCACTAAAAAATCCAACGCCCGCCTCATCCACATGAAATGTTTACTAACATTCATTTGCTACAGGGACCGACTCCGTCATATGCGACTTCACAAAAACGGCGTGGTAAAACGCCGCAGTTCGAATCCGATCTTTCTATGTCTCATAAATAATCAATGTATTGGTAGGAGAAGCTTACCGATCGTTCTTACGGAACTCACTCGTTCCGCTGAGCCTTATGGGCTCTCTCTCGAGTCCAACCAGCAGCCGCACAGCGGTGCATGATATTGGCAGAATGACATTACCGACAATGGCATGGGTGATGTCGGTAATGTCATTTTAATCTATGCATCACACACAAAACCTCCTCACAACTCTCGACACACGAACAGGACACATACTGCGACCCACGGAGATGGGCTGTTGCAGCTCTGTCAGCCACGGCGTCCTGTTTCAGTACAAGATGTCAGTTAGCACACAAAAGAAGAGTGGATGAGACCTGCCCTGAAGACATTTCAGTGAATTTTCGAAATGTAAACAGTCTGGGACTTTTTAAAATTATCCGAACAAGCTGAATGATGTGACTGCAGAAACTGGACCAGTGTAGTATTACGCACCATAATGCCATTCGAGCGACGCATTTATGTTCGCAATAAATAACTGCATACATTTCAGGAACGTTTGCTCAAGGTATTTCTTTCCGTCTCATACTCATTGCACATGCTTAGTGACATTCACTTTGGCGCTTACAGACCATTGACATGGTACAACTTTCTCTGTAGCCCACATGCAGTTCGCGACGAAATAACTGCTAATGCTGTAAACGCTTGTAATAGTTCATCCACCCTAACAGTTTTAGCATTTTCCGCATGGTTGGTTGATAATGGATTTTCCAAAGTGGTTGATGTACTTCCGCTGCCTGTGACAAATGGTCACTTCGGATTTACACGCATAAATTTCACTCAAATAAGCTAGACCAAACTGAACGTTTGATGATGCAGTAAAAAACAATGGGCTCTGGATCTTGCACGAAGAGTTATAGTCAAAAGTCCTAATGAAAAAATCTGTTGAACCCGTGACAAGATGTTAAGGGTGCCACAGTCCACTCTTAACTGCTGTGTGATATCGACGCAATCAAGTCTTAGAGATGAGTATGGAAAGGGAATTGAAATTAATAGCTTGATTCACTCACAAGCTTAACGATTAGACTTCCCTTTTAATTGGCTGTATTTCTACAAAATAAAATACACGAGGACATTTGGGTGATACAGTTGTCGGTATTTGACTGAACTGATTAATGTACTTTATTGTAAACCCGCGAAAAATAATCAAGACGTCGACGCGCGGACAGCCAGAAACCAATTTACAGACTAAATACCATAACAACGCTTATAGAGTTGGCGTATATAAACAAAACGCTTTTCAACAATTTTGACTACGTTTTTAGGGCTTTCTTTAGACGGCGCCCTAAGCAGTTTAAAAAATGTTGATTGTTACATTTGGTTCCGGCCACAGGTGTGCTGAATATCTCTTTTAGAAGGGAAATGTTCACGTTCATTTTTCACAAGATCGCGAGAGAGCCTATAAAAGTAGTTCATGGAGCCCAAATCTTTTCAAGCATGCTTATTACTCATATGGGCCATGAAGATTACACTGCTCACTATAATAGAAATGATGGCCGGCATATCCTTATATTTATTTCATTCAGAATCTCAAATAAAATCTTCCTGAATAAAATTTTGTTCTCCTTTTCCACCACTTATTCTCCTTGTTGTCTTCAATTATTGGCAGCTTTCGAAGACTCTCTTGAAGTGCTCGTTGCTTTTAAATGTCAGAAAGGATGGTTCTATCAAAAACCGTGTGAGCCCCGTTAGAAATAATTAACACGGACTATGTAGAGCCTCATACGCTTATGACGAATATCCTCCGTCCTGTATGAAACTTAGTCTACTTGATTACGCTCTTGTTTGGACTATACTATAAAACTGCTTAATAAGTAATTTATAGCCAACTGCATAAATAACCTTGTCTATGTACTGTAAGACTGCATTTATATGCTCCCCTCGGCCTAGCTTGCTAGCTAGGAATTGCGTTGTGACCTTGTACTTCTTTAAGGAAGCCGTACTGACTGAAGCCAAGATGTCGGCGTATATCAAGGAAAATTCCAGGTCGTCATGACGGTTTATAGGTTGAGTAAGTCAGTGTTAGTGGTTGTTTCCTCGTGGCGCCCTTGATGCAGTCGCGTGTGTAATGCACAGACGTGCTGTTTAACTCTGTCATCCCCTGCCCCCAATCCCCACATCGAATGACTGACTGTCTCGGGGTAGTGAACTGGTGCTGGCAGAGAGAAGAACGGGTAGGGAGTCGATGCATATTCTTCATTACAAACAATCTGACGTTCTTTTAAACTACAACGGTGCGCCGAAGCTGTGCCTTGGAAGGCTTTCAGCTGACGGGCTCACTCGGTCTTCCGGTGAGGACGGAGAGTTAGGCCGCAATGTCTCCTTCTTAATGTTGCATCTTTGGCACTCTCGCTCAGTAGGAAACCGAATCGCCCCAGTCTCTCATGTGTGAGAAAGACCGTCCCAATTGCGCGCAAACGAGCTGCTTAGATTTACCAGCCATTGCGCCTGACCCTGCCTCCGGTATTCTTGACTATATCTTGACACCGGGTTGCAGATGTGGTCAGGGATGAGAGGGTACGGCAGACGCCGCGCAAGTCACCATTCCTGCGTCCACCCGGATGTGGGGAACGCCATGGATTTCGTCCCTAATGACAGTCGAACTGTCACATAGACGGCCGACTAGGACAAGCTGTGGGCGGGCACAGTCACAGAAAGGTTCAGAGAAGAGTGACATCGTTAATATTGTTGGTGCTTTGGACAGCGGCAGCTACAATGGGGCCCTGGTATTGTGATGGATTTGAAGGCATCCTACAAGGACGTTTTGGAACCCCAAGACTCTCTGAGATTGCGGACACATTAAAAGATGTTGCCTATGTGCGACATTTGTCATCGGAATCCTGCTCTGCATGTCTCTGTCTCATATTTCATGGCATCTACCCAGACCTGTCGCTTCTGCGCTAGGGCTTCACACCTGTTATGATCTAATCAGTGACACTCCGGTAGATTCTCCAGAGTGTTTTTTGGCGTTCTTTTTGTCGTCCTTGTCAATAAGCGCTTGCAATGACGCCCCCGCGGAAAGGGTCACATCGAGAAACTCCGTATGCCTGTGTGAGCCGATCAAGCGCCCAATTTTCCGAAGTCTGTCTGTCAGTTGACTGCCACGACAGCCATGCTGACCCGCATGCATACCGCTAACACGCGGCCACCCCCTTGGGCGTGACTAGAGGCACCTCTTGTACAGCTGCGTTGAGTCGTAATCGCAGCCGTGAACAGGCGCTACCGGCCGGCATTTCGGTCACCGTAGTTTGTCATTCTTGACCTGACTATGACCCTTTGTATCTCCTGCTCATGAAACTCCCGACGAAGCCCATGGGCCAACCAATCAGATGTCCAACGTTCAGCCGATCAGAGGGATGTGACGGTATTCTGTCACGCAGACACGTACATGAGAGGCCCGCGCCAATCACATGTTGCTACTCACGTAATCCCGGAAAAATGTCTTGATCTGGCCCACCAGCAAACTGTCAACTCAAACGACCAATTCTCTGTACAGAATAAATAAGTTCTCACTGCTCTCTGGTTTTAGTCTTTATAAAAAACGAACCTGTGACATCAGCGTTTTCACTTCTTTTCAATACCTTGTTACGTGTCTACTGTGCACATTTGAGTAGACATAGTTTGGAGTTAAAGGATTTGATTGTGCTACTTCGCTTTCATTCCTTTCATTGTGGCACTATGTTGCCCGACGCTATTCGCTGGACATGTGACCAAAGTTGGTTCGATGTCCTTGGCCGCTACGAGTCACATTCACTGTGACCGCACCTTAGAAGTTGGATATGCCTTAGCATGCCATTCGACACCAGAAACTAGATATCCGAGATCCGCTTTTGCCACTTTAATTTAAGCATTTTTCAGGACAGCCTTGTAGGAAATGGCCCAGTTTCGTTGATTGGTTTTGCAGACTGTGCAAGATTCCGTTCCGTGGAGGACATGGCACCGTATATCCACAGCTTGGTATTCAGGGAGATGCGACGGCAAATTCACACGAACGATTGAGGCCCTCCTGGCCGACTCCGGTGACTCAAGCAACAGTCTCCTCGTTAATTCTGATATGCATCTAAATGATGCATTACGGGTAAGTAAATTTGTCTGCATCGTTCAGCGTTCATTGTTGGCTGTTGGAGGAGGACGTTGCCAATGTTGTAATCGTGATTAGAAGCCTATATGTTATGAGTTTTAGCCATATGCACTAGCCTGATTAAGAACGACAGTAAGAACAGCCAATATGAGAACAAAATGATTATTTAGGTATCCAACGGCTTGATCTCCATGCCCAGATATGATGTGCGTCCCTCCTTCATATCGTTTTGATTGCGTTAAAACAAATACCACAGTTAAAGAAAGGTGATCGGACTGTCAACGGTTAGCTAGTTGGGCAGATCGGCACATTGATTCTGTATATTCGCTGTCGGTGCCAGTTCACGCATGGCGAACCATTTCTCGTGTTAATAGTTAATCCAAATTCGGCGTATATGGAGACGGATTGTGCCTCATTTACGGTGCACGAGGCATAAACTTCAATGAAGAGAAGGTCGTGTTTCCCGTACTTACAGTGTTTCTGCGCACACAGTATGCGACGAGTTTGGATAGTTTCCCATTTTTTCTGAGTACTGACATCAATTCCTGATCATCCACTTTTGTAGAACCCACGGGGTTAAAGAGGATCGAAGCGAGTTCGCTAAATTGCTTGATCCAATTTGCCACTGTGGAGGTCTCCCAGACTGATCCGTTATCCGTGAACCCCTCTACCATGCCGCCATGGAGTGGTCTAACTAACAACTTGAACTGCTTGAGACATACTTATTTCTGCGAGTATTCCCATGTTACAATTGAGAAGTCAATTTGGCAGTGTTTTCGGCAATTCGTCATTAGGACAAAGCAGTTGCATGAAAGTTAAAAATATGCGAAGTTCATATGGTCTGTAAGTGATTCAGGGGCTTTTTACACTCATCGTTCCCACGCCACCCGCATGGTGAGGTCGGCGTCGTATGGTCATTGGATCAAGGGGGCGAGTGGGAGGGGTGACATAGGCTGTGAGTGATGTCCGTAAGTCGGGTGCGTTGAGCACACATTACTGCCATCAGGAATTTGGGGCGACGCACAATAATCATCTGGGATCGGCGTTGGCCACGGAAGACAGAGCGCCTGTGTCAACGTCTTCTGACAACATAACACTGGATGGGCTGGCCGCATAGCCACTGCCTCGTCTGTAGCTAGCATCCGTTGGCGAAGGCCTCTGGAGAAGCTTTCTGGTGTCCGGTAGACAACCTGAAAAGCTTCTTTGGCATCGACTCGGTGATTCGCATCGACAAGATGTGCGAGAATAGAACTCGGTATCGATTTGTTTTCACCTCTGCCTAGCCAGGCCAATATGTGTTCATGTACTCTCTTTTCCAGGCGCCTTAACTCACCACTATTTTCAGGAGTATGGTTCGATCCCCGGCACTAACTATTCTGTTAGATCGAAAAGATAGAATCGTGAATGATTCAAATTGTCGAGTATTTTCCCTATAGTTGTCACGCTATGATGATCGGATCCGTCGTTTCTGATGTGTCTGAAATCCGCATGGGCAGCGCCTGTTGGCTACGGCAGAGGCGGCTGCAATCAGGTTACGTGAACCGGTCCTATGCGCGCAAAAGAACTTCATACAGGTCCCACAGTTGCCATGGTTCAAAGCCACCAAGCCAGTCGTCCGCATATGATTACCTTTATTGGGGCCCACTTTCTTCCTGGCGCTGACTGAAATTTTGGTGTTTCACTCTCATCATTTCTTCTCCAAACGCGAGCTACAGCTTAATTATCTACCTGCCCGTATCTTTTACTTCATTATTTCAATAGCCATATAATGAGAATTTATCTAAAGCAGACATATGCTCGCCAAATTGCCTTTTGAATTTTCCAATGGGAATTTTCGCAACTCTAAAACAATCAAAATAGAGTCGCAGTGATAATCACTTTGCTCGCTGATCTGTGCAGCTCCGATCTTCGTAGAACTTGTACCTCCCATGCCCATCGATTGAGATTGTGGAATGAAATATCTGACAATCATGCAGAATTGTTATTCATAGAGTGCGAAGAACATCGCGGTTTATCGGTAATTACTTCCAGGAATCAGGTATGGCAGCTTTTTTGTGATGTGGATTTTAATAGCAGGAGAGAACCCAACGTACCGTCTATGTTTCTTTGATTGACCACCTCTGAAATAAAGGTATGTCCAGCCCCTACCTCTCGCAGGTACCTCTCTTCTGAGGAAATAATCGCACAGAACGATGTTCACATCGAATGAAGACGGTCTACGGTCTACTAGAAATGTCCTCCATTCTGGTGAGGCAGTGGACCAGTTGTACTGTCAGAGCGGGTAATGTAAATCAGATGGGGTGGGGTTGAGACGGTGTTAGTTGCTGACAGCATAACAGACAACATTTTATGGCGCTTTAATAGCTGTTAATTCACTATCTCGGGCGACAG
This sequence comes from Spirometra erinaceieuropaei, assembly GCA_902702965.1. Classification (NCBI taxonomy): domain Eukaryota; kingdom Metazoa; phylum Platyhelminthes; class Cestoda; order Diphyllobothriidea; family Diphyllobothriidae; genus Spirometra; species Spirometra erinaceieuropaei. The sequence goes on along the minus strand of CACRXP010000176.1, from coordinate 774,972 downwards.
CCGAATTCCGCCGTAACTTTCGACTTCTGCCGATCGAGAGAACACCCCTGATTAGACTCGATTGTCCAATATCGCAAAACTGACTTCTGCTACAAACGCTATATTAATACGGAGCTACAACAACCATATGATCATTCCAAGGTAAGGCGGGATTATCACGCCAGCCTTTCAAATTTTAGATGTTAGCACGCCGGAGTTCCAAAGTGCTTTTTGCTATTTCTAATGATGAACTCGGTGCCGGACCCTAAGCATAATCGCCGTCATCCTCTTTCTTCTCCCTTGCTGTATATCTGCGCTTACTCAGAACGGAGGCCTTTGAATTTGAGTTGGGGAGCAGTGCTGATATTTGGTGGAGCCTCCATCTAAGGTGCGCCACGCGCGAACACTCACCTACTATACAGGCGTTGACGAATGACGGAAGAAGTCCACGTGACGAATTGACCTCAAAGACGCGATGAATGTCGGCGTAGTCAATTTATTGGCTGGTTTGATTCCTCTACCCGTGGCCACCTAGTCCTAGCGATCGGGAATATTCAAGTCACGCATTATTCATCCAGAGCGGGAGTCACGTTTCATGATGTGACACACACGTCTGCCCACCGTATGCAGAGGGCCAGTGTACGGTTGGGCGTCCGCATGATAACCCATTGGCGATCAAAATGATGAAGACCAATACATTCGCTGTCCACAGGTCTATCTGCAACGATACAGACGAAGCTTCCACCTGGATGCAAGAGTCTTCTTCCTCGGACATTTCTACCTAATTATCATCTTGCTTTTCACCACTAACATTTCGACCGTCGTTTCTGGTAAAGTCTATCGTGTGCCCCACAGGGAGGCGGACGACGACTACACCACCACCACAACCACCACCACCACCACCACCACCACCACCACCACCACCACCACCACTTTCACTGCCATTATCAATATCACTATCATCTCATGCTCCACTTTCTTAATCTCCTCTTCTCCTCAGTCTGCGCGTAGCCATTTCTACATCCCATAACCGTCTCCATGTCTTCATTTATGGCCTCACGAATTCCCCGACTCTCTTTCTCTTCCCATCGTTTATTTCTTTTCCATCCTTGGGCAGTTTAAAAGAAGGTAGGACGTCTACTTTCACTTATTGCATTACTTCGATATTCAGAACTGGAATCTTCAATCATGTTTCGTTACGGTTGAAACGGTTTATGAGGCAAATAGCGTTGTTTCATCTTCCCAGTTTGCTAAATCACTTTTTCTAAGTAATTAGTGGACCAACATCCGCAGAAAGAGAACAGTCATTAGAAACAGTGAGGTGCTTTGAACGAAGGCATTTATGGAGTCCAGAAAATGCAAAAGCAATGACACAAGTTCCCGAGTTTCGGAAAAAAGACTGATGACAGCTGTATTTTTGCGTTTGGGGATAATCAAAAATTCACGATAGGCCTGGGGATCACAAAAGGGTGATGTCTATCTTGCTTGGTTTCAGTACAGTCCAAAACCAATGTAACTGTACTCAGCCATGGTCCTTCGGATCCAGTCGCGGAAGACGGCCACACGAGTGAATAAGCCGGGGAAATTTTCGGGTTCCTTGGCGTGGGTCGCCGATGCAACGCCCATCAGCTCCCAGTGATCGCCCGCTGGGCACATCAGACCACTGCCACTATCGCCCTTTGAAGTGGAAGCATTTGAAAGATAATTATGCAGTTAGGCATTTACCCAGATGGGCGTATCGAAAGTGAAAATTCATTAGAGGATTAAATTTCGAGACCGAGGTATTGGCGTTAAAGTCCCACAAAATACCCTGCTGTTTGAAAAAAAGGAGTGAGTAATCACATATCAGTGGAACCAATCAGAGAACCTAAATATAAACAAGCTAATAGCGCATTAATTTTTAATGGACAACTTCCATTACTAGAGGTCTCCGAACATCGAAGGACTAACGGGAAGGTACAAAGTTTGATTTATTGCAAAGATACGTACTCCGGTATCATTTCAAATTATGTCGATAATTACTTCAACTCTGGTAAACACAGCTCAGTTAACAGCTTACTAAATTGAGTTGAAACCAACGGTCCCGGTGAAGATATTTATTAAACAGAAATAAAGTACTTTTTGAATCGCTCTCCCAAACTGAATACCCTCATGACTTTGTTCATCAATGTATGTGATCACGTGTTTCGCCAGACACGTGTCTGAGCTTTTAGCAAGTATCTATGTCGGGAGTACGGTAAAATACATTACCATATGGATTTCATAATACTCGTGGTACTACTTGTTTGTAGAATGGGCATTACGTGGTTATTCCACAGTAGTTGATTGCCCTCGACTCAAATGTTCATTAAAATTTCGGTTCTGACCCTAAAAAGTCATGTCCCGGATATTTAAATCCAAGTCCTGCATTGAGTAATTCCTGAAATTATTGTCTTGATTATTCTCTGGAGTTCATATACCAGAAACCGTATAGAGAACGCTGGGGGTCCCACTGAAGATCCGAACCCCTCGCAGCTGTGTCACGAAGCGGCAGAATATCAGCGAAAGGCGTGTCTGGACTTTTAGCAAGTATCTATGTCGGGAGTACGGTATAATACCTTTACTATTTATGCACATCGAACGTATTATACCGTACTGCCGACAAAGGTACTAACTAATAGCCCAGACACGTGTTTCGTCAATATTTTGCCGCTGCGTGACACAGCTGCGAGGAGTTCGGCTCTTCAGTGGGACCCCCAGCGTTCCCTATGCGGTTTCTGGTATCTGTATGTATATATATATGAACTCCAGAGGATAATCAGGCGAATAATTTCAGAAATTACACCGTGCAGGACATGGAGAAAAGTCTTCGGGACATAACTTTTGGGATCAGCCCATTTCCATTGTTTTTGTTCGCTTTTAGATTCCGTTCTTCGATTATGAATGTACGGCAGGGCGCCCATATAAATACTGATATTTTGCTGAAACTATTAATGTTTTGCTCGTTCTGTTTCTGAATAAGATATGCACAGAAGCTAACCTACAAGACAAATAGTGTTTCATCTGTTTAAAGCTGGAAATAACCATTCCGTGGTGGTCATCTATGTGACATCAGATAGAATTTTCCACACAGCAGGAAAATTTCAGCCCACTTAAACGAAGGAGTCCCTATCTGCGTTATTACTGCACTTTAGGGCACCAAATCGCACAGATCTGCTAATTTGACATTTAGGAATTGATAAAACATCTGGTTTTCTTAAAATAACCTCTGCGTTAGCAGGTTGATAACCATAGTCAACATCGGACATGAAATAAAATTTCTAGTCCGGCTAAATCTGCTTATTAAAACTCTTGCGGGTAAATTACTATCCTTTCAATAAAAAAAGTCACTCAGTTGCGTAATCGGAGTCTTAGACATGAAGTAGCATGGGAAATTGCACGAATATAATCCAACGTCCATTTTCGCTAACATTTACTGATCGTTTGCTTCATAGAATTACGTAAACACAATTTCTGCACAAGAAAATGACCATTCATTAAAGGATGTGAATGGGCGAACAAAATGCTCAACGTTAAAGGCGTCCAGAAATTCTCTCATCAGTTTCCGTTATCAGATATTAAAGGTACATATATGTACAATATTAGGAGGGCCTGTGGCCCACAAGACCCTCGAGATAAACGGCCAGAGGCGCACAGTTTCACGGCTTGGGTGATTCTGACTGGGGACCTGATGTTGCAGTTATCATGATGGCTTAATTGACGGTTAATTTATTCCCGTTTCACAGACAAGCATGCAAAACAAATGGGTCACATGGCAGTGCAACCATTTAAAAAACAGATTAAAGCCGGAATTTCCATTTTCAGATCTCCGACACCAATCAATATCAGAAAACACATGTTTAACGGGAAAACCATATGACTATTTAATCAGACCTCCATGGCTACGAAAACAGCTGAATTAGAGACTGAGAGGGAGTTCAAAATGCAGTCTTTACCGGACAGATCCCAATGTTCTTTTTGTGGAATCCGGCACAGAATTCGTGCTCATCATTAAGCCCTGCGGCGTGACTGTAGATCTCGGAGCATTCGCTGTTTTCAAACACTGTCAGCTTGGCGTACATGGCATAGGGTGAGGGACCGGAGGACTTTGCAAGACAGCCCCACCCCACGAGAATGCAGTCCGTCTCCGGCGCTGGTTGGGTATTCGTGTCGAGACCGGCGGTTGGCAACCTGGCCTTGAGGATCAGCGGGTATTGTCCCAGCGGTATGGCCTCGGTGAGTTTTACCAGCGCTATGTCGTACTCAAGCTCACCTGCGGAGAAGTGCAACCACAAGAACTTGGGTTGTCAGATGTGCAGAAATACTACCAGAACACACCAGGTTATTTTACTGGTGACTAGACGGCAGTTTGAACTTTTTCAACATGCCATTGCATATGGGAGGGGGGAGTTAATTATTCTGCTTGGAAACTTTTTAGCGGCTAAGAACTGCCTAGAGTGTAAAAACCCTGGTTTCGTTTGCATCTTAATAACCCTAAGTCCTTTTAATTACTGCATATATGGGCCTTGTTCGAAGTAGAATTAGTATCGTTTATTCGGTTTGATAGATTGGTAATATCGAAGTAATCAATTTCACTGTCAGCTGACATTAGACAATGTCGAAACATTTTGTTTAACTGTTTTCCCTCCGACAGAGTCTGCCTATGTGGTGGGACAGCGTTCACCAACCAGTCATAACAAAATGTGCTCGAACCGTTGCGCTTTGTGGTCCAATCTAGGGCCCTTGCAGACAGCCGTTTGTACACGGGACGTGAAATTCTCAGTCAAATGTCAGCTTCTCTGAATGGTTGTTAACTCCCCTTGTGAAGTATGCAACCTAGTTCTCATCCATTGCAGAAGGTTATGGGTCTTGTATTGTGCCTTCTAAATGCCACGTAGAACAGAAAATTTTCCTTACATGAAAAGTACAGTAAGTGGGCTAACTCATGAAATGTCAACAGAAATTCCGAAATGCGTTTCCGTTTCGAAAAGATTAATTAAGTAGAGATGGCAAATCAATCATCATGCAGCATAATTCCATAATAATTCAGTTACCTCAGGATGTGGGCTTTCGAAAAATTCTTTTTCGGTCGCATCTTAAAACCATACTCCGTAAGGAAAGACTACTTAAGTAGCCTGTATTTTTTCATTGATTTTCGATGCTCTTAAACATTCATTTATATTTCATGGAAAACATGCATAAAATATTCATTCTTTTGCTCATTCAGTAGAAAAGTACGTTTTCTTCCAATTTTACTCTCGAAGGAAGGATATAATTTGGTTTTAAAAAACTTTGCAATTGTGAGATTTTTAATACCGCGAAATGGCCTTTTATAAAACATCATGTCACTGCATTTACCAATGTGGCTTGTAAAGTTAACAACGTGGCTCAAATCCACTGCTTAATTTTATGAATCCTATATGGTCCCCCTTGATAACCGTAGAGAAATGTACGGCTTCCCGAACGCAGGAATTATACGGCTTGTAGTTTGGAACCCTGAATGCAAGTGTAACGGCAGGTTCGGTTAAAAATTATTCGGGAATTGGAAAAGTTTTATAAAACCAAATAATACCCTTCCTTAGAGTGTAAAATTAAAGGAAGACGTAATTTTTTACTGAATGAGCAAGAGAATGAATATTTTTGTGCATGTTTTCCATGAAATATGATTGGATCTTAAAGGGCATCGAGAATCCATTGACATTGCTTAAGTTAGCCCACTTACTGAATGCAGCTTGTAGACTTTAAACCCTAAAACCAGACGTAAAGACAGATCGCGTCCAAAGTTATCCCCCAACTGAAAACTTCAAAATGAATGGGTACCTTTTCTTTGACTATGAAATTTGGAGATGTGATTTTTTTACTAAATGAGCCCCTGGAAGGATGTTTTGTGCATGTTTCTTATTAAATTTATTTGGAAAAATTATAAAAATTCTTACTGCTAAAGCAGTCTATTAAATGAGTGTCACTTTTGCAGGCGGTTAGAAAGAAGAGAATTCGAAAGCTGGCGCCCCGGCTTGACTGAATTATCAGGGGTTTTTGCTGCACGGTGATCGGCATTCCGATCTCACCTCAATAGCCCTTCCTAACCGAAAACGCAGTCCAGACTTTTAACCAAAATTTCAAGAGATTGGTCGCCTACTGTACGATGAATGTACTCCTAAGAAGTATTTCAAATCTTTAATCTTTCCTATCACAACAGTACTCAGTACTTTCAACTGTACGACCTAGGGGGATGCAGTCACCTGTGCTAAGCGCATCGTCATCTCTTGACGGGTCTCGCTTATTTTACCTATAAACCTTAAGCGACGTAACTTCTAAATACCTCATAAAAAAGCCGCCGAGTTCGAAGAGGACGTAGTTGTGGAAGCCAGCTTACCTTCAACGTATTTTGGATGCAAAATGATCCTGTCAATCCGAATTCTTTGAGTCTGAAGTCGTCTGAAGGCGAAATGTGGCTTCGAAACAAATGCACTAACTCTAAAAAAGGATAAGCAATATGTCTCACTCGCGTTCAGAGAATTTAAAAGTCTTCTAACGTGAAACTGTTGCTGATGAACTCACTGCGTGAGGAAAGTCTTCAGGACTTTGAGAAATCTGTCCACTGGCGGGGCTTCCTCCAGCTTGCCAGTAAGTGCATGGTCTTCCGTTCGTCTGGCATATCCTAGTACCGAGTTATGTCTCAGCTGCAATAATTTTTTTGGGGGGGGAGGGAGGGGCGAGGTGGGATAGCTAATCAGAGACCGCCACGAGAGATTGAGAGAGTTAAATTATTCTAACAACTAAGCAGTATAAAAAGGGTATATTTCGTAGAACTGATATTTATGGACTTGTAAGGCCTCTTTAAATAAGCGGCCCTAAATGAGGGGATGATGATATAAGTGACTACTTATCGAAACTTCGGTCCGACTCCCAGGAAAACTAAAGTACATCCACACGAGTGATAGATGATTCCTGTTAGCCTGACTGCATTTCCTTGGTTAGTCGACATGGGGGTCTTCTATCACTCGTCGAAAATAAGCAGACGAGCGTAGAATTTAGTTGATTTGACGTAAGGGCTCCTTAAATCATGAAAGAATATGCTCAGAATGAAAAAATAAGTAGTGCAAGGCGTTCCGGAAGCTCATCGAAAATAATCCACATTTTGAATTTTGGAAATCCAGCAGTCCTTTTAAACGGGCGTTACCTGAGCAGTAACTTCGGTAAGACAAATCTATATGTTCCACAACCTGCCATTATACACATCACGTATACAGAAGGGTTATATTTTTGTTTTGAAAAATTTGAAGTTGGTTTGCGAAGATGAGATATCCCGGGTGATAGGTTAATCAGGTGAAAGGCTCACCGACACAGATCTATTGGGCCGCCACCTTTTAGAGGCTCAGCCACTTCCTTCGTCGAGGTGGTGACTCATAACGCACGCAACTGTTAAGCCCGCAGAACACTCGCAAAAAGACTGAGTCAGCGAAACGGAAAAAAATCGATCAGCCCAGCGGCGACTTGTTCGGCCCACACTTGCATTTCTTTTCGATTTTGTGCATGTGACGCTCTGACGGTAGTGGGCCAAACAAACTCTCCGAACCGCCAGCAGTTCAATAAACCTGTTCTGGCGAACCGTCCCCCCTACTCAGATTAGAACTTATAAGGAAATTAATGATTTGGGTAGCTGACAAACTGCGCATTGTCATCAGGTTTTGGTGAATATATTAGGCTTGGAATTCCTATCAGCAACTATGCACAACACTGACTCAAACTGTCTCATATGTATAGTAGTGTACGAAGGACTGTGGCTCGAGGTGAACGTCTCATTTGTCAGTTAGTGATGCGGTAGAGTTTGCCGAAATATTTTTGTAAGATTTTGGACGGGAAGATAAGACGGAGCCTACGAAACACGGTAATATTAAAGACCAGTGACCACAGTCGTCAGCGAATGCTTCTACACTTGTGATCAGGTGATAGGAGTGCAAATATTTTACCTATGAACAAATTACTGACCATTACACCTGAACGCTCATGGGGGGCTTTGCAAGCGAGGGCGTTACGGTGACTTTGCAACTGCAAATATGACGTCTGCCAGGCCTTTTAACATGCATAAGATCAGGAAAACAGTTTTTATAGTACAAATGCAGTCCATTTAAACAAAGTGCCAAGGATCTATCAAATACATGTGTATTAGGCGGTGATGAAAAGTGGCTCGGACTTTTCAATGCAGCGCATTGAAAAGAAGCAGCGCAACTCAACTCCACAGGCACGCGTTCAAATAACCGAATGCTAAATACTCTTACACGCGAACACACTATTTTGGTAAAAGAGCCTTTGAATACCGTCCAATTTGCAAGCAATAAAACACGGAACCTATCCCTTTGGGTAGATAGTTAAGAACACCGAATACCCTTAATTCTTCACTGACATTTCGAAGACACCCTGAAACACCGTCACTAAATAGCACCAAGTAATTTTACGGAACGAGAATTCACTTGCTGCCAAAGTGTGACATATTCACGTTTGCTTCTGCTAATTCTATTCCGATTTCGGTAAGGATCGGGTGAAGTCTCCAAGCGTCTGTGCCATACAAAGAATACCTACTATACTTATTTAGGTGGGTCTTAGTCCGACTTTTCAGTACGTCTCTCATGCTTTCATTTAAAGTTGGGCCGTTCATTAATACTTTGGAGCCATGGTCCGATTAACTAGAGACTTTTCGTCAAGTCAGGCATAATTGCTGTGTTAAGACGCCTATTGTAAAAGTGCGGAAAGGACAGTAATGGGCAACGGTATAGAGAAGGACCCCACTTAACTGTCAGTAGTTTGTTGACCCTGCCCTACGTGACTTATGTTAAAGGGAGTTTTATGGGTGGGGCAGCAGGCTAGATAGTTAGCTGACAAAATGAAAGAAAACACAGAGATTGCCTAGATTTATGCCGAAAGTCTTATCCTACACTATTGTAGAACAACGGAAATGAGAGTAGTAATTAAACAATAAACAAAAAGTAAATTTCACAAAATAAGGGATTTTGAGTTAAGGTATGAGGTCGCGGAAAGTAATCGTTGTTGGTAGTGTATTTTCTGCAACAGCCTGCAAATGCATGCCAAGATAAAACCGCATATGACACGATCCACAGTCTACTGACAACGAATTGGGGTCCTTCTCTATACCGCTGCCCAGTAATTATATACCCAATAATCAAATGATCAAAGGAGAGCAAAGAGGACCTCTTTTCGGCTCTATAAGAACAGCAGGCCTAAATTAACTGACCTTTGGAGGGCAATTAGACAAATAAATTGATTAGCACCAACTTACGTCAATGGTTGTGCTGCCCGCCTGAACTGTCCAATATTCTGGATTGCGCATACTACATAAAGAGAACGGGAGTCCAGGTCAACTACAATTGGCTTGAAGTTAACTTTGAGAAAACGTTTGACATTTTTTTAAAATTTTTAAAACCTTTTAACTTTTTTAGGCCACACCGATCTTTGTCCTGTTGGCTCAGAGGACTTTACAGAGAACCTTAATTAGAAACGGCATATAAATGCGCATTGCCCCACGTGATAAAACTGTCTCTAATTCGCAAAAAATGTAGTTCGCCCATCCGCTGGCGAAACATCAGAGGATACATATAGCGATGCTTAAAGGCATGAAGCCAAACTGTCTCCTCCCCTTTGAATTGATTCAACCAGATCCTCATAACCATGCAGTCGCAAAACGGGGTGGCATTAATTATTTAATCCTAGGGGGAGAGGGGTTTTTCTATTTTGGTCTTGAGTTACCTGGGCTGTTTATTGCGCATGTTTCAGAGAGTTCAGTGTTTCGCCAAGAGTACAACAGGCCAGACGCGGCTGTTTCATAATCGTTGCCGATCACCAGTACGTCATAGGCCTTATGAAGTGGGGTACATAAGCATGATCAGTAACGATCGGGGAACAGTTGTCTGCGTCTGCCCTGTTGCACTGTTAGTGAGCTACTTATGTATTATATGTGGCATGTGTCCTGAGACACAACGTTCGTTGACACCAGTAGCAAGTTAGCGGGCGGACATAATGAGATCGAGTGAGATCCTGACCGCGACAGTGAGCGTCACACGCCTACCTGACAAGTTCAGTGTTTGTGGACTTAAACGCTAGCCTGTCAGCTAGTCATAAGTAGTCTTGTCCCATTCGCAGAACCCGGTGATCCATCTTTGTTCACAGTAAGCACTATAAGTTCTTGCGCAGTGGGCCACTTTGCGCCAATCAGAGGTCACCAAGTGTATTACTTCATACTTAACATTTAGCCTTTCATTCTTCTGGACGATGCTCTCAGATTAAAATACCCACCACCTTTAGAGAGCAGCTTTGGCAAGTATCGTTCTGCTAGCACACGCTTGGGTCTGCATGCAGCAAGAATGCCGACAGATGTTTTGATGGTCAAATAACCACAATTTTTCGAAAACCCGGCTGCTCAACTAGGCAGCAGGCAGGCTTCTGGGAGACCCTTAGATGAGTCGACTGGCGGTGCCCCAGTAGGAACAGCAGGTGTTATAAGACGATTGGTCCGCCATTTGCATGCAGATGACGCCCAATCTGCATATAAAAAGTCTATGTGGGGGTGGATTTCTGTACCAACTGGAAAGCATCATTTAAACACTACTTACTACCGGATCACAGGGTAGTCTGAAGTCAAAAACCGCTCTTTCCTGAGTGTTGGAAATTTTGATGATCATATTGCTTGGGTAGGAAAAAAGCATACTTTTTGGATTTTTAAGAAGACTGGGAATAAAGTACTACAAATACCCATCGTCCATGGGTGAAGAGAAACTTCGGAATCGACACATGCCTCTTCTGATGGCCATGGGAACTGATGAGCAAATGTTCTGAATGTTGTTTGTCCGCACATACTTCAATTAATTACAACAGCTAATTACAAGTGCGCAGGAGACTGCTGAACGTATGAAGAAATTCGAAAGACATGGTTAATAACTGTACTCCTCCGTCCCTTGCCTCATTCGTCATGTTATATGTAAATATTATGGCTACTGTTTTAAACTAAGTATCTCCTAATCGTTGACATAAGTCGCGGTTTTCGCTTATGAGGGAAGTTCATATCGTCAAAAGTTAAGTAATCAGAGAACCTACAAGCCAAGCCTTAATAGTGGAAGTGGACGCTGCACAGAAAAGAGGACCAGTAATCTATACCAAACCTACGTGTCACCGTTGAGGGTGTCGCCACCAAAACAGTGGGCAGCAGTCAGAAGCCACTGACTGTCGATTATGGTCGCTCCACAATAGGTGCTGCGCTGCGTGTAGGGGAAGTCACCTTTTAAGGAGACTGCGTAGGGGAACTGTGCGTCGCGGGCCGGCTCACCACCAATGACTCTCTTCTGAAGACTTTCTGTCATGTTCCAAACCAGCTCATCCTCTGGGTTTAGGGAATCTGATTCGGTTTCGTAATCCTCCGTTTTTGGAAGAGCATTAATAGCTAACAAACAGTGACAAGATAAAGTAAGTATTGAATAGCGAAGACTTAGCCACATATAATTCCATATATACGTAAATACAGAAGTATCGAAAAAGTAAAGAGAGACTTGACTGGCTCTTTCTAGCGTATCAGCCGTAATCAGTCATTCATACACCAGCCCACGTTTCGATAACTCGGAAATCGAATCCGAACACCCTTGTCCTTGAGCTTTAATTCAGGTTTTTTCCGCCCTGGTTTGAATATGACTGGCTGACGGGATGTATAGGTCAGAAATCGCCGTCCAAGTATCCCTTGTTTTATCATTCTATATATGTATATAGGGGAATGAGGCAGTACCGACAAAGATAAAAGAGACCGGAACGTCAATTTCAACCTTATGAGCCTTCGCCAGAAAGCAACAACCGATTCCGAGTCTAAGGCAACTGAGTACAACCTTGTATACATTGACTGACCTATTTTATGGTATTTTAGCCGAAATTCTGAAATATGTTTCTATTAGGAAGGATTATTTAGGTGGGTTGTAATAGTAATTGCCACGCGGCATAATCTCATAGTATTCCGGACTTTCCAGGATGTTGGTTTTTGAATGTTTCTCTTTTTAACCCCCTATAAAATTTACACTCGGTAAACATGACCACTTAATTGGTCTGAATTTTTCACATTGGTTTTCGATGGTATGATAAACTAAAACATATTTTATGGAAAGCAAGCATAAAAATCTGCTTTATTTTACTCGTTTGGCAGAAAATCACCTTTTCTTCACATTTTGTACTCAAACAAAACACACATTTGGGTTATGAAAAAATTTTCAAGTCCTTGAAAAAATGTGAGCCAGATCAGTCTTTTCATTAACGTCCAGCGATTTCAGTCTACAAGCGTATACTTTTTGCGTGGAGAAAATCATGCATTCCTCTACACATTTGAGAAAGTACTATGTTTGGTGGATGAGGACTATATTGTAAACTTCAAGTCCAGCATTAGAAGATGGACAATTACGATAGCGCATGAATGGTAATTACGCAGTCTAAAAAATCTCATGATAAAAAAATTTTTACAAACTGGAAGATACCCTTTCTGGGAGTACAAAATATGAAAACTTGATTTCCTGCGAAATGAGTGAAAGAATGCAGGTTTTTGTTCATGTTTTCCATAAAATATATCTGCTTTATGAGACCATCAAAAATCAATGGGAAGAATGCAAACCACTTAAGTAGTCTTATTTTGCCAATTAGTTCAGCAGTTGCCAAATTTAGAACATGGAGATAAGTGTCGCGGACATCGCTTTTTAAGAGCAGACGCCAAATTTCGATCGATATTTGGGCCGAAGACCATAAACTACTGTGAGGTAACTACGTTATGCCTATTCTGAGAAAAATAGCATCACAAGTAATAGGATTTTATATAACAAATAGTCATGCCGCACTTCTGCTGCAAGAACGAGTTTAAAGTCAAAACAGGTGTCTGGGCATTTCCGGATACCTAGGTCGGAAGAAAGACATAAACTTCTGTCATGTATGCAGAATGACATTGCCGACAGAAGAGAAGAACTAGAGTGAACTTTTCTGGCTTAACAGCCATTATCAGTCAACCATACAAACCTCGGGTTTTGCAAGCCGTGATCTCGGACTCGCGCTCTTTTAGTAGGAGTTCAGCCATCTAACCATTGATACGCAGACTGGTTGTTCTGTCGGTTGCGATCAGGTAATATTAACAGTGGCAGAGGGACGCTCGTCGAACAAATGAGCAAAAGATATTTCGGTTACGTAAATGTGCACGTATATTTGGCTCCGTCACCTCGCAACTAAAGTAATTTTCGTCAAGCTCCTACTGGCTCTATGGCTAAATTCCGCCTTAGGGGAAGAGACAGCAAATGTAATGATTTTCGAAGACCAGATGTACATTTAAAAAACAAGATATTTAATGTTGTCAGATTAATGAAAATAGTATGGGGCTCAACACTTTGTTTAAAAATTGCGTTCTCAAGGGAGTGAAATTAATCTGAGAAAATTTCTTACCAAGCGCAAGAAGGAGAATAAAAACCGATGGGGTCCTCATTCTGAAAAGCTCATGAACACGACGTCGGTTGAGCTCCACGCTCCTTATATTTTCAATCTCAAACCGCGTAATTTTGCACTTTGCGGAGGCTGCGACGTTTTGACTGATTTACGAGACCTACCGCATTGTGATTATTTACTGGGCAGACACAAACATAGCCGTCAGTTCACCACTCAAACCATGGACTTGATCACAGGCATGAGGTCAGCGATCGAAAATCAGTTGGCATCTGTTGAAAACTGATTTTGCCAACGAATTTTAAGGTTCCAGGCCATGTTACAGATCTACGACACATGTATTTCACGGACGGGGGGCATATTAACTTTGCCATAATTTTTTTCAACTAGAGCCATCAATAAGACTGGAAAAGATTGAAACGGGCGTATCATGTGTCTTCGCAGACGTACCCTCCCGATTCTTTTTTGGTGGTGACAGGTTTAATTTGACTGTGCAAATCCTAATATGTTGGACCTAGGAGAAGTCAACTTTTTCACACCCCATCATCTATAGATTTGCGTTCTAGATGGAAACCACAGAGTACGTCCAGGTCGTTAATCCAAGCTCTAAGATGCCCATTGCTTATAACTAACGACTGACTCTATGCAGCTTAGGAATGGCAGACGCATTTGGAAGTGGTATTCGTTGGCCTACTTAATTGCGGGGTGGAATACGGGCCTTCCGTTCAACCTTGAAACATCAACCTGTTGTTCACATCGGAAATAGCAAAGTGAGTACTAATCAGTGAATGAATAGACTGACCGACAAGGGAAAGGGCAAGAGCAATGACCATTTCTGGTTTATTTGGCGTCACCAGACAGCCGCAGACCCGGTAGCACCCGGATCTCAAATGTGAGTTATTTGGGCGCTAGTTGAACTGCTCAAAAATGGGATCAAAATTACACCCCACTGATCGAAGATCTGAAAAGTCCGACGAGGGTGGCGTCACTGAGAATGCAGTCTGACGACAGCAAATGAACTCGAATTGGACATTCCAGTCCTTCCTTTCGTTAATACTTCTCCAGAGGGGATAATGGTTACACACATTTTGCTTGGACACTTAAAAGTCTCTTTTGAAAACATAATGCCATAAGTGGTCCAAGTCTTGTGTGATCATCCTTGCATTAGGCATTGCTTGAGCTTTCTGGGGCATCGATTAGAGATGGTTCTTTTGGGCTTTGCGGTCTAAATTGTTTCAAAACCCTGACAGCAATTTCAGAAGGCGGCTGAGGGACTGACAGTGCGTTTGGCTTATTTCATTCACAATGCCGCTAAACATTTCAAATAGAATGAGATACAGTGGCACTAATAGGTATATTAGCACCACATTTCAAATTTTTATTTTATCAAACACTGACATAACTCATATATGCGCAATAGAAACAAGAGAATGCGTCCGTTGCGGCTAAGCGGACAGAGCGTTCTCATAGCTTTGCAATTATCAGGTGAGATCCTATGTTGTGGGAAAAGAGGGAAGGCACCAGCAGGAGGGGTTTATAGTATACAATCCACTGAGCTGGCCTCTCGGGCGACGGTGGCTGTTGGCGGAGCCAGGGTTGGTGCTGACTGCGTGCCTGGGACCCAATGAGACGGTAGTTGCAGGGGCGTTTTCGGGTTTATGGGCTAAGCTCAAGTGATGTCCCATTCATGTGTGTTACATTTACCGAGGGGTGGTGTTCGTGTACCTTATGTTGTGTTAACAGGGGAGGTGGCGTGTTCAAGTGATGAATGCGCAACTGTGACTCTGTGAATGCATGTGCGTCCGAGTCGAAGTCGGACGAGTGGTTGCGGGTCAGCGCGTTTTGGACAGTCCGCTGAGAAGATGAATGACCTTGACGCAGCGGTCCCCTGAACAGGGACCTCTGACATGGGCATCATGACTGTTCACAACGCGACCTCAGAAACGCGAAGACTGACTCGAGAAACACGCACGTACGTTCCCAGCTTTTTCAAAAAAACGCACTCAACTTCGATTGCGCCTTGTAGTATTTATATTGAGGGGACGGTTGCGATATCACGGGGTCATCTGCGCAGCCGGCGCGGCAGGAAGGGGAGTGGAGGACATAGTTTCCACGCCTCCCGCCAGGACCCTCTGCTTGGGCGTTGGGGGGACATTATCGACAGTTCTGTTGACCGCACTTGCCGTTCGGGGGGTGCTAACCGCGTCTAAGCATACTTGAAGGTCCTCATCCTGAGTGAGTATCTAGGCAGTATTGACAGCTGCTCATTTGTCCAGTCTGAGTTATGGAGGGTTTGTCTACGCGATCTTGAGTGGTGCAGAGCTTGGGTTTCTTTCGCCTCCTTAGATCATCGGGCTGCGTAGATTTCAGGCAGATGCACACTACGCGTACCAGGCCTCAGCCGTTTCCCTGGCTACGCAATCCTTTTTTCGGCCCAGGATTTTGGTGTTCGGGGAAGCGAATATGTGCGCCGAGTGTGCACAGCATTCCATCGTCAAAGAATGTGTGTCTATCCTACTCACTCCCCGAAGGTGTTCTCTTGTGTGATTCTGTAGTCTTCTTACGGTCACTGTAATGAGGCTTACTTCGAATGAGTTACCATGGACCCACTGGATGATGCTCATCGTCCCGCCCTGTGGGAGGGCGTCCTCTGGCCTTATCATCAGATGTCAGACAGGTATACCCGGCCTGTGGATGATACTGGTCCCCTGCAGCCAAGGAAGACGACCAGTTCATGAAAATGCTTGACAGACTTCTGTTTCATAGATGTTTTGGTAGATTTTGAATGATTCATATCGACCCAATTGTGTAAAACTCGGCGCCTCGGTGGGATGCGAACCCAAGCAGTAAGAGGAAGGCTTTAATACAGCCAACGCTCTAACTACTTGAGCTAATAGGCCCCGCGGGACGACGCGAGTTTAATCCCATTTGGGTCAAGTTACTCATCCAACCTACTGCAACGTCTGGAATCCACCAAATCTGATACAGTAAGTTGACTGCCCAGGCAGGATTTCCTAGATAATTCACCTAGAATCCACCACTTGACCCAAATGTGATTAAACTCGTGTCGTCCGGCGGGGCCTTGTAGCTCAAGTGGTTAGAGCGTTGGCTGTACTAAAGCC
Source organism: Spirometra erinaceieuropaei (assembly GCA_902702965.1). NCBI lineage: Eukaryota > Metazoa > Platyhelminthes > Cestoda > Diphyllobothriidea > Diphyllobothriidae > Spirometra > Spirometra erinaceieuropaei. The sequence continues at coordinate 758,389 of CACRXP010000176.1, read as the reverse complement.
TTCCCCTTACTGCGTGGGTTCGAATCCCACCGAGGCGCTGAGTTTTTCACGGTTGGGTCAGTATGAAAACTTCTGTTTGTTCTTTCAATAAACGTGACTGGCGAGGTTTGGTCCTGTAGCCCCACCTGATTTATACCACATAGTTAAGTTCCAAAAACAGTTTTATAATTAAGACTACGCTGACTTCATGTACACCACGTGCTTGCGTCCTCCTTGCTACTTAAATTCAGCGAGTGTGCCTCAAGAGGGAGTCCTTATACGCCATCCTCGGTTACATCAGGTGTCAGTTCACACGCGTTTCCTTGTACGTGCTTCGAGCCCTGCTTGCGCCCTCTTTATTATCCTCATCAAGCGAGCGGACGGAGGGGAACTCCGTCGGTTGCTTTATAGTGACTATGCACTGCGAATGAACACCTGGTTTCCCTCCGTGGTTCTCCCGCTGTGACTTTGCTCTCCCTTTCCTCTTAATCCAGAGAGTGGCTGTGTCGTGGTTACATCAAGCACCGGTCCACGCCCGCTTCCCGGCGCGTGCTCCGGGCTCCATTTGCGCTTTCTTACCCCGCCTAATCCAGCGAGTGGTTAAGTAAAGTATGTTAACCAAAATTGCTTTAGGAGGCTAATCATGCAGCATCTATCAAATGGGGCTGCAGCAGCAAATCCCCTCTTGTGGCACGGTCTGGACTGCCTCCCGAATCCGATGGATTTGCGGGGATACCTATTGGTTATGAAGAGGCGCTGGAGGTTACGGTGTTCCAATCTATCGCAGTCTGGTTAGCTGAACTTATTGTAAAGTTAGCAAACAACTGCGTTCGTGGCATAGAAGGTGTTTGCTGTAGTAGTCTAGGATCTAGCCTGGGTTGACGATAATTGTATTTTCTGTGGCTTGTGTTAAATCGAAGCCCCTTTGAGACCTCCAAAAGCCTAAGAGCTGGACTAACTGCGGTTCATGGGCTTTTCCTTACCCGATTCTTTGGAAATCGAGCTGGCAGTGGTCACGAGGTCGAGCGGATCGACATACACGACGATGAAACATCCCTCATCATTATGCTTAGGCGCCTTTTATGCGAAGAATCGACTGTGAAGTAAGATTTCGCACACTTCGTTGGATGTTTAACTTATCCTTCGGAGTTTGTCCGCCAGCTCAGCATTAGTTTTTGTTCGCAATCGCCTGGCTCGTCCAGTAAACTTTTGGCGTGGCAGCCCTATTTCGCGATGACCGATGAGGTCGATGCACTTTTCAGCCGCTCTGTCCAAAATCTCACCATTCAGCCATGCCCAGCCAGCCAAAACTCAAATAAGTTGACTTATTGACCTACTGAAACACCGCTTAAATACCTTCCCCAGCATCAGTGTACAGTTTGTGACCTATGTGATGAAAGGCCACGAACTGTGAACTTAAATCGCCGTAGCGCACGAAACGCTCACCCCACATCCACGAAAGTTATACTGCATTAAAGATACGACCGAGCTTCAAAATAAGACACAGTTTGATTGATTAAGTATTATTTATTGAGTAAGAAACAATTTATTTTACGAAGAACAACCAAATCAAAAAACAACTCTATGACAGGTCAACTATTCAAGGCCTAAAATAGCTGCCAGCAGAGAGGGGGGAACAGCATAAAACGACAAAATGACGAAAAATAGTAACAAATACAACGTATCAGTACTTTTTCGATGGTCCTTTAGCTTTTAAAGTTGCCGTACGACGAGAGGGCATGGAGACTACTAAGTTTTGCGGGGACCAAACCAAAGATATATTAGCGGGGGTGCGGCGATCAGACTGGATTTCTATAACGGTTTTATAGCAACTGATTTAACTGTTTTTCATATTGACCCAACTGTGAAAAACTCGGCGCCTCGGTGGGATTCGAACCCACGCAGTAAGGGTGAAGGCTTTAGTACAGCCAACGCTCTAACCACCTGAGCTACGAGGCCCCGCCGGACGACGCGAGTTTAATCACATTTGGGTCAAGTTACCCGCCCAACCTACTGCAATGTCTGGAATCCACCAAATCTGATACAGTAAGTTGACTGCCCAAGCAGGATTTCCTAAGTAATTCACCTTGAATTCACCAGATGACTACTAGGCTCACGTAATTCATTGATATTTTGGCAGATTTTGAATAATTCATATTGACCCAACTGTATCAGATTTGGTGGATTCCAGACATTGCAGTAGGTTGGGCGGGTAACTTGACCCAAATGTGATTAAACTCGCGTCGTCCGGCGGGGCCTCGTAGCTCAGGTGGTTAGAGCGTTGGCTGTACTAAAGCCTTCACCCTTACTGCGTGGGTTCGAATCCCACCGAGGCGCCGAGTTTTTCACAGTTGGGTCAATATGAATTATTCAAAATCTGCCAAAATATCAATGAATTAACTGTTTTTAGCGCGTTACTGACCGAATTCTTGGATGTGGCATATCGATTAGCCATTTGTATTTTTCATTTAAGACAGAAGTGGTGAACTCGCCCCTCATTTGAACGCGTCCCTTATAAGCATTCGATCGACAACGGAGAAAAAGACAGCCATTTGTCATCGTTAGACATGCTCGTCCGCAGAGGGAGCGCCGGGGAATCCAGAATAATTGTTTAGAGAAGGGCGACGAAGATGGCTCGTATTCAGACATACCGTAGCAATCCCCCAGTCATCACAAACGCAGCTGTGTGAGAATACTCCGTCGTTGTAAAGAAACGCATCAGAGCTAACTAGATGAAAAGGGTCGATATTCAATTACTATGGAAGCTCCTCACAGCAGAAGGCGAAAAGACTGGAAGAAACCCCACGGTTTGACTAAAACGAAGTGATGACCTGTCATACTCTATGCTGAAGGTGTGTCCGAAAATTCCGTTGGTAGGGTGAGAAAAATGGGTATTAGAGTCAATTGCAGACTGGAGGCGACAGTTT
>CACRXP010000176.1:724493-755310 GCA_902702965.1 Spirometra erinaceieuropaei | reverse complement strand
CCTTAACTACCTGATATCGTCCACCCAAAAATCTGGCAGAATTTGTCAGATAAAATGCATTTGTGATAAAGCCAATTATGTGAATAAGGCAAAGGCGACAAAGCATGCAGTATTTACTGACGACCTAGTGGACACGGGGCGTACGGTGGACCCAATGGTTGAATTCAAGGTCCTGTTTCGGGCGACGACCGGGCGTCTCTTGCGTTTTGCAGAGGCCGCTGTAATACGGAGGAGGGAACCAGAACTCTGTAAGCAGTTGGACCACGTGATAAACCTGGCAGTACCATGGTAAAGATCGATTATGGACGAAACCCTGGTCCCATATACGCCCTCCCCCTCCCCGGCATGACTGAATGCTGCCCGCGCGTTGCACTCTAAATCACGCCGGACAAGTTCTCACTGTAGTCCAAACTCCCACACTTGGATGACTTCTCTCCCCCCCCCTCGCCATGCGCACCCGCATACTAGACCCCTGTTTCATGTTACTTATCACGTTTTATCGTTCTAAGTCGATCACCGATTGAGCAGTTTGCCTTGTCATATAACTATGCAATGGCCGTGTGCAGCTGAATGAGAGATCTCGAAATTTATGACGTCAGTAAATACTTGCATGCTTTGTCTCCTTTGCCTTATTCAACTTTATCCGGGGAAAACGTTGCTTAAAGCCAATTATGTCGGCGGAAGCAGTGGATTGATTCCAACGAAAAGGCGCGAAGATGAGCTGGTTATGAGGTTGAAAAAAAGTCACCCCGGTAGTTACTCACTATTCACTAGGTCACCACAGCTCTGTCGACCGCTTGAGGGCGGATTTTGTGTCTGCTGCATTCGGTCGCCGACTAAACCATTTGGCCTGTCGATTTGTGAAACACCAGCAAGTCACTGGCGCAGTTAAAGGTCCTTCCCGGCGGTGAGTTATAAATACTCCCTGAGTTTGGTCGCCCGGAAGAACCGTGCTCAGTAAAAATGAGTAGTGTGCATTTTTCGTCGATTTCGATGCTCTTGTGACTTCAAATATATTATATGGAAAATATGGTCAAAATTATCCTTTTTTGACATCACCTCTAGATTTTAGACTCTAAGAATGGGCATTCTTTGTGTTAAAATTTTGTAGATCAAAGATTTTTAAAAGCATGTGGTGTACATTATCATTGTAACTGTCCGTTTATTAATGTTCTTTATGAACCATAAAACATAGACCACATCCATTGCAACATGTTGCTAACCTACTGCGAAATTTCCTTAAAAGCATGGTAAAGTATGTGACTTTCTTTACATAGAAAATATGCAGTCCATAGTTTGGAAACCTTAAATGCAAGTACAATCACTCGATAATTGAAAGAGTTTTTCAAAACTGAAAGATATCCTTCTTCGAGTATGATAATTGGGGGGGGGGGGAGGAGGGGCATGATTTTTTGTCAAGGGACTACAAGGAAAGATATTTTTGACCATATTTTCCACAAAGCAAACTTGGGTTTATGCGTGCTAAGATATATTTTGACTCAACTGCGCAGAACTCGGTGACCTCGATGGATTCGAACCCACAGCGGCAAGGGGAAGGCTTGAGCACGGTCAACGGCCTAGCCAGCCATAAATTAGGTGTGCCTGGTAGTCATGTGGTGGATTCTAGACTAAATACTTAGGAAATCCTGCTTGGCCAGTCAGCTTAGTTAATAGAATTAGAGGATTCCAAAAGGTATGGTAGAGCGGGGGTGGGTAACTTGAGCTCACGGCCCCCGGTGGAGCCTCGGGGCTAGAGCGCTGGCTACACCAAAGCCTTCTCCTTGCTTTCTTGGGTTCGAGTCTCACCCCGAGATCGCCGGGTTTTTCCCAGAACGGTCAGAATGTATTTCACGACCTTCAGGAAAAGGTCACAGTACGTAAGTAGCTATCATTTACAGGCGGCCGAAAGGAAACTCATTCAAAATGCCCGCCTACTAGAATGACTGAAGTATCTTAGGATTATGTTGCACGTTAACCTTACAAGGAATGAGTAGTTGTCCATCTTTTCCCTTTTTTGACTAACAGACGGCTGACTGCTTTGCACATACAGTTATGTACACAATCTCCCTTCTCTCTCAACTCTTCACTTATTGGCGCTTTTCTCGCACGATATGTAACCACTAGGTAGTTCAAAGGCGGTCACCTAAATTTCCCTTAAGAAAACTGATCCGAATCTCGGGTAGGACACAAGAGCAGGAAGGGTATACATTCTCGCGCCCGAATCCTATACTTGGTCCTAACCTTAGCCCTACTCCACCGGGAATTTAGCACAAGCCCCCGATAGTGCGGGAAGGTCCTAATTCCCGTGTCCTACCAAGTCCCTTGTTAACTATCAGCTTTTCAATTCTTTTGGAAATGAGGTGCCGGATTAAAAAACGGTCATCAAAACCTCCCATCCTGAAATCCATCCAGCGCAGCTCATAACTGGCTCGGGCTGTCCGCAATCACGTTGCCATTTTGTGATGCGTTCGAAGGATCCCAACCTCAAGGATAGACAATTCATCTGTTTTTGACTCCCTACAACTGAGCAAGAGATAGATAGAATTCGACAAATACGGGCAACGATTTTCGGGCAACCGCTGCTTATTTTGCGGTCATGGTCCGAAACCGTGAGTAGCAGCCTTATGCCAGTCCGGGGGGGGGGGGGGGGTGGTTAGACTTCGGCGCAGTTGAAGGCATGGGCCAAGATGGCCTCCAAACGATGAAACATCCACAAAACGCATGGTTGGCATACACGCGCCCAACCTATCGCCCCCTTGTTTAAGGCGGTATTACGTCATCGCCGAACATACGACCGAACGCAGGCGGCGGGGGGGGGGGTGAGTCGATCACGACCTGCGATGCCTTATTCGCCTCCAATGCCTGCCGTTATGAGCACATGCGAGCGGCGTCAGGTACGGTGAAACAGATGGCGATGGTGTCCTCAGAGAGTAATTACCAAACCGGCTGCCGGAGAGAGAGGTCGACGCCATGACCATGATGGAGAAGCCGATCCATGGGCCAAATGGCACGGGCTGTGCACTAAATTAGCCAGTTTTTTTTACCCTGCACAGCCCACCCTGCTGTTGGGAGGTGAAATTCTAGTGTTCATCGGAAAGGTCTGGATCGTTGGTTTGCGACCTTAGCGTAACGACACTTCTCAGTGCGCAGTGAATTGACTTGTGTAATTTTTATACAATGAAACTTGCGTCAGTACTAGTAGCATACGAGTATGAATAATGCATTCATTTGGCACAGTCGTGCGATGAAATGCATAAATTTGCGAAAATCCCTCGTAAAAAAAAGTCGGCGACTGATTTCACAAAGTGGGATTTCGGGTAAAAATAATTGCTTAAGCGGGACTAGATTATTGTTTATCATGCTGGGCAGTCTCAGTATACTTAGGACACGCCAGAATGTTGGCATTTAGTTGTACTTTTTCGACCGCCTATAGAGGCCATACTCAGTAAGACTTAACTGCTTATGCACTATGTACTTTTTCGATTGATTTTCGACGCTCTTATACAGTCAAGTATTTTTTTACAAAAAACACACAAAAATATCCTTTCCTGTACTCATTTGGCAGCAAATAGCATCCTCTTCGAATTTTATACTCGCGGAAAGAGTATCTTTCGGTTTCAAAAACTTTCTCAATTCCCGAGTAATTTTGACCCCGACCATTCGAGGTATCCGGACTGCAAACTGTATACTTTGCGTGCAAAGGAAATTATACATTTCTATATGTTGTTGTGAAGAGGACATATACGGCTCATAAAATTTGCAAGGAATGTGGACCAGGATGCCCACTTTAAGAGCAGCATTAGTAAAAATACTGATTCGATGCTGTACAATTTGACCCTTCAGGTCTTAAAAAATCCCAAAAGTAAAACCTTTTTTAAAACCAAAAGATACTCTTTCTTCAATTATAAAACTTGAAGAAGACTATTTTACTACCAAATGAGTAAATGAAAGAATATTTTGTGCATGCTTTCCATAAAATATATTTGAAATTGCAAGGGCATCGGAAATTAATGGGAAAAACTCGTGGTACCTAAGTAGTCATTTTTTTACGGAACATAGTTTACGCAAGCGGTCGAAAAAGAGCCCGTTCGAAAGCCGAAAACTTGACGTGGTTGAAATATCTTAGTATTATGCCATACGATAATTGATATTAAAACCCTCTTTAAAGTACTATTTTCGAGCTGAAAACATATTTTGGAATTTCGGTTAACATTTCATGAGATAGCACATCTACCGTACTCATCATGAAAGGGAAATGATATATTCCTCAATGCCGTTAAGGTGATACCACGTATGATTGACAAAATTGTGCAATGAATGTGGGCTGTGTTGCGCACTTCATAAGGAACATTAATGGACGGACAGATTTAATGCTATTCGAGTGGATGTTTTATGGTCATAGAAGGTCTCATAACGACGGATCCTTCAGTACAAACGATACCCTTTCTCAAAGCCCAAAATTGGATGAAGACGCAATGTGCCGTAAAATGTGTACACGAAAGTAGATTCTGACGATGTCTTCTGAGACAATATATTTGGATTTGCGAGGGCACAGAAACTCGACGAAAAAATGTATGCTACTAAAGTAGTTAATTTTAGAGCAATTTATTTTGGTGGTTGAAAGTAAGTTCATTAAGAGGCAGAAATATCTTGAGATTATGCTTCACGATAATCAATATTGCGACTTTACTTAGGCAATCCCTCCTCAAAGACAAGGCATTCAATAATTTCGGCCTACATTTCATGAGATCGGTCACTGGCTGTACGTCATCCTTCTTCGCATTCTCAATTGGGAGGAAGGAGGATGCAGGATAACCGCTGCTACTTACAACGTTTAATTCTTGGTTCACCCGGCACTCTGCAAAATAATTCCTAGCCGGGGCGATCTCCTGAACAGACCGCAAGAATGGCCAACTGTGTGGCCAGAAGCCGTGCGACAGCCTCAAAGTCCACCTGACAGAAGCCGCTTTAGGTCTCCTTAACTTCTCTTAATAATTAGGCGACCCGGGTGTCACCACAGTTGCGGTGGGCCGAGAAATCAATGAGTAAAAAGGCCCGAATGACGTAAAATGCTCTTCTGTTCTGAGTCTGGAAATGACTTTAAGGTAAATAGTACTATCACCGACCTGATTCTCGGTGTTTGTCAACCTTCAAAATGCTGAATAGGATGGGAAAAGGAGAAGACAGGACACACAATCACAAGGTATCAAACTAACTCGACAGAATAAAAGGATCAAAATGGAATAAGAAGATCGGAGGTAGATAGTACGTTTAAGAGCTGAAAGTACACGAGAATGCTTATCATAGCTTCTTACAGTTCTGGTTCCAGAGTATTATCGGGCTCCAGGACGGTCAAACTTGCCCGACCGTTTCGGCGCCTGACGATGCGTACAACTACCAACAGCGAAATGCCAATAACGAGGAGAACAAGGGCAGTCACCATGACTATCATAGGGAAAACATCAGGACTGTAGATGTGAATGAGATAGCTGGCAAGGTACTGCATACAACTGGCGCCAATGGAGCTACCAAGATTGACAAAAAAGACAATGAAACCGGACACCTCGGCTGCCTCATTGATGACACTCAAGCCGGACGGGAAGAGTGGGCTTTTGAAGAGGCCAAAAAGGACTGTCAACGCGAAGATGTAGGGTCGGTCAGGTGGCGCGAATACCAGGCCTAGAGACATTCCCCAGGTGCCTACCAACTGGAGCAGAAAGAGCCACCTAATCGGCACTAAAAGACTGACTAGGAAGGTGGTCACACGAGCCATACTAAAGGAGATCCAGTAAGAGGTCACGAGAAGGTAGGAGTCTCTCGATGTGAGACGCGCAGGGCCGTAGACTGCCGCCACGAAGGCATACTTGGAGAAGACGCGCTCATTGCCAACCAATGCAAAATACAGTGCAAAAATGGAGGGAATCAACACGAAGGAAGCTCTCTGGGCGAGTATAAAGTCAAAGCTGCGACGTAGGCGAGAGCCGAAGGACGTGGAGAGAGGGGGGTCGTTGAGTGAAACGGCCTCCGCTGCGTCGCCGGCTCCGGTATGACCAGAACTCGAGGGCCGAGTCTGTATGGATGGAGCGGAGTATGAAACACAATTATATACTTTCTACTGAAATCGATTCAGTAAATAGAGTAAATCGTGTACACTTAGGCTTATGAGCATACAGAAGACAACCACCCCCTTGATGTACGAGGAGCTAACAAACTGGCATTCATGCGTAGCAGTTAACAGACTTTGGTCATTCAGTGCTCCAATTTTAACTGCTTGCACTATCTGTCTTGGCATGACAACATGCTGAGTAAAATATCTCACTCAACATGATTCCCAAAGCGCAATGTAACAACGCGATCACAAGTCTTCTTATACCGTGCATTAACGCTAAGATTAGGCAAAATAGAATCCTAGTTTGCAATTACTTGTCCGCACAATTATAAACACACACTATAGCAATAATGAATCGTAACAATCCAGTAGTAAAAAAATAAGGGAACTAGGAATTCATAGTATCATTTTGTAGGTGAAGACATGTTGAAGGACTTGGTCGAGCGACTCTGCCAAAGTCCAGTAGGAGATTTGTCCAGTACACGTCCCAGTTAACGCATACAATATCCAAGCGCCTAGGTAATGCCACTATCCTACTTTTCCATTGCATTTGAGAGGGCCGCCCGATGTATTGCTGCCAACGAAGCGATTCTGATACTTCTGAAGCATTTAACAGACCTGTCATATGCGAAAATACGTGCGTCATGGCTACTGAGTGCATCTGAGTAGACATTTATTGTTAAATAATATGTTAACTGACCACAGGAGTTGGGCGTTCACAGCGCTGAGTGCAGTGAAGAACGGCGAAGAAGAGACCTGAGAGGAGACACATTCCAGCAATGATGCTGCAAGGTGGTAGCATAAGCACCAGATCACTTTTACCGGCGGTGACGTTGGAGTTCGAAGCACCGGAAATGGAGTTGGGGACGGTGAAATTCGCGTCGAAAGTGAACGGTGCCAGGATGAGTGGTGCCAAGGCGGCTCCCACGCCGTAACCGGAATGCATAAAGTTAAAGGGTCCGGCGGCACGATCGCCCCAGACGGCTCCGAGCAGTGGATTCCCATCTGAGGAAAACAAACAGTGATACTTAATAACTGATGCCTGCGGGGTCGGGACCGTCAGTGACGCGAACTACTCAATGGGATATGTACCCGATGCGAGGCCATGCATTGCAAACTTTTGTAAGGAATTTCTGCAAAAGTGAGGCATCTCGTATTAACTGGCGTATCGAAGACGCGGTGGATGGAAAAAACTAACATAATCCAAGTAATAAGGTGATTTTACAATTTCAATAATTCAAGCATACAGTAACAGTTCACAGAACACAAAGTTGACACTGAACCATGTAACAACCAAACAGACGATTGAATGAACATTGATGTGACACTTTACACTCCTCGTTTCGAGAATTGAACCAGAAGTTCAATAGTAATTCGCGACAAAACATCAACCACCATCTGCAAAAATTGAATAACCCCACATTCACATGGGAAACACATTGGTGGGGCAAGCTGTCGAAGTCGCATCATGTGGCTGTAGGAAATCGATAAAACAAATTTGTGGCTTTCAGTTGATACCCGTTTTCGGAGAATGGTGGGGAAAAGGTCTATCTACTTAAGTATTTCGGGTTAGAAATTGACAGTGCATTAAAAAGTTGCATAAAATGCGAGCCCTCACTCAGACTTCTGATAGAATACGTACAAGCACTTTTATTGAAGACAAAAGCTTCCAGAAAGAAGCGGTTGTTTCCTCAGCCCAGGACTTTGGAGGCAGCGTAATTGCTTGATAAAGCGGACTGACTACTACTTTACGCATTCAGATTGTACACCCACAGGAAAGGATTGGCTATCCTGATGGCAATCTCCTACAAGATTCCATGCGATGCCTGCGATGAAGTATATTGTGGACAATCGGGAAAATCCACCTTTAAACGCATCCACGAGCATCAACTGGTAGTTATGATGCGAGACCATCTGTGGCCATGCATACCCTAGATACCGAACACACACCTTCGCCTGAGACAAAATTCGTATCGTCGACGTCTGCCATTCCAAAAAAGGCCGATTCCTCGAATTCATGAGCTCAGATAAAAAGTGCATTAGTCAGCACATAGAGTTAGCTGCCGTGTGCGAAAATCTGAGGGAAAAGTAGAAAGGATGAGAACTAATCAATGTAAAATGACGCAAACAGGGGCCGCTTTCTGGCACAAACGCCGAACAAATATCGATTTTTGTGCATGTTTGAAATTCCAACTGTTTATTTGTAAATTTACTCAACGTCCGACAAAGATCTGGGGAATCGGCGTCGAAAATGTATCCAATAAAATTTCCTAATTTTGCGGTAATTATTAAAACAAGTAAAGGAGTCTTTAGTTGACTTGAACAGATCTTCATGATTGTGCACACGATTAGAGTGACCACTTTGCCTCTAGGACTTCCTGATATAATATCTTTAAATGGTCTGCACATAATAATCGTCGAACTGGTTTTCCATCCTAAGCAATTTAATTATAAAGTGGTCAAATTGTTTTGGGGAAAAATACGACCGCGAAGACTTGTGAACTAGAGAACTGCTAAAAATAGTTTGGAACGGGCACTTTCTCCAAAAGGTTGACCCCCAGTTGACCCCAGTTTCGCTCGGAGACCAATCCTAAAGAGGCTGCTAGTCGACAACGAGGCGGCAGTGGGAGACGGTCCATAGCTAACGAATATCATTGCTCAACATCTTCAGAATCTATGTAGTGCTACGGTAAGGTATTTAAATGATTCTGAAAGTCCACCCCTTGGGCTGGACGCGCGCATTCCTTGTTCATCTTCGGCCGGCTTAACTAAACAAAGCTCGACACGACCGACACTCTAGAGATATCGACAGTAACACATGTTCTGACTGTAAAAAAGGGCACGTAGCCGAGCAAACAGGCTATCCGCCAGTGTACTATACGACGGCGCACTTCGCCGCCACGCAAGGTGTCCGACGCGTGCGCGGCCTAGACCACATGGGAAGATGACGCGTGTAGGGTCTAGATACGAAGCAAGCGCTGTGTACTTTTGCTTCAATGGGCAAACAAAAGTGCCGCGTACGTCGAGTAATCGCAATATGTTCACGACTCGCGTGCCCCAGATGTCCATTCATTAATCTCGAATGGCGTGGATGGCACGGAGCCCTCATCTCCACTCCGCTCTATGGGCTCGAAAACGAGCTTGACGGCTGTATAGAAAGGGTTCACATAATTCCTGTGGGGATATAAGGCATAATCCCTCCAGCCGGAGTGTCCCACGTGGCAAACTCTCTCAATGGCCCCATAAACCTTAACTTCATAACCACCATGAAAGATTGACACAGCGGCCGGCAATGACGTGGAGATATCGAGGAACAGATGAGATTCGCAGTTGAATAATGAGATCCGACAGACTTAATGATGCCTGCATACAGTGGCCTTTTAGGGATGCGTTACAGACGTTTCTCGCATAGTAATTAGACTTCTCACAAAAGTCCATCCGACGCTGTCCTCATTTGGCATGCAGCATACCGTTTAAATCCCATAGAGATACTACGATGTTAAACGGTACGCCAGACCCCTGTATCTTTTTCTTCTAGTAGTTCTGTTTAGAAATTTCGAAAAAGTGCAATAGTCTACCGGCGTCTCGGGCTTGTCTGTCTTGTTTTCTTTTATTGGACTCAATCTGGCCACATCTCTTTACCCTTCGAGAACTGACTGAAACCTAGAATAAGATGACCTATCTCATGAAATGTTAATCGGAATTCTGAAGTGTCTTTCCCATAAGAAAGGATTACTTTGGTGGCATCGGAATATTGATTACCGTGCAGCATGACCCACACATATTTCAGTCAAGCCAGAATGCCGGCTTTTGAACGAGTTCCATTCACTTTGTCAGCAAAAACCCCACACGGCAAAAAGGACTACCTAAATGCCATGAATTTCCCCGCTGATTTTCGATGTCCATATCAATTAAAATATATTTTGAACAAAATATGCATAAAAATATGCCTTCTTGTACTCATTTAATAGAACATTGTGTTTTTTTTCAGATTTGGACTTTGGAGAATGGATATCTTTCGGTTTTTTAAAGTTTTAAGCTGAAATTTTTTGAGGCCGTGAAATGTCCAATTGTACAGCATCGCATCCGCCCGTCTGGTAGTGTCGCATATGGGGCATACAATATAGTTCACATCTGTCACAGAATTTCAGGCGCACTATATGGTATCAAAATAGTGTAGAAATATGCGATTTCCTTTGCACGTAAAGCAAACAGCAGGGTGTTCTGAAACCCTAAGCGTAAGTGCAACGGCTGGCTGGGTTCAAAGTTATTCGGAAAGTAAAAACTTTTAAGACCGCAAGGCACCCTTTCCCCGAACAATATGTTTGAAGCAGGTGTAAGTTTTCATCAAGTGAACACAAGAAAGAATACTTTCCGAATGGGTCCTATAAAATAAGTTGAAGTTTATAAGGAGACCGAAAATCATGCAGTTTAAGTAGTCACCTTCATTGCGTGCAGTTTTTGTAAACGTCCGAAGAGAGGCTCACTCAAAAGTCGGCATCCTGGCTTGACTGATTATGTTGCACGATAATCGGTATTTCAACCTCTTGAAGACGCATTTTAGAATTTCCATTGACATTACATGAGATAGGCCAGCTACTGTGAGTCTTCAAGTAAGCAAGTGTACATAAGTGAGGTTGTGATGGTACCACGTACGGAGTACAATGTTTCACGAATTTTGAGTACCATGGTGTTATCTCCGTCAAGTGGGCAGTTCTTGTGCGCACACTCGATGACGTCATCGGTAAAAAAACACATTTTGGTTGGTTTATGATGGAAGTGCAGCAGACAATAGCTGACTTATGAAGAATTGGGTCAGATGTGGTTATGTAGCCCTACCTGAAGTAAACAAACCCCAGGCACCTGTAATACGGGACCGGTGGTAATAGGGGTTTTTATAGGTGGAACCGGGGAACGGACAGGCGAGGAGGTCAAGTAGTTGGATGCAAGAGAAAAGCTGTCGGGGATGCACGGCTGTAATTTGAGTGGTTGAGAATAGCTGCCATAACCCCTAAGCCTAACCCAAACCCCAACAGCATTGTGTCCACGAGGTGGGGCTACATAACCACATCTTGCCAAGAATTGGAAAAAAAGGTGCACTGTTGATAAACGATCTACACCAATAGTAAAAAACTCGGCGGCTTCGGTGGGATTTGTAGCAGCCGCTACAGTCCCCCTTTTTTCGTCAGCTGCGTTTTGTCGAAAGATGGCCGCGACAACTGTTGACACACGGCCACCCCCGCCGGCTAACACTCAGACACCTCCGGTCCAACTTCAGGGACTCTCGCCTGACCTTACAAGCTTTCATCACCTCACACGCGTCGAACGCTCTGGCTTGATACCCATGAGGCCTTGTGAGCATGCGCCCTCCATTCCTCCCCTAATTTGTCCAATCACAGGACCGACACTCAGCCAGTCACCCCTCCTCCTGCTGACCCAGACACTCACTCTCGCGTAAACAAAGCACGGCGACTCACACTCTCCGTGAACGGACGCTTATCTCTATCGCAAGCAAACAGCCAACTTACGGCAACCTGCCCTGTGTACAGAGTAAACTAGTCCTCACAGCGCCCTGACTCCTGACATTTGACGAAACGAACTTATGGTGCGTGATTTAAGTTGATCTCACATCCTTGATTACCACAGATTCGAACCCACGACGGCAAGGTCAGAGCTAAAGTGCAGCCAACGCACTAACCGCCTAAATTAAAAGGCCCCACTAGGAGCTGCGATTTCAATCACGTTACTCGCCCAGCCTACTGTAACGTATGGGATCTTCTAATTCTGATACAGTAAGCTGACTACCCAAACAATCCATCTAGAATCCAGGAGGCTCACCCAATAAACTTGTGAGTTTGACAGACTTGAATTATTCATGTAACGCAAATGCAATCAAACTCACGGTTACCGATGGCGCCTCATAGCTCAGGTGGTTAGAGCGTTGGGGGATTGCACCTGCTGTCATGGCTTCAAATCCTCACTGAGACAACAGAATTTTTCGCGATTGGGTCAAATGTACTGCCTATCTCTGTCCGGACAACAATTGCGGCTGCCACGGAGATAGCCCGACGCTGAGCTTACTCGGTGAGGAAGAACAAGAATCACCAGACCGACCACCCGACAAAGGTTCAATCAGCTCCCCCCCCCCGACGAAGTGGTGACTCACAAAGCAAGCAGACAAAACGCCCGCTAACCACCCCCCGAGAGGCCGAGGCAGCGAGAGGAGAGAAAAATCGATCAGCACGAGGCCGACCAACGTGACACGCCACTTGGGATTTCTGGTCGATCAAGTGCAGTTTACGCTTTGACAATGAAGAGCCGACCCAGCTCTTTGAAACGTCAGCAGTTAAATAAACCTGTTCCGGAGAGCCTATTTTCTTCTGCCACACACTTAGCCTGGTTAATGAACGAAAGGTGGACATACTGAATTCTTCACCTACCTCATTACGGTAGACACAATCTGAACAATTGCACCCCTATACGGCCAGTATTTCCTTAGCCCGTTTAGCTCGCCAACATATTGAAATATCTCAGCGGCATTCTTGGACAGCAGTTTTCGTGGGCTACTTAGATTGTTGTCTCGGATGAAGTGGGGAGTGAAACTGTCAAAAGGAAGTAAGAGGTGCGCAACAAAACTGCTGGAGGCTGAAATTCGAGGTTATGTTAGGACTGCACTGCAGAGGAATTGCGGCGCGAAAATACGTTTGCGTAGGATCCATGTAAATGAATGACATTTCACAGAACTGAGAAATCAGGAGCAGTAATAAAAACAGGCAGTTGAGGGCGTTTGATATAAAAACAGAAGGAGTTTGTTGAAGGAAGCAGGTCATAGGATTTTTAAAGATACTTAACATACAATCAGCCGTAGGTTTTCGAAATGCAAAGGGGAGTCGTCACATTAGCAAAACTGGTAGGAGAGTATTCACTGATCGTGCTACGGAACTCACTCGTCCCATTTAGCCTTAGGACTCTTGATAACAATCGGGAGATGGCACCCAAAAAATCCGCCTAACCAAAGCAGCCTGTCTTACGGGACAGGTGATAAAAGGGGTTTTATGGGCGGTGGCTGGTCGGGATGTACGATACAAGCCGACGGAAGGCCTTATTTGAACAGGTGAATGAACGATGTTGGTCCGCTCTCCGTTCCGTTATTACAAAATGGGTCGCCAAAGGCAGTATAGTGGTAACGGACGAGTGGAAGGCGTATAATCGTCTTCCCACTCAAAGAACTTCAAGGAACCTACCACCGGACGGCACACCAATGCCATTGAGGCATACTGGAGTAGACTGAAAAGGAAACTCCACGAGGGAGGCCCAGTATGTGGTCGAGCTGTGCGGGTCCACAGAGACGAAGTACAGTGTCGTCTTTGGTTTGGCCTCAATGCCATGTTTTTGACAGACGCCTGGGAACTGTTCCCGTCCCATGTTGTGCAGACTTATCCTATTTAAAAGTGATTTTGTTTTGTAATAAAGTTCCATAATGCGAATGCATGCCGTATATTCAGGTGTATGTGTGTAACGATGGGGTAGGTTGGGTAATAGCGACCATCGTCCATGTAACCTCCTGCGATGTTCGTTCGGCCAGCCCATGTTAGGCCGTCGCGGAAAGTCCAATTAGTGCGTGAAAGTAGGCCTGCAACCGCTGATATAGCCTGAAGGCGTTTGAGTCCACTGTTAAAGGTATTATTTCTAGGTAACGGATTTCTTGGGTGCCATCTCCCGATTGTTATCGGACTCCTTTTTTGAGCCCCGTCAGCAGCCGCACAGCGGCGAGTGATATAGACAGAATAGCATTACCTTATCTTTGTCGGTAATGCTATTCTGCCTATTAGCAAAATTTCTAACCGCATTCATTGCATGCATCCCAAACACTTCTGGGGTAACAATTACTGAAAACGAAGCGTTCGTGTAAATTTCGACATAAATCAAGCAAAAACTCACAGGAAAGCTGTTCTGGTTTACTGGATAGTACAGCTTATCATTTCGTTTTGAAATGTGGTAATTGAAAACATGGATTTGTTTCACCAGACAGGGCAATTTCAGTGAATACGCGAACTCGGTTAGAATGGCGTGATAGCTGCGATTTCCATGTTTTTAAATATACGTGCGTGCTCCCTCAGCATAAAAAACAATTCCCAATATCACCGTGGTATGTCGGCTTCCAGTCAAAATCACGATTGTTTTAACGAAAACCATTCTTCTTGCACATAATGGATCTCGGGGAGACTCATGTTTCCATAAATGACTTCAGAAAAGTATATTATTGTCGGCAATCTCTTGGCAAACCGATTAAATCCGTACAAGTGACGGAAATGTGCGGAAAAACGCCAATCACTGTGGAAGTAAATTATAGGATCGAGATTGGTACAGGTGGGTGACGGGATGCCTGACCAAAGGTCGACATGTCCCGGTGCACAAACTGTCGGAAACCTATCGCTACAACTTTTATACACTAGAAAAGGTCAACCAGAAACAATGTAAAAGTACTTGGGTTGGGCCATGTTGCGGTGCAATGCAGAAAGTTTTGTCAGAAGCAAGTCGTGGAAATTTTTTATTGCGCCACGTTGAATCTGCAGGAGAAAGCACAGTGTGTTGAGTTGCTTGTTAAAATGAAATCTAATATACAGTGAGCGTTTAAAACTCACTACGCCAGATCACCCCCATCTAGACCAACCATACGGAGTTTGGCAAAAAAAGTTCATGAAAACGAAGCAGGGGGCCAAGAGGTCTCAAACGTCTGGAGAAAATGTCGAGCATAGTCACGGCGCCTTTGAACAGCATGCACAGGCCGAGAAAATCCCGGCCGTCGCGGCTGGTGACGTCTGCCGAGTCCCACACGGACCAGGCGCAGCATCGATAACTTTCGCGCGAATTAGTTTACAGTGAGGTGGATTCTGCGCAAATCCACCGCACTCTCCTCTCACTCACCACCCTAACTCCGCTGGCAGGACAGTGCCAAGATAACTGGAGGTGATCGCGGACACAGTGGTTGGCAAATTCGACCTGCTTCTACGCGTCCCACACGCGACCTGGCTCCCACGACGTAGACCGGGCCACCGCTGGACAGCTCGATCCCACTTCAGACGGGTCACATGCTTAGATTAACTGCAACAAGTTTGTTACGGTTGCCAGATTCGGAAGTGCGTCCGTGACAACTATCTTTTGACAACAATGAATGCAGTCTAATGAGGCGACTTTTTATGCCTCGGGCAAGATCAACGAACAGTGAACAGTGTTGAGTGAAATCACTAAGCGCTAATGCAACGAATGATCAGGCTCAAAATTATTCGGCAATTAGAAAACTTTTTAAAACCTAATTATACTCCTTCCTTAATTATAAAATATAAATAAGACGTGATTCTCTATTGATTGACTAGAAGAAGACATATTTTTGTTTGCGGTTTCTATAAAATGTGTTTGAATTTGCAAGACCTTCGAAAATCTATGGGAAAAATGCATGCTGCTTAAGTAGTCATTTTTACCAAGTACGCTTTCTACAGGAGATTGAAAGGAAGTGCATTTAAAAGCCGACATCCTGCCGAGTCCGAAATGTTATAAGAGTATGCCTTAAGATAATCAGTATTACAACCGCGACCAAGTAATCCGTCCTAATCGAAAACGCATTTCAGAATTTCAGCCAACTTTTCATGAGATCGGTCACTCAATGTACATAAGTAAATGCAGAGAAATGACTTTTTATGAGCGGGCACTTCACGGTATCAAAAAATCTCACAATTAGAAACTTTTTAAAACCAAATTATACCCTTCCTTCGAGTATGCAATCGGAAGAAGACGCAACTTTCTACCACATGAATAAAAGACTGAATCTTTTTATGCATTCCTTTCCATGTTTAGGGGCATCGAAAATCAATGTGGAAAATACATGTTCCTCAAGTAGGCATTTTTTGCAGAGTATAGTTTGTGCATGCAGCCGGAAAGAAGTTTATTCGAAAGTAGGTATACTGGGGTAACTGAAATATTGTAGAGTTACGCTGCATGATAATTCGTTTTAAGACCTTAATTAATTATTTTTTTCGAAACGAAAACGCATGTCGGAATTGCGGTTGACATTTCATGTGTTAGCCCATCTACTGTACAACGCAATGCAGAAAATTTAGTCAGAAGCAGGTCGTGCGAATTTCTGTTAGACTCTACCACAGTAAATTCCTGGGAGAAAGCACAGTGTACTGAGTTGCTTGTTAAAAAGAAATCTAATATACGGGCCTAGTGAGCGTTTAAAACTCGCTACGCCAGATCACCCCCATCTAGACCAACCATACGGAGTTTGGCAAAAAAAGTTCATGAAAACGAAGCAGGGGGCCAAGAGGTCTCAAACGTCTGGAGAAAATGTCGAGCATAGTCACGGCGCCTTTGAACAGCATGCACAGGCCGAGAAAATCCCGGCCGTCGCGGCTGGTGACGTCTGCCGAGTCCCACACGGACCAGGCGCAGCATCGATAACTTTCGCGCGAATTAGTTTACAGTGAGGTGGATTCTGCGCAAATCCACCGCACTCTCCTCTCACTCACCACCCTAACTCCGCTGGCAGGACAGTGCCAAGATAACTGGAGGTGATCGCGGACACAGTGGTTGGCAAATTCGACCTGCTTCTACGCGTCCCACACGCGACCTGGCTCCCACGACGTATACCGGGCCACCGCTGGACAGCTCGATCCCACTTCAGACGGGTCACATGCTTAGATTAACTGCAACAAGTTTGTTACGGTTGCCAGATTCGGAAGTGCGTCCGTGACAACTATCTTTTGACAATAATAAGTACAGTCTAAGGAGGCGACTTTTCACGCCTCAGGCAAGATCAACGAACAGTGTGTTAGGACGGTCCCGAACTCAAGGCACCACTTTCGTTTTGCGGCTTTCATGCGCGACGGGAACCACCACGACGTAGGTCGGTCTAGAATACCAAGCTCGTGCGTAAGTCAGCAATTAGAACGCCGCGCTTAGAGGTCAACCACTGGACAGAAGCGTGAAAAAGTTAAAGTACACAGCAGTGACTGTTACGCTAAAATACCCACTGTAATTCAACCATCGTCGCCGACGAAGTCTACCGCGTGCTCCACGGCAGGGTGAGAGCAGGGACGGTGACTTGCACGTGAATTCGTTTGTAGTGATAGTAGACTTGCGCAACACCTACCGCAGTTTCTTCTCCTTCCTACCTGAGCACGGTGTCATGATAGAGTCTATTCATTAAACCTATCCGAATCGTCTGGGGCCCCATAAATACCGAGGGCAATGGATGTCCGGGCACCTTGAACCGGCAAACGCCCCCCGGACGCCATCGCCACTCTCTCGGACTCCTCGCCTCTCCATCTCCCCGGCAGATTAATGCTCATCCACAGCCTGACTCGTCCCGAGTAAAGGACCTCGCAATGTTCTTTCCCGCCTGAACGTCGTCCAAATTCCTATAATTCCGCCATCTATAAACATTTCCCAATCTCCCCTTAGGAAGACGCCTTCCTTCTTTATTTGGGGTCTGTCGGTACCATTAAGAAGGGAATTAGCGTACACTGAGGCCGGTTACAGTATGAAATTAAATACGACTTCGTGGACAAAAAATGAAAAAGTTAATGTACACACCAGTGGATGCTGCGGTAAAGTTGTCCTCTGCCGTCCACACAGGAGGAATGGGTCAGAAAACCCTCAGTGAACGGCAGAGCAACAAAAGCATGGACCACAACCGCTGTTGAAAGCATTGGCATGCATATGATACAGCGTACATATGAAGAGAACCCCGAATGCACTGCAAAACACCAGTAGTTTTCCTACGGACTGTTTTTCAACGAGGAGGGGGGGGGAGTTTCAATATCCAGTGCTCCTTTAGTTGTAAAACAATGTGTGCAAATAAACACTCCATTTGGCATCAATGTGGGGTATATGCCATTTGAATGCCACCCCCTGTGCTCTATGTTTGTCAACAATGTGACCCTGACCGTTTGAGGGCGTTGCTAAGTTCGTCAATTGCTCGATCCGGAGAAAGACTGAACTACCTAATCAGGAAGAGGGTTTAACGATTATGCACGCATCCACCCAGCTTGTCACCAGAGTGCTCGACACGGAATCAGTGGATGAGGCCTGTTTGGCAGTACTTACCTTATCATCATCCAGTAGGGGCTCGTTTCTCTTATTTTGCTCCGACTAAAGGCATGATTCAAGCCACGAGTTTTCCAGCATAGTTCCTTTGCCTAGATATCCGCAGGTTTCTCAAATTAGCTTACAAAGAACATCAATTGTCCCGAATATGCTCATAACAACATGGAGAGAATTGCGCAATTTATCAAAGAGAGTACTTTGAATCTAAATCGAATACAAATGCACCTGTAAGTTGGTGAGCACATTTTGATACAGGCTTACTGTATGTTCTCATACAAAAATTCTCGAAAGAAGGCAGGGAACGCAGATGTGTACCTCCTTGTTGAAGTATCTTTCTACAATACGCTGTTTTTAATGCATGCAAAAAACAAGTATGCAGTACAAGTACAGTTTTTTTTAACCTTTTGTGTCTTAAAGAGCGGCGTGCTCCTTCAACCAAAAAGTCCCTACTGCCACCATTCCCATATCACAGCTGGCCTTGCGGCATAGTACACGGGAAAAGAGGCATATATTTATCCAGTTTTGGATCCTCTTCAAGAAGAAGGAATTGCCTGCATAAAGGCCGAAAAATGATAACATACCCGCAGGCGCAAAAAACTAGAACAAGACCATAACATACAGTAGGTGGGCTAACTCATAAAATGTCAACTGAAATTCCGAAATGCATTCTCGTTTCGAAAAGATTAATTAAGTAGGGTTGTAAAACTAAACAGTCTGCAGTATAATTGTGCAATAATTCAGTTACCTCAGGATGCCGGCTTTCGAAAGAACTTCCTTTCGGCCGCATGCAAGAACTACACTCTGCAAAAATGACTACTTAAGTGGCATGCAATTTTCTCATTGATTATCGATGCACTTGAAAATTCAATCATACTTCATGAAAAACATGCACGAAAATATTCATTCCTTTACTTATTCGGTAGACAATTACGTCTTATTTCAATTATATACTCGAAGGAAGGGTGTAATTCGGTTTTAAAAAGTTTCTAGTTGTGAGGTTTGTTAATACCGTTAAATGACCGTTCATAGGACGCCATATCTTTGCATTTACCAATGTGGTTTGTAAAACTAACAATATGCCTCAAATCCACTGATAATTTTTATGGACTCTACATGGTCTTCTCTTAATACCGTAGATAAAAGTGTGGCTTGCCGTACGCGGAAAAAACATGGCTTGTAGTTTGTAAACCCTGAATGCAAGTGTGACGGCAGAGCGGGTTCAAAATGATTCGGGAATTGAAAAAGTTTTTAAAAACCGAATAATACCCTTCTTTCGAGCATAAATTTGAAAAATACGTAATTTTCTACCGAATGAGCGAAAAAATTAATATTTTATGCATGTTTTCCATGAAATATAATTAGACTTTTAGAAGCATCGAAAAACAACGAGAAAAATGCATGTTACATAAGTGGTCGATTTCTACAGAGTTTAGTTTTTGCATGCAGTCAGAAGGAAATTCATTCGAAAGCCGGCATCTTGAGGTAACTGAAATATTATATAATTATTTCGCAAGCTGACCAGTCTTACAATCCTTCTTAATTAATCTTTTCGAAACGAAAACGAATTTCGGAATTTCAGTTGACATTTCACGAGTTAGCCTACCTACTGTAATTGGGAAAACAGGAAAATAACAAAAACAGTGGTTTTCTACGAGTGGAATTAGCACTGACGGCTACAAAGGTACTGAGAGTCGAAAATGTATTTTTAGTGCAACCTCGAATAAGCAGTCTTACAGACATGGTCGTAGCCGCACCTACGGTAGATAAAGCCCAGTTGCCTGTCATACGGGACCGGTAGTAATGGGGGTTTAACACTAACCCCTAACAGGTGCGGCTACGAAATAAGATCGTACCATTTCCTCGTTCGAAGCGAGACAACTTTTGTTCGCTACAGCTATAGCGCCGAGGTTTCGTAGTCTGATCTCTTACGGGCTCGACGAAAACGTTTAAGCCTCGCCCACGTGTTTAGCAAGAGACTTTGATGGTGAAAAAAAGCTTTCTCGGAGAAAGGGAATCGCAAAAAGAAAGCCGCAAGCGCTTCGGCCCCTGTCCCCACCTACAAGTGAGATAGGCTTAAGAGTAAGAGTAATCGCTACCGGTAAAGGGCGATGTTTATTCACTAAAGTGCACGAAGCCGCAGGTCCAAAATCTGTCACAGTCCGCACTGATCGTAGTAATTACAACACCCATTGGATCATCAACCGTGCAAGGTAGCATACTTACACCGGTAATGACCGCGGTCACACATCAGAGAAACAGAATCACATATGCAAATATAGGGGCCTACTAACGCATTCAGGAGGACGGTCGTTTTTCAATTCATCAAGTCCTTTGCTTTGCGCTAACGGAGGGCAGTCGAACGGGGTGCCAACAACGGAGCATTTACGAGAGATTGCAGTGCGGCCCTCCCGGCGGTCATTCGGAGATCTGAAACAATGCAGGGCGCCAATGCTTAACAAAATGACTCAGTTTGGTTGACTGGCGGAAAGGCTTCACCCAGTCTTAATTCGCGAGGTTTGCCGACTGTTGATAGCCCGTCGAACTGAGTTCATGTTGGGTTTAAGCAAAAAGGAGTTAAACTGGTTCACAGAGTGGAGTTCTGCTGTACATGCGTGCTGCGTGCGTCAAATCAGTCATCGTGTACAACCGCATTCTTGATCAACTTCAGTCGGACAAGCTACCGGCCTACGGGCCTACAGACTACCAATATCTTCGTTTCAGTCACAACTTCGCACCTGGACCTGTTCGTTTACACTCCTGTTTTTAACATTTTAGTGAAAGCCGGGTGGGGATTAAGTATATGCGCAGGGTAAGGAGAAACTAGGGAGAACTGTCAAATATATTTTTCAGCGGTGTTGTTCTGCAGCTTTTAATCGGCCCTTAGTCGGCAGAATGACATTCGTTGAACCGGGGGCTAGAATCGGGTGAAGAACCCCAAACACACACACACGGCCAACCAAAGGTGCCTCTGTTACGGGAAAAGTGTTAATAGGGGTTTCACGGGCGGGGCTTATGTATGCACAGAGGAATGGCAGAATAAGTATATATATAATTGGTAAATTCGTTTTTCGGGCAGAAAAGCTCTAATGCATTAACATATAGCAACCGAAATTAAGCAGGACAATTAAGAAAATAAACATTACGTGACTACAACGATCGCTTCTCAACTCTCTGAAATGAGATGACTGTAGACGACCCAACCTTGCACGACGAAATGCCAAACCGAACTCATCGTGTCGGAATAAAACTCACTTAAATAAGTATAGTAGGTATTCTTTGTACGACACAGATGCTTGGGGGCCTTCACCCCATCCCTACCGTCGGTGCTACTGAAATGTCTACAATGGTTCATTGTTTTGCACACCCTATACGTAATTCTTTAGAAAGACGAAAGCTCGATTTCAAAAAAGTTCGGCGCAGAGAGATGTCAGGTAGAAAAGGTCAGATGTGGTTATGTAGCCCTACCTGAAGCAAACAAACCACAGCCACCTGTAATACGGGACCGGTGGTAATGAGGATTTTTACAGATGGGGCCGGGGAACGCACACGCGACGAGGTCAAGTAGCTGTCTGCAAAGGAAAGGCTATTGGTAATGCGCGGTTGTACTTTGAGTGGTTGAGAAATAGTTGTCCTAACCCTAACCCCAACCGCAACAGTATTGTGCCCATCAGGTGGGGCTACATAACCACATCTTACCTTAAAGAAACACTCGAAGTAATGGTAGATGGAATGAATACGTCTGTCAGTAAAGCAGGAGTGTTAAAACGCTGGTGAATTCGTTAAACAACAGTTGGCACTTTTTTACCCCACGCATATACTTAATCCTTGTCGAAAGTCGATTCAAAGTCATTCTCACTCTCTTTTCAAACGACCCAACAAACATCTTCACCCTTAACCAAGCTCAATTTAGTGAAAACGGCAATCTTCGATCCGGACGGGGTAAACGATGCTTGTGGGGTTCACCGACGAAGGGGGAGGGGCTGCCCGTGGTAGACTGTCAGTTACATCAAGTCACCATTTACACAAGGAGGCGGCTATTTCATCCTGGGCTCATCTGGCATTCACTTGTATGAAACAGCGGCCACACTGCGGCAGCTGCTTCAACTGACGGAAGGAACGGAATGATAGCCTCAGGCGCATCGCTTCAGCGCCGGTTCGGTTATGGCACGTACGGAACGGGGTTTTACGCCAGGTCGCCCATCGCACTGACGCCCGCCTTCGGCAATAGCGCTCTAGTCATACCGTTGAAACACGAGAGAGGAGGAAATGAGGTCGATTCTACAATCCGAATCAAACGCAACTTACCACTGCCCCCAACCCCTCTCCGAGGTATTGGCGGTCATTGTAGTCTGATGGATGAACATTATCTTGCATCAGATTCCCAACCTCGGAAAGCAAAACGAAATACGAAACTGAGACAGTCTACTTGGCGTGACGACACTGGGACCGATCCTGCTCCGCCCTGCCAGCTGAATGCTTGCGTCATGCGTGGCTTAGCCCTCGATCGGGCGACACCGCGGTGTCGATCGATATCTTGCTTTCCACAGATTGGCCGCCGTCAGACACAGCTCAGGCGCATGTCCGCCCGCCCGCACGCGCGTTGCGCCGCGACTAACGCCGACAAAAGCTGGCTCTCGGCGTAAGAGGACCACTGCTGTCGCCGGTTTCCGAGTTACTTATCCGCTCCCCCCCCCCCCCGTGGAGGAGTAGAAAGGCTGTGCTACTGAGACTTTTTCTCCCCGACTTTTGGTTTGGGAAACCTCGCGCTGCCGACCGTGGCATTTCGTCAGAACCGCACGCTCTTATTTACGCACTAAGTAGGACCTATTTTACATGAAAGTTTATTAGAGACAGAGAAGGCCAAAACCACTCTGTGGCCTCCTTTTATGCCAACCACACACTTAGCCTTGGTAGGGCAGAGGAAACATCCGTAAAGAGGATATTAATTAAATGAGATTGGGGCGTTTAGCCGAAGACTACGGAAGTTAAACATCACATTGAAGACAGAAAAATATCCATTTCACCAATCGCCTGAGGTAGGTTCTACAGTATGACTAGTCATCTATGCTACGCGGTAGCAACGCATACGAAAATAAAGGCCAGACACTGATATTTACACAATCACCTAAAGACTAGAAGATAGGTTACGTCTACACAAAACGCAGGATACTCGAAGGGAGAAGGATAGGTGCACTTTTGAAAAAGAGGGTTTCTACTTTATTGACCAGCGTGGGAAGCTCGTGTACTTTACCGTAAAAAAACCCGCAGTCGAATTACAAAACAACTGGAGTATGAAGAAATTAATTTCGATCTAAGCCTTTATCAATAGTAGTGAAAATGCGATTCCCAGGTGGCATATCAAAAGAAAAGGAGGCGTTCACCGGAAGAGGTGTATTGGAGGTCTGACGTTTCGAGTAGTCGTTTCTTCTACCCATCTTCAGAGACTGGGAAGTCATGCACACAGCTTTCCTTATATGGCGCACTTTGTTTAATGCCTGACCCGCCAATGCCGCCTTTGTGGCTGCATACAACCCGCATGTCACCATGGCCCGAATCCCGCCTATCTTCGTCGGCCGCGGCGATAGTTGACGGCCTCGATTCTACAGAAAACCGATGAACACGCTGCAAATGCTCAGTTACAACAGCAACCACCCACTGCAACACAAACGGAGCTGTTTACGCACGCTATACCGACGATGGAAACTCATTGCAGCACTCCTGTCGCCAAACTGGACGAAATGAAGCTCCTCCAAGAACCCTTCAGTGTCAACGGCTATCCGCGCACATTCGTTGAACGGAGCCGAAAGCAACCAAGGAAGCGGAATGAAGAACCTAGTCAGCCAAAATCGTGGCGGAGCATTCCATACATGAAAGGGGTCTCCGAAGCCGTAGCTAGATCCCTCGTGCCGTTCGGAATAGACGTTACCCACAGGCCCGACTCAACAATCCGCCGGCAAGTGATGCGGCCAAAAGACCCGATCCCTAAACAGATGTCGGCCGTTGTCTACGGACTTCAGTGCAGCTGCGGAATGTGCAACTACGTTGGGGAAACCGGCGGACGGCTGCAAACGCGCATGCACAAGCATAAGTTGGCCGTGCGAAGGTTGGACCCAAAGTCGGAGGTAGCAACCCATGCCGCCCAAATGGGACACGTCTTAGACTTTGACGTCGTTGAAATGGTGAGCCGAGGTGATGATCATAAGGCAAGGCAGGTGCAAGAAGTCTGAATGTCCACCGGCTGTTCTGTCAACGGCCACATCAATTTGCCTCCCCGCTATCTGGTTTTACGGACATTCTTGGCGGGGGACAGTCACGGCGCGGGACAATCGGGGCCGTCAGCCATCGCCGCGGCCGATGAAGATGGGCGGGATTCAGGCCATCGTGACATGCGGGTCGGATGCAGCCACACAGACGGCATTGGCGGGCCAGGCATCAAACACAGTACGCCATATAAGGAAAGCTGTGTGCATGACTTCTCAGTCTCTGAAGATGAGTAGAAGAAACGACTACTCGAAACGTCAGACCTCCAATACACCTCTTCCGGTGAACGCCTCCTTTTCCCTTGTTCTCACAGCTTTACAACTAACCAAATAAATGCTGCAGACTAGTCAATCGAAGTATTACTATACAAGGGAAATGCGGCGACTTCAGTTATGTAGCAAAAATATCTTTCGGCTGACGCGAACGAGAAGGATCCTCATCGGTGTGTCTTTCGAAGCTAGCCCGTCACCAGACGATTGGATGGAACAGTAATGAACTCAAACCATATGACGATCACAGTGCGAGTAAAGAAGCTTAGGGAATATAATCCACAAGCCCTGGTTCAAGCAGCGGCTCGTGGTGGTAAACTGCAGGTTACCTGTGAAAGGAGACTCCATGGAAAGGAGAACATAGAGGATGCCGCCTTACAGAGGGACACTAAGGGGAACTGGGAGGCCTGGAGAGTCGGACAGAGGGCTCATCCGCGGCCCAAACTGTACGAAACTCAGATCTCAGGTACCGGCTCTGGTGCGCAGGGGGAGGGGCAGGATGAAGAACGAAGAAAGGTAGTCTGAATGAGGGCGACATCGGACGGCTATAGGAAGAAGGTAGCGTCTTGAAACACACAACAAAGGGGTTTCAACTATGCGGAAAAGAGATGCGCTGTTTCAGAGTCTCGCTGCCACTCTATTTGCCATATTCATATTTAATCAGTCGCGTCTCCAGTGGACAACCAACTTATTTCGAGTGGTCCTGGATCGGGGTGGATCGGTGAACCGGGGGAGGGGGTGCGGTGGGGGGGGGGGCAGGGATTACCTGTGAAACCCAGATCCTTGCGATTAAACTAACCGCCGCCAAACTGGCTTTACAATACGCGGCATGAAGCTTGCTTGAGAACCAAACAACAGGAACATTAACCATTCGCGGTCGATCGAGTGAACTCAGCACGGAGTATCAACGCGCCGGGAACATCTACACCTCATAAAAAGGGTGTGAAAGTTGCGACCCTAACACGCGATCCGCCTCAGATAAAATTGAAAGACAACAGCTGGACCACACAGAAGGAGTTCTCTACAACGCAAAAGGAGGTAGTCCCAAGAGGTGCTTGTGCCTCCAGATGATGAAGATCCTTCAAGAGTGATCCACCCTCTTTTCTATTCAGACAAGAGCAACTGGACGGGGGACGGACAAAGCCAAGAGGACAGTGAGGAAAGTAGGTCAAGTGAGGACAAACGTCAGACCCGACTGACCATCCGGTCAAGGGTGAAAACTCTCGCCGGGGAAATTCGCATCTCTGCACTTCCCTGACCTTAGCCAACTGAGACACCCAAAATTTAGACAGATGAAGTAAATAAATAATTTTTTCATTACCTATAGGGGTACTGTCAGAGGGTTGATAAGGACATTTAGTATAGGTAACTAGTCATGAAAACAGAGAAAAAACCAGGCAACGAGCAAACATATTGTCGGACATGGGTCATATCAAACGATGCGACGAATTTTAGATTTTTCAAACTCTTGACTGGAATTACACTACGGAGTTTAATGAGACTGTACACACTTTGATCCCTGAGTATTCTGCCAATAGGGGATTAGCAACTGTCATTTCCAAGGGACCCTATGTTTGTCATACCGGCCTCCGACACTCGAAGGAAGATGTCGCGAAAGAAAAACCTACAAATTTGATGTAGATAACGGCCGGAATTGCTTATAAAGTCCCTAAAACAGGACACGGAAATAGGGTACGCTCCGCCACGTAATAATGGTGATCTTGCGCTAGATTCCCAGCGGAGGGGAGGAGGGCAAATACTCCCGTGTTCTAACCCTGACTCAAACCTTAGCCGTAACCTGAATGTTAATCCTAACCCTACCCTTAACTCTAGTCTTACCTAAATTCAAATCCTAACTCTAAACCCATCCCTAGCTTTTTCGTGGAATCTAGCAAAAAAGCCACCTGTGTTACGGACAATTCCTATACCCAAGTCCTGCGGGGGGACGCATAAGCAATCCTTACCTAGACAAATCAAACAGAAGTTGAGGTAAAGAAATTATAAAAAGCAGAAGACGAGAAAATCAATCGAAAACGGCAATCGACGAAAAGTCTCTGTTGTCGGTGGCAAGCATTGCCCAATCATAGGAGGGAAAGGAAGAAAGTTTTAGCCAATCAGGAAGACGGACACGACTCGTGAACAGAACTCAAAAGCTATTAAATGTACGCCAGTGGTGCAGGGTAAGCCCATCAAAGAAAACTAAAAAGTCTGCCAAACGAATGTAACAATGTGGCGCCTTCGCATAAAAAACAGAGTGCAACGAAGCTTTTCCAATAGGACTTTTTAGCCAGCACAATACTTGTTTTCTGATTAAGACAAAAGTAAATTCCCCCCCCCCTTTACTCACAACGATTGTGCCGTGCTTTAAGGCGGTATCTCATCCTCTTATTCCCATTTTTCCCACGTTACCAGAAGTTCCTCAATGGCTAGTTATATATCCTACTGATATTTTCCATGGTCGCTCGGTACGGCTGAAATAGGCTTCTGAAAACGCATGGGAAAATAGCGTATTGCTCAATGGGCAAACATTCATTTGGTCTTCAGACGGCGTTCTTTTCTTACCGTTGCGTCATGTGAGTGATTCCTAATCAGGATCCCTTTCTAATAATTCCAATAAATTTCCAGTGCTCTGCAAGCTACTCTCTTTAGGTCAAGTTTACCTGAGATACAGTTTGTAAAGTGGTGTACTATGATCGACTTTTTGGTTTTTTGTCAACTTTCGGACTCCTAGCCTGGCATATGTTTGATGCATAGCTTCTTTTCCTATTTACTCGCAAACAGAAAGGGATACTCGTAGAAGTAAGCTCATTTTTCGTATTTGTTTTATCCTAACGCCGCTTCTGATCCACTCAGTGTCGCTGTTTAGGGGCCAGACAGGTCTCTTTATTCAGCCTGACAGATTTTTCGATATACCTGCAACTGAACGTCTGCGTACTAACATTTCTACAGTCCTTCCTTGTCCCTTTTTCTTCGAAGACCGTTTTCTCGGCTCCTCATGGCTTAGGCGATTAGAACTTTGGCTGTACACTCAAGCTGTCCTGTGTATGAATTCCATCGAGGTCGAAAGTAATTTTCACAACTGGGTCGGATGAATTATTCAAATCTGCCAAAATCCCTTATTGACGAGAAATCGACGTTCTTCTCTTTCCTAACTATGCCTCGCTCTCATTACCCTGACAATGGCGATAATTCAAATCTATCAAAATAGACTGATAATGTTGGAAATTTCGGGTCGCAAACAGTTTTGGAAAAACGCTCCTACTAAAATCAGTGGCAGAGTTGGTTGAGCAAAAATCATTCTTGCATGAAAAGCGAGAAGCGGGAGGTGAGAGCATGCGAAGAACGAATGACGATGTTTTGGCTGCAGTGAAAGACTCATTGACAGACTAAAAACAAAAAGCAAAAAGTCAGCTTTTGCTTCAACAATGCACTTGTTATTCGCGTGGACCTGTCTCCCTCCCAGAGCCTACGGGCCGGTCAGAACGTCCCCTCAACTGTAAAATTTGTACTTTCAAAAGAAGAAGAGGCCCAACAACATGATTAAGGGCCATCAAAATGCACGCAAAATAGCCTATCGCTTTGGCAGACAGAACTTTTCTCGCCGTCTGCGGAGTGAATACAGACAGGGTCGACTTGGTATTACCGCCGCCATCACCATGTTTTCCACGCGATCAGAAGTCTTCGGGAGTGCATCGGCATGCGACGTGATAGTGTACGCATACACGGATGTTTGTTTAAACAGGCGGTCAAGGGATGGAACGCAAGCCAAGGGACAGAAGACGGCCCACGGGGCTTGGTAGGCGGGCTCCGGAAAAGGATCTCACAGGGTGAATATACGCTTGCTACCTTCTAGCAAATAAGAAGGGCTAAAACTGAACGGCTCGTAGGCTGCCATCGCAGAGCGTCTCCTTGGTGGAGGATGGGTTAGTACACTCTGAGGGCGCGAGAATCATCTCGGGGGAGGGAGGGGGAGGCTCAGCGTGCACAGATAGGTGTTGACGCCAAAAGTGCCAGACTATACGGATGGGCGAATACACAACAGATGACAGCGTGATTACGGATCTGCAGTCACTGCCAACGGTAGTTAGACAGTCGCAAACGACAAGGTCAACCATTGTCCTCCTCCCCCCCCCCCCGGAGGCGCAGCAGCGACTTGCGCATGAATATGTTTCTAGTTAGACAACCTTCTAAATCACTGTCTACTTCTACGTCCACCTTGCTCTGGTTGCAAGGCAACTTCGAGAAGACAGACAAGAGGCCAGGGCAAAGTGGCTAGACAAGTTATATCGCCCGTCTGTGCGTGTTCCACACGACCTACTGTCTAGCCTGTATGTCTACAGGGTTTCAGGCAGAAAGTGTCTCGGATACCAAGCGTGAAAGATGTCATACAGGTTACTTTACGGACAAACCGCTGTAGTATGACGTCTGGTCCGAAAGTGGACCGAGTTATTCGATCAGCTAGCAATCTCTCAGTGTCGTGACAGCTTCAAGCACGTCAGCTCTGCTATAAATGAGGACTACACTGAATCTTAGTGAGTACGGATACCCTAGTGTTGACCTCATTCTGTTTTACCTGCCCCTTTCCCCGCACCACTAGCTCTTCCGAGATGCTACTACCATCAGTAATAGTTATTATAACGTTCAGCGTGACGTGACGGAAATATCTTACGATTATGCTAAATGATGGTATTGTAACCAGAACAGCATTACTGACAAAGACGAGGGAGACTGGAGTGGCCATCTGTGGCCTATTGGCTGTTGCCAGTCAGTTATAACCAGCCCTGAGGTATGCACTCTCTGGGTCTCGATCTCGCAACCTATTGGTTAGAGGTCCGAAGCCTCTAACCACTGAGCCACGGGTTCGTTTTCCTGTCGGTTGGGATTGGAAAGCATATATCAGAGTTTCATGGGATATACCAACTACTGTGGCCATCAACTTGACCAAAACGGGAATTGGGCGTGAACAGGGAATGTATTTCAAACCTTATAGATTAATTCACCTGTACGTCTCTTCAGCACATATCAGGTGTTACGGATTCGGCAGAACAGATCGGCGCTCTGAGACGACTGCCTCCGCCCAGCTCCGCTTCAATACTGACGCTCTGACTCCATCATATTTTCAAACATCAAGCACATCGTCCCAGCGTCTGCCATCTTCGTTCGTCACTATCATGTTTGCAAGGGTTAAAGGCTCACAACCATAGGCTAACGCTCCGACAAAAACGGTCACAACCAGCTCTGCCACCAATAATTCACAATACTTCTGGCTAGTAATTATCCGGAACATTCTTGAAGGAAAAAACACAAAGTGCGGCTGATAATATCACTTTCCTTGTACGTCCGTTGCCCGCATTCGTTGCTGTCTTTGGTGATGGGTTCGAGGAGTGAATTCGAAACGTCAGGTAAATAAAATTCTTGCTCCAGCGATCGCGATTCCCGCACCTCAATCACCTCTGTCGTGAGCTGCGAGCCTGCTTCCCGAACTGTGCAAGTGACAAGCTCATTCGAGTTGGCCGGGCTAGAAATGGGTCATTGACTGAAGTCCATAAAGAGGGCTGTTGACTGCGCAAAGAGAGATTTTTCCGTTCGCCACAAGCAGCTGCCGCTGGCCAAATCGTGGTGAAATGCCACTTACAGTGGTAAGACTTCTTGATTTACCAGCCGGTCAGGTGGGTCTTGCCTCAACCGATTTAATGACAGAGCCAAACTGCCCATCCAGTCGACGTAGCAATCCTGAAAAGTGCCTTCCTGCCCATGAAAGTCGAGTTCAATTCAAGCAAAGCTCATGATGGCAGATGGCTGCCAATCCGGCTCAGTCGGATGGAAGCTGAGTGTTCAAGGCGTTCCGTGTTGAAAAGCCTGTGGCTTCAGTTACGTGATCGGCCCAAAGCAATCATACAATGTCCCCAGAACATACCCTGTCATCCGTCTAACTTTTCTTTATAGGGCATTACCTCCTACAGAGGTTTTCCCCTGCTGGATATAACTGAAAGAACCCTTTAAGTTAGTGGACAAGACACAAACAAAGCCTACTGGATCAACAACAGTCATAAATGCGCGTTGCTGCCTC
>CACRXP010000176.1:680126-711393 GCA_902702965.1 Spirometra erinaceieuropaei | reverse complement strand
AGGACAAGAAAGTGAGGCAGGCTGGATTACTGATGAGGCGCAGGGGGGGGGGTGGGTGAAGTGGGGACCGCCATCGAATCCAGACTACTTTACAATGCAAGGAGATGATAGATTGCCATATGATTATCGATGTGCGGCCGAGTAACTCTGGCGACCGCGAAACAGTCCAGGAAGGTGGTGGGCGGAGCGCAGGGCCTGAGGAGGAGAGATGAGAGGACAGAAGGAGGGGGGAACAAACGCAAAAGGAGCACACCGATTGCGAAACTGAGGGGAAGGACGTGGAAGCGGTGGTGGATGAGGAGGGGGTCATAGTAACTGCGCGATACTATAGTCAAGAGACAGTGGGTCGCCGTTAAAGTTGCCGCTTAAATCAGAAGAAGTGACCGACTGCTTGCCAGGCGAGAATGACTACATGCTTTATTGAGAGTTTCGGATTTTTAACGACTCATACCAGCATAAGAGTGCTTCAGTGTACGTGCGTTTTGCAGGATCAGTTCACAAACCGATAGGCTTTTGACTAGTATACGAGCAAAAAAATCGGGCGGCATAAGAGAGTTACAAAGGGAGCTTACTTTTCAGCTATTGATTCTCCCTTTAAGGTAGAATTCAGCATGAACATAGGGATTTATTGGTATCAGTGTACTTAACGACCGATTTTCAACTACTTCCTGCTACTTCATGATATGGATGATGAGTAGTGAATGCATAGAAGGTTGAGGTTGGTCTGAAAATAAATATGAAAATAGCAGACTGTTAGTTAGAACATGCATTATGAAAAGAGGTCACTTAAAATTTGCTAGGATAGGGCAAACGGAGTAGTGATGTAAACATCTGTTTGTAATCTACAGACAGCGGTTTACAACATGGTTTCGGTGCTTGTACAAGATGTATACGGGCTTCTCATAAGTAGTTCACTGTCTCTGTTTTGGGGGAATAACTAAGGATTTGGGTAGCTCGGAAGGATCTGGAGGTTGTCTGCTATGTAGAGCTGGCTTGGCGATAGAGCATTTTGCTTTCTGAGTTAAGTAAATCCTGCTACTTCTGTTTTTGTTAAGGCGTAGGACCGCCTGAATGCATTAAGTTGCTTCAGAGAAAGAGCCCTCTGTCAGTCATCTTAACCCTGCCCTTCTACCAGGACTTGACGAGATATTGGACAAGGGAGCAAGTGGAGAGTGGTTACCTCCTCCGATTACGTCCATATCAGCCCCATCATTGAAAATAAGGAATGGGAGGCATGAATTTCTGTGTAATTGGAAGTTTTGCTGAGCCAGTAATAGTGAAGTAAAAAGATCAGCAGATGTGGCCTAGGCTGATTCATTTTCATTGTGAAATGACATGCGGGCGATTTCGTTTTGCCTTAGAGCTCCAGTCTAGAGCTCTCACGCGCGACTCGCGATCAGAACTGGAGCAGTCTTACCATATTCCCCCCTGAAGTTTTAACATACCGGTAAGCATCCCATCCACGGGAATATGGGCAATTCCAAGTGCGGGCAGCAGGGCATGAGCTTATGACTTGATACTCTTATCGTCTTTGATTTGAATGCCCACAGCAAAGGGTCCACCTCCGAGCCATAGACCATCCCGGCATTCATTTGATCTATCACCGACCGGTGACGGCTCAGAAGTCGAAGATTGTCAGTGTAGTCTCTCCGTCCAAGACTGTAATACTTTCTAGTCATCGAACCAAGTGACGTCTGCAGACTCGATGAACTATGTTAGGAAACGTGACACCCCCGTTTCCATATGTCCTGAAACAGATAAAAAGCCGAAGGGGAGACAAAGCATTTTAAGGAGATTGTCCGTAACGTGAAGTCAACTTTTCCCTGCTTAACCAGGCCACTAAATAGACTCACGAGTTAGGCCACTTTTTGAAGTGCGCAATATGTACTCTGTGTTCGGGCCTGCAGTTTCCTAAGCTAATTCAAAAGATCAAAATATCTAGACAGGCAGTATATGGCTTCACTCTGCTTGTGACTATCTACGCGTCGCAACTAATAGAAATAAGTTCATAACGAACACAATTTTAGCTAAGTCATTTTTTGATTTGGAATTAGTTAGCCCTGCTTGTCCAAAAATTGTGAGTATGCGCTGTGGAAAATATGAAAATTATACGATGATGAATTACGTCAGAGCGCGCTCCTATTCGGCCCCGAACTTTGTGCAGAAGTGATATAAAAATAGAGCAAACACCTGTTCATTTCACATTGAAATTGTTGTTTCTCATTCGTGCTAGATTAACTGTCTTCATTCACCATACGGAGGTCCTTGGCAGAAGCTGGATAGACGTCGGGAATAAATTACAAACCACGTTATACTTTCAGATAATGAATGTCTCATTTTTT
Organism: Spirometra erinaceieuropaei; assembly: GCA_902702965.1. Taxonomy (NCBI): domain Eukaryota; kingdom Metazoa; phylum Platyhelminthes; class Cestoda; order Diphyllobothriidea; family Diphyllobothriidae; genus Spirometra; species Spirometra erinaceieuropaei. The sequence continues at coordinate 709,051 of CACRXP010000176.1, read as the reverse complement.
GGTGAGTCTACCAGTAGTCAGAAGCTGCATCTAAACAAAAGGCCGCAAAATCCTGCTATCGAAACCTAACACGATATGCTTTGTCCCACGGTCTGACAGAGAAGTAAGTACTAATTTTTAATATTGACTCTACTGTGAAAAACTCGGTGCCTCGGCGGGATTTTTCCTTGGCATCTATATTATCTAACGCTCCCAACGAATGTTTTTGCTTGCTGCTTGAAATTTGAAGGGCTTTGCTTCGGTTTTCGTCTGGTCAAGTGACTCTTACTGAAATTCACCTTTTTCCAGAACTGGCACGAAATATGATTAATTAATGACGAAATAAGCGAAAAGTGTTGTTTTGCTCATGTATCCACGGCTTTCAATATGTCCGCCTCTGTAGTTCACAGTCCAACCCAAGGGGTTCTTACAAGTCTTGTTTATAGGTCGCTCTCATAGAATACAAAATTGTTTACCATACATCGGGTTTCCCGTTGAAAGTGCGCGCCTTGAAACACTCAGTGGACCCTTATAGGTGCCATGAGCATAACCTCGGACAAATTTATTTTATATCACGGTCTTGAAGTTTACAGACATTTCAGAATAATTCAACTAAACAAGAACAGGAGTTGTTCCTAAAGTATACAATCTGAATTTGAAGTATTGACTTGGGTATTTAGGGTCATCTGTTTACACCAATTATTGTTTACCATAAACGGACTCTCGTTTTCCATCAACGCAAAGAAGTCCTTGTCACTTCCCAACTTTGCTTTTCAGATCCAGAAATCTCATGTCAGAAACATTTTACCTCGGAAAACTTTGAACGTCTGCCTACTGTTTTTGGAAGCTGTGTGAGCGTTATTTTTGGCTGCCTATGCAAAACGTCCAGTTACTGAATTCCCGTTCCAGTTACCTCCCTATTATCTGGTATCGGACATGGGCGGATGTAACTCGCCAAAGTACCTCTAACGCAGTCATTTTTTCCGCCTGGAGTTGAGGAAGGTGTTTGGCGGTCTTCTTGAAAATTTTTAGTTCTTGATACTTTGCGGATCCCGGCGACACGCCTCCCAGACCAGTGAGCTTGTGGGAGGCACACATCTATAAACATCAGTTACTCTAAGTCGGTCCATAATCTCTTAATTCTGCCGTAAAGGCGTTCTGTAAATCACTTTCTCTAGGCTTGGTGAGTTCCGTCTGAAAGTCGCGCAGAAATTCACATTTGTATTTATAAGGCCGTTTAATTTCAATTAAAATTTTACCCTGCATGGATAAGCATTTTTGTTGGATGTAACCCTTGAAGGCGGCCGGAATGGCGTGAGTCGAAATCCGACCACCTGGACTGACGGAAATACCTCGGTAATCAACATTGGAAGCATGCCTAAGCAAAGTATTCGGTAGGACTGACTTATGTGGCCCCCTAAACAGGAACCGCCTGCTCTGCGGGTGGCTTTGAGCCAACTTTCAGTTAAATTAGGGTTAAGATTAGGTTTAAGGCTATATCTAAATTTATCAGTACGGTAAGTCAGGATCAAGTTTATGACCAAAGTAGGGACTAGTGTTAACTGCAGTGTTAAGGTTTAGGATCGGGTTGGGGACAAAATTAGGGTAACAGCCTACTTATTGTTGGGGTTAGGACACAGGAGTATTTTGCCCTTTCTGAAATTATGTGCAGGTCCGCCTTTATTAGTTAGGCGGGGCGTACCTATTGCTATGTCATGTTTGGGGGGCCACACAAGTCAGTCCCGCCAAGTTTTTTAAGCCAAATTCGCACTTCAGAGCTTCCCCTAGTATTCCATTAATTACAACACCCATTGCAAGCCCGACAGTATCATCCTTTGACTTGTTGCCAGCGGGTCGTTTGCCTCGTTATTACGTATTTGTAGTAAGGGTTTTCCATTGTCGAGCGGTTTGACTTCAGAGGGTTGAAAAGCTGAGTTCTAAAGCTGCTTACAATGGCATGCCCACTGCTGTTGATTTTCATCGGCTTACGTTTCGAGGAAAATATAAGTAGCATTTGCGTCTGCTAACCTTAGGCCATTTACCTTAGGACATTCACAAATGCAGTGTGGAAATAATTTCTCTTAGTACATAAAGTTAATCTGAGACGAGGTCGTAAAATATACTTGGACCCGAGTATCTGCGTAATTTTATGGGCATCAGATGTTGCACCTTATTTGAATCTGCCCTGTGATGCATTGCTCAAAGTGCATGGGCCTCCCTGAAGTGGCACGGTGGCACACATGATCCCCAATGGCATGTCCACGAAAGGAGCTCAAGTGCGCGGAATGAAAGCCCATTTGAAGCGACTGCGACTTGTTCACGTGACGTGCGGCGACGTCCATCACCTTCCCATATTCTCTCTGACCTTGCTGACAGAAAAGCATACTTGTACAAATGGATGCCATCAAAAGAGGCGGTCTCTTAACGGACGGTGGTGATGCATCACGTTCAAATGTGTAGCCAGCTAAGGAAATGAGTGCTGCCGTCAAGCTCTTCTCGAGCAAAGCTTAACTTAATATGAGCTTTTGAGCGAGAGGTCTTTGTCCAACTGACCTGACTGCCAGTTGACTTTTCGTTCGCCCAATACACTTGCGTCCATAAGTGCAGTCAACTAAGTTGAGCGCCCGCCTAAATGGCTTCTGCTGCGGGAAAATAAAATCCCTCGCTTTTCTATCACGAAACACCTAGACGGCGGCCACTCCAACGACTCTTAAGCATTCATCTGTGTACATGTTCGGGCACGAACAACTCGGGCGTTGCGCTACCAGGAAGCAGTCTACCTACAGCGGGTGAAACCCTACCTGTCCAAACAGCTAGACTACATGGTCAACCTCACTTTGTTCTGGTAATCCCTAGTCTTTAGATTCACGCAGCCCCCTTTATTATGCTAAGGTTACCCTTTTTCCTTATTTAATTGCGTTTCTACGTTGTCACATTCATAGATAATTCTGCATGCACTAAAAATGGTCTAGTTATTTTGCACCGAGTTTTCTGTGCAAATTTAAATTAGTTTATGTTTCTTATTCGTTATTATTGTTACGCAGCGATGGATCACAGTCGACAAGCTGTTTCGAAATTTGTTGGTTTTAATGAATTCTGCTGAGTCCTAAACTTCTGAATTTGTAACTATATGGTAAAGCTTTTTCTAAGTAAAATACGGATGAACCATTTGGGGTAGTGACTAGGCTGTTGTTTTAACCGACCGCGAAAGTCATATGCTGAAGCACATTTCCCGTCCCAAATTTTATAAGGACAGCGCTGGTGCTTGTCTGTGCGCATTCGCCCGAGTCTCCTAATTAGGATCTAAACCTTGGCTAACCGTGAACACGTTGACACTTTATTTCCATAAAATTGGCAAGAAACTGCACGAATGCCCTCACTTTGTTTTCGAACATGGAACAACAAATTCATAAAAGTTGCAAAATACTCCAAAATGTTGACTTTATAAATATTCATTGAGAGTATGCAAGTTGTGCAGAATATAAACGTGATACAATGATGGCTGTTCACCGAACCGTCCGTAATAGGCGCACAGACGCTTGCTCAATAGACGAAAATACCAGAAAGTTCATCTCACAAAAGGCAATTTACGGCCACTGATAAAAATGAGTCGAAAGTAGTTTTCGCTTTCCAGCCTCTTAAAACAGGATTAAACACTGTCATTTCTTCAAATACTCCAGAAACTATTGCTGGAATGCATTTATCGTATTAACCTCTAAGGAGAGATCAATTGTGGAAATGGAGTTAAGTGCATGAATACACATTGCTTACCATATTACGGCGCGTGAACGATCTCACCTAATGTTAGCCAAAATTCTGGAATGCGTTTCCGATTAGGAAGGATTTCTTAAGTGGAGTTGTTATACTGATTATCTTGCATTATCTATAAAATTTTGGACTCGCCTGGAGGTTGGCTTTTGAATGCATCTCTTTTTGACCTCTTTCAGAAACCACACTTGGTAAAAAAATTATTTAACTAGCATGCATTTCCCCATGGATTCTCGATGGTTTTATAAATTCAAATATATTTTACAGAAAACATGTAAAAAATATGCTTTCTTCTGCTCATCTGATAGGAAATCACACTGACTTCATATTTTATGCCCGAAGAAAGTGTATATTTAGGTTTTAAAAAGTTTCTAATTATGAGATTTTTAAGACCGTGCGATGCCTATGCATGCAAGACCGCACATGCACGTTTACTAATGCTCCTCATCAAATGCACAAGACAGTCCGGGTCCATTGCAAAATTTCCTGAACTCTAAGTGGTATCGTCTTAAAGACATAGAAGAATATGTGATTTTCCTTACGCGGAAAGCACGCAACTTGTAGACTGAAATTGCTAAACGCTGAGGCAATGGCAGATCATGCTGAAAATTATACAGGAATTGAACAACTTTTTTTAAATCTAAATGCACGCTTTCTTCAAGCGTAAAATATGAAGTCAGTGTAATTTCCTATCAGATGAGCAGAAAAAAGCACATTTTTGTGCATGTTTTCTATAAAATATATTTTAATTTATAAAACCATCGAAAATCAATAGGAAAAAGGCATGCTAGTTAAGTTGTCATTTTTTACCGAGTGTGATTTCTGTAGGAGGCCAAGCAGTAGTGCATTCAAAAGCCGACATCCAGGCAAGTCCGAAATGTTATAGGGTTATGCTGCACGATAATCACTATGACAACCCTACTTAAGAAATCCTTCCTAATCAGAAACGCATTCCAGAATTTTGGCTAACATTTCATGAGATCTGTCACGCACTGTAGTTTCCTCAGTTTTAAATCTTAAATTTTATTTACTTTTCGGAGGTGTTATTTGATCATGATGCTACTCCAAACTATATCCCGGTTTGTGAGTGCATACTGGTTCACCATACTCCCAACAGTCTGACCGTAATCAGGCAAACCAAACTTCCTTCCTCTGTTTTGCCTACCTTTCGTCGTGGTCTTTAGACAAGGAGGTTAAACATATTTCCCGCGTCAATCTGGAAAGATGTCAGCTGTTATTCAGGTCTGTATAAGATGATAACTGTTTCGATTTAATCGTCGCTTGGCCAACTATGCTTTTTTTAGTGAGACTGTTTGCATTTCGCCTACCTAACACTCAGATGATTGGGTTTTACATTTTGTTCATTTGGGCGCTATGCAAACAGACAAAAGATTCCTGTTATTTCGAATATCAGTCAGTATCACAGATGTTCGCTCGCAGCCTTTCGCATCTAGTTTAGACTTCTAGGTCGGCTAGCATCTTCGGTCAACAACATCTAGACTAATTGTTTTAGGCATAAGTGTACTTATGACGCTTGGCCCTCTATTCGAGGGAAATAGAAAATAGAACAAGGGGGGGTGGAGAAGCTTGTCACCTAAGCGATAGTGGGAAGAGGGATGCGAAAGACTGAGGGGTCAGGTCAAATTCCGAACCATAGTAGCTTATTTCCCCCTTCTTGAGTAAAGTATCTAGAAACTCTGAGAAGTACCTGCATGTGTAAGATTGTGTCCGAGTGGAAACTGGCCCGCCAGTTCGCATAGAGACTATAATCGCATACCGTCACACATGCCCATCACCTTAACATGTCTTCTAATGAAAGATACGTTCCTCTTCCTCTCTTACTGCTTTCTTTATTTCCGCATTGCTCTTGGTTCGGATCTTCGCTGGCTGTCAACTCCGACGACTGGGGGTGTGTATGCTAGGTAAGGGGTGCAGGTAGCAACCTGTGGAGACTTTGACTTTGAGTAGGCAAGCAACAGACTTCCACTGCCACCAAAACCACCGTCTCCACCTCCCCTGACCCAGTGGAAGCGATCTGATTAGCCAAAGAGGGAGTTTCCGCCCTATGCGCTTAGCTCGCAGACGCGCACACTTGAGCGGCAGCTGTCTGCCAGTGGTCACTTGCAAAGGGTGACAAAGGTACTCTTTACTCCTCCCCTCTCGTTCTCCAGGTCGACCGCATATGATTTTGCCATTTGACTTTGTCTGTCAACAACGTAGTTTGCGCGACGCGCTAGATGGAACCCCCACGTCTAATGGACGTAGCGTGACCAGTGGGTTCGGTTCTCCACCACCACCACCACCACCACCACCACCACCACCACCACCACCACCACCACCACCACCACCACCACCACCATCACGTCCCTCTCCTCCTCCCTCCGGTGCTAACATATCCGCCCATCTTCATCAAATCAGCAGCAACAGATGGCAGTGAACAACAAGTAGTAGTCCATAGACATAGTCTTTGTGAACGGCAACTGTGTGTGATGGTTATTTGACAAGGTCTGGTGCAATTTTCCTATTTTTAAAGTTTTTCTCATGGTCCTAAAATAGAGCTGAGAAATTGCAGCTGTCAAAGCTGACTGAGTCGCTGCACGTTTGCACAGTTCGTGCTCCGACCGTATGACTAACTTTGTAAAAGTCACAAACTGAAACAAACTGTAAGTGAAAGTATAGACTACTGGCGGTACTACTTAAAAAGTTCCCATCGATAAACTTTGCGGAATTCACACTAAAGCCTGCTGTTTGACAAGTTTTTTTAATTTGAGACATTATGCTTTGACTCACTAATCCCCAGCTAATTTCCGTGAAACATAAATCTTCCGTCAGAATTGCGGGAACATCTTAGTAGGTGCTATCCTTTCACCAGTCAGAGGCGTCAGAATTATTCTAGGTAAACAAACGTGTTACAGGGCCGCGTAACACGGAAGTCAGAATCTTGCCCAAAAATATAAAACTCAGCTTAGCGAACTTATGCAAAATCACTGGGTATTCAGTCTAATGAAGTTCATTAATGTTCTATCTGCACTTCGCACAAGCAGAAGCCCCGCATTTTAGCAAATCTCGCTACGATAGGGTCTGGAGTTCATTCTACTGCCGAAGTTGTCTTATAGTTAAGAGAAGTTCAATGTCTGTCGGCGTAGTGCCCGCAGTTTGATTCGTTCGACTTTAGAATTACCATTCCAAGGGGAAGATATGATTGAAGGAGTGTAAATGTCCCAACAAGGGGGGGGGTGGAGAAGCTTGTCACCTAAGCGATAGTGGGAAGAGGGATGCGAAAGACTGAGGGGTCAGGTCAAATTCCGAACCATAGTAGCTTATTTCCCCCTTCTTGAGTAAAGTATCTAGAAACTCTGAGAAGTTGAGCCTTCTGCAGAGGCTGGGTCCTGAAAATGAACGACATCTTAATAAGCGTACCAAGGTGCCCGGTGATGTTTTTGTCTTCCAGAGATTATCATTTCATCTGGAAGTGGGATATGCTCGCAGTCATCACAAATCCAACAATTTTTAAGGAATTTCCTGAAAGAAACTCGTGCGCATTGATGAGAGATTGCACTTACTCCCAACTCTGAGGCAAGTGAAATTCTAAAACAATTTTTCTCTTGGATGGAGGTTAGCCTATGTTTCCCACCATAAAATGCCGTTTCAGGATTTCGAGAATTGCGCTTAACAACGGCACATTTACCTTCAGATAGGTTTAATCAATGTAAAAAGTGCGTTCGCCGATCCGGCAACGGGACATGCTCGTCCTGTTGCTCGCCAGCCTAGAGCCCCGTATAGTGAATAGGAGTAGAGACAGAAGAAGATTGTCGATGGCCATTTCTGGCTCATTAGTCGTCGACATCCAGCTTCACCCAAACTCAAGTTTGCAGCACCTGAGCCACGTTTCTGTGTTCTTGGATTGCTATGCAACTGCCTGTAGAGCTGTAGATCGAGCCGCCAAGCACAACAGTACCAACATGTCCCGTAACGTGATTGGTGAGCACACATCCAACACCTTTAATACTCACTGTCGCAACCGACTGGACTACGAGAACATGGCTCATTTGGTAGAACATTTGACTTACTAACGCCCGATAACTAAAGAGTGTGGGATCGAGGTTCTGGTGTTGCAAGTCTGGGTTTAGCTAAAGCAGCTAATGGCGGCCAATAAGCCAGAAAAGGTCATCTCGGTCTCCCTTGTCTATATCTACTAATTTCCTCCTAGTCATACTAATATTTTTGTTATGAATACTAGTGGTTTAGTGAGGTTTCACACGAATTACATACGCCCAAATTTTCCTCTTGAAGTTAAGGACTGGCAACATGACGATGGAAATATACAGAGGGTCAGAGTATGTTCATAAAGTTTGTGAGTTAACGTCGAATACGCTTACATATAGAAGCGATAGGTTATTATCCTCCTGGAGTAGTATTCCCAGAAACTGCCATATGTTCCAGATAAAAATCCGAAGCCTGTGCCCTGGTGATGAAAGTCCTGAAGCAGCGATGAAAGAGAGGAAGCTGCTACTCATCAAATGCCGTAGAATTTCTGTCGGTGTTTTTAGTTATAGCAACAGGAAGACTGAGTATCGGACAGTAAACGGTACATTTCGGACTGACGCTAAGCAGTCACCCTTTAGTCTTCCGATCCTGAAGATTTCTTTGATGAACGTGTCGTTCTTGTTACTGGGCCGGAGGCAACCGAGCAGACATGTTCCAAAAAAATCCAGGAAGCCTTCGTTGGTGCAGCTGTCCCTAGACCGACGGCTACAGCAACTGCTTCGGAGACCCCAGCTTGTAACTCCACCTCCTGAGCATCACGTTTGAGGGAAAGTCCGTCAACTAAGTACCTCCTTTTGGATAATCTCTTAGAGCGACGGCAAAACTTCTCACTCCGTGCATGAGGCTCGTACCGAGTTTTCCCCTACGTAAGCCTGCGTCTATGTAAATTAAAGTACCGCCCTTGCCTCTTCGGATTGTGAATGGTCGTATAGTCTGCAGCTTACTATTCGGACTCACAAACCCAATTTCCTCGAAGCCCTGTTGACAGACGATTGGTGTCGGTAATTCTCCCTTCGGACAATACAGGAGCATAAAGAGCCAAAGTACCCGAGTATATGAAAACATTTGGTCCCATGGAAATTGAGGTTTATAGAACGGGGGGGGGGGCAACTGAGCCCTCAGTGCAATCGATGGTTAGGTTCAGGCTGGGATGGTGGAAGGAGAGGATGGTATCATACCACGACCGATAGATGGGTGACTGGGCGTACCTTGGAGAGGTGTACCGACGAGGCAGGGGATAGTTGAATGACCTTCCCTGGCACGCCACGTGTTGTCAGCTACATAAAACGCAGCGTTACTCCGAGGAGACCTAAGACCTCAATCAAGGTTAGCCAGGTTGGATCTGACCGGGTTCCTTTGCCCTGTTAATTAGCTTTATGCACCAAATTATATCACGGAGTATATTACACTTACCAGGTTTTTATGGTTGGTGCGTGGGGCATGTTCGCTTCGCCTAGATATAACTGGTTGACAATAGCAAGTGAATCCAAGAAGTTCTCTCTAATTTGACTGTTTTTATCGACAGCATGGACTTCCGTAAGGGGCTCGCTAAATTAACCATATCCGTAGGTCCCCTGAAGGAATATCTTGCATTCAAAACCTGACAACATGCACTTTGAAAAGCTTAAAATATTTGTTGGTAGGCTTAGCGAATATTTTTTGATGGGCGGATGCACAGTTCAGATTTTAGTATTTAGAGGTTTTAACCCCATTTTGTTGTTTCTGCGCCCTCTCTTACCCTCATCAGTCTCCACTTTCTTAACACTCTGTTTTCAATTTCCCCCCCCCTTTTCCAAGACCATCTACTTCCCGTTGAATTCAGTCAGAATCATTTTGTGATGGGATTTCCCGGCCAGTACTTCCACAATACAATTCACCCCTCTGATCCTAGCAGGTCTTTGGAGCTATCTACTTACTGATTTTAATAAGAATTTTCCCGACTTCTGGAAACATGCATGACTGTAGCCAACACTCGATGACCAAATTGGGCTACGTCTGATCTACTTTATTTCAGGGCGTTTAAAAGCGAGGACAACGTTGCATCTCAGTGACATTACGAGTGGCGTCAATTCTTTTTGATATTTTCTTGGAATATAAGTCTCTAAATTGCGGATGACAGCTTTCCATCAGTGCAGGTCTTTGCTGTGCCACTACCGAATTCTTTAACAAATGTGTACTTTTCTTTACAACAGAACACGTTAAGTATAATTATTAATTGAGCCTTCTGGAGGATTCAACGGAGTAAGTCTATGGCGTCCCTGCTCAGATGAAACACTCCAACCCATACATAAGCAGTTTTGAAAAAAATGACCTACTAGGCTTCACACGGCTAATACGTTGAGCACAAGGTGCAGGCTAGGTGAATACTACCACCTTATTCATCCGAATCGAGAAACATCAGCAGCTCTCTGCCAGAAACGACTGATCCGAAGTCACGCCTGCTGGTTTTCTATGGGAATATGCTGTTAGCAATGCAGAGCAACATGACGTCTACTCTCGGCACCCTGATTGGTAATTACTCCCCTTGTTATGTGTATGCTGGTGAACTTGGGTTGATTGCATTGCTTACGGGGCATGGGCGTGAGGTAATCATTCCTCCTCCCCAAACAGCTCCTGAATTCAGGCCACGAGTCGGACCACGAACCCCGCTGGAGCCTTTTCCCACCCCCCCCTCCCCCTCCTCGATGAAATACCTTTCTGGTGCAGCACACGCGACGGCGACGGTTCCATTTTTCGTGCTCGCCAGATTATCTCAGGGTACACATACGCGAGTGTATATGTTTGCATAGTCGTCTACCTGACTTTGTACACAGTCCGCCCGCAGGAGGCGCGTGTATGTTCTAATCCACCGCCCAACTTTATTTAAACCATACGACCAGGGCAATTGGAATTTGCGAAATGGGGGACGGAACACGCGGGGGTGGTGCTGGGACAGTCAGTCTAACACCGGGGAAGGTATTCCCGCGGCTAAATCACACTTCCGAAAATGTTCGCATGCAGATGTTACATTGTTTCGTTAGGTTCTATTTTGTTTGCTCCGAGGTTTGTGCTCGCGAACCCAGGCTAGCCGAGGAGTTAAGACCTCGTGCGGTGGACAAATGGTTTATGACAAACTCTCACTCGCCTGTAACAACCTTCACATTAATGATTCAGCCCGATTTTTGAGACCCCTACTTTTATATGCATGTTCATAGCCGACAGCCATATCTAACTGTGCAGAAAACATTTCGACATCAGCGTTAGAGAGTGTGGTAAAGCGTCCTCTGCTTTCTGCCTTTTGTACTCGTGCTGGCCACTCAGGAGTCTCCTAGACCTTCAAAGCAGTGATTTCGACGATTTCGTCTCCGACCAAAGGTAGACCTTCAGATTTGTGTGCTGTCTTTGCTTACCTTGGTGTTGCAAAATAATTCCACTATGAAATACGTGCAAGCCCTATTTGAGTATCTGCGAAAGACCCTAATCAGATCTCACAATCTTCAGACAACAATAGGCATCAATCAGGGAAAGAAAACTTTAAGTGCACAGCGAGCAATCTTATCACGGGAGGACAATTTAGGAGGCTTGAAGTCCCTCCTAGGTATTCATTTAAAAGGCTTTAAAATAAAATTCGCGAAGGCTCTTTCCACACGAACTGCGCCCTCGGTCAGGCACTGAATCCTAATCTCCCATAAAGCTAGCTGAAGTGCAGAAGGTCTATGTATATGAGGCAAGTTCACCTGGTGTTACAAGGATCGTTCATGGGGAATGGTGGCCGCTAACATCAACATTTCACATCATGTATAACTGTTGTAACTTGATGCTGACTTTAATTTTCTGCGGACACTTGCTTTCCCTAACTGCCTAAAAGGCGCCAAAGCGAACTACAAAACGCGCACATGATTGTCAATGCATTCATGCAAACCGGTTTAATCTCACTGAGACACTCGAAAACTGGTCAGTTAAGGACGCTGACCTTTCGCATAAATGAATATTCATGGCTAAATGATCTTTAGGACGCTCGCTGAGATTGCTCGAAGAAGGCGTCAGTTTTATCTGTCCTCCTACGCCGAAACCTCCCTAGCTCTAATGGGTTGGTCAACCCTGGCAAAGCTAGACATGACCTCCTGGAGAAGAATATTTGCCCTGCTTCTTAGATATTTTTACGAATCCCCTTATATTTCTTAGAGCTCATTTTCTGTCCGAATATCGGCTAAACTGATATTCGCTGGGTTTAGAGATGCTGAACTTAGGCTGCATTACTGTATCCCTGGAGACACGGGGAAAGCGACTTGTTTTGGAATATGCTTAAACACTGGCCTCTGTGCATATTTTTCCATTCGAGATTCATTCACTAATATTTTAAATGAGACCGAGCATCGTCAGAATTGCTGCACCTGCATCGTCTTTAGCTTGGCCATCGAAAATGCCTCAAAGCGGCGGTTTCTGGCTAGAATAATACCGTTATGTGAACTAATTCCGATCTGAATGGTGGTTTGACGTTAGTCTGCTGTTCCTTCTTGGTTTCATTTGCTAATGCCTTCAACTGACACCCCTGGATCTCAGAAGCCTTTGCGTTTGCCGGGACGCGTCTACGTTCCAATTTTATGAGGAATCAGGACTTACGGACCAGACTTAGAATGTCATAAACATTATGTCTGAGGTTATTATCCTTTACAGTTAACCACAACTGGCCACACACGCACAGGGTTGCTTGCCAGTTTGAATTTAAGGTCTGACAGCTGGATCAGCACCAGTTATTGCACATTTTTCAACCACAAGTTGAAGAAATTCTATTCATGGCTCAACCCTTAGGTATGATTTGCATTCAAGGAATATCAACAATCACCTGCTGATTCAAAACTCTCCAGGGTCGGTTGTTCCCTTAAGAAACTCGAAAGTCAATGGCCATCCGTTGTACAGCTTGTTGCCTGGAGAAACAAACATGATTTTTGTGATATAATAGGAGATTGGGAGCATTTTTACTGCCCTCACTCCCACTCCAAGAGGTGGCAAACTTCCCAACAAAACGGAAGGTAGAAATCCTGGCATAGTAGGAATAAAAGGAGCGAAAAAGTATTTAGAAATTAAACAACATGTGATTATGAGGCGACAATGGCTTTGACAGCCCTGACGATAGCTGAGAGCCGCGGCCTATGTTCTACGATGGCCATTTTGTTCAGATATCCCCACCCTATCTAATAATTGGATAAAATACTTCGTAAGATTGCGAGCCTTTTTGGCAAAATCGCCCGAGGTTCTCTATGGGAAGTCCTCCAGAAACAGCAAAAACAGGCGGAACCAAGCAGTTGTGGGCGCCAGGACATGGGCACCAGACCGAGCAAGGAAAACAGTGATGCGAAATTCGGCGAGTTTTCGTGAATTTTGCCGTCTAGACACGCTGTCGTGAGCAAATGATAAAAAAGGGAAACATTTCTAATCTTATTGATTTCTTCTTCGAATGGCCAGTGCTCTCATCAGCTTTGATTCACATGAGCAAAAGACCGAAGGGCCGAATTTAATAAGTAACTACACACTTGAATTCCCCTAGACAAATGATTAAAAATCCAGTCGGCGCTTATCTCCACATTTACCGCTCTACCCCCCTCCCCCCTTCTGTTAGTCGGCTGACTCCAAATGACTGGATTTTTTGGGTCAGTGGGCAGAGCCGGAGAGTGGTTGCAGACAGACCGTTGGACAAGGGGAGAAGGCTGAGCAGCAAATTTACGCTGGAAAATCGGACCACACAAACCGCTCTGCTTTGTCTACTTTACTGTCCACCCCCGCCCCGTACAAGGACTTCTCACTCAGGCCGTTTTCGGGTCGATGGGTTTACATGCTATTAAAACTCACCCCGACAATTGGATTATCTGCTTCATCTAAAACACTTCTCAAAAGGGATTCAGTGAAGCGGGCCGATTGCTTGCGGAGCACATTGCTCAGTAAATATGGAGGGCACAATCAGTCCTTGTAGAGCTGACCGGTCGGAACTCGATGTAAAAGCGCTTCCAGTTGAAACAGAGGAAAAGGAGGAAGCAAATGGGTCAACTCTCAAGTGAGAAAAGGGATTTGTCCAGAAAGCACTGGCTGGGAAGTGGATATCCTCGTTCCCTTCCCTCTATGCCCAGTTTAAATTCAAAATCAGACGAACAAAAACCTGCTGATTATTTTCTGCGCTTTTTCTGGCTAACAGACACTGTATCGGATGGGCCATTAATCATGCTCAACGAAGAGCATAAAATGGACTGTGTTCTACACTATTGTATTTTGTCAGGGTCATGGCGCTGTTTGTTTGACCTTTAAGGACAAGCAATGATGAAATAGGTCTACTAGCATCTTTTATCATAAACGATCAGAGCACTCCGCCTTCTCAGTATGAGTGAGATTTTGGGAGGTCGTGACAGGTAAGGCCCTGCTTTTGCCACCTACTTATTTGGGCGGCGCTATCTTGCTACTGAGGTATGTTTACATCTTTTCTTTTGACACTGAGTCTACTCTGCCTGCAACTTCTCCGAAATCAACCGTAAGTGATATATACACTTTCAGAATGTGGACTCACGTTACGTTTAACTACTGGTGCCCTTTGAACAAACCACGTCATAGGGATAACTATCACATCGCAGTCAGGAACGACTTGAACCAATGGTATCCGTCGCTAGGAGAGAAAAGTTGATTTGAGCACCGAAAAACCCAATAGACATCGATGAAGCTGTAAGTACAATAGTAGCCGATTTTAGATGGAAATGCACCCGCCGAAGAAAACGATGGTGGTCCAGTACTGAATTATCGGCAGCACGGCTCGCACACTGATGGTCCATGGGCCTTTGGATTGTGTCAGAACACCGATGTTAGGCGCTTCTACATACACAAGCAAAATAAAGTGACGTTGACCTCTACCATTGAACGCGAAGTAGAAGCAGGTTCAACCTAATTAGAGATCTAATCAGACTGGGTACCACCGCAAAACCGCCAATCACTAGGAAAATCACGCTGATCCAAATACAGGTGCGCACAAACCAGATCGAGAGGATTTAATTAGACAGCAAGATTGAGATTTTGAAGAAAAATCGCACAGTTTCACAACATTTACTTCAAGGGCACTTGGATGAACACTGTCGGTGTGTTTTGGAGGGAGATAAAGATCACTTTGTAGCACTCCTATCCGATAGTAAAGAAGTATCTGTTACTTAATTATTTGATTCGGATTTAATTTTCGCAGCGTAGATGATATATTTTAAACCTGACTCTGATTTTTGACCTGAACCCACTAGAGTGGGAATAACGCGCTAGCAGAACGCCGATGGTATGTATCACGCTGTAGGAGCACCTTTCAATTGTATCTATAATTGGCCAAGGGCTTTAACGCGTGACAGTTGCCAGGTGCATAGACAGTCTGACATCTGACACCTGGATATTCGTGAACGCTTTTGACCCAGAAGGTCCTCGCCAAGCTGTTTCTAAAAGTTGCAGGCCGGTCACTCACTACCTCCGTCAGGTGAATAGTTCACTAGTTCTATGCAAATACGAGGATTTATGAGACCTTCTTGTCGGTGTCCCCAGGGCAGCCTGCAGGCAGAATGCGACCTTCCCAGCAGTTGAGTCTTCGCCCTTGAGAAACCTGTACTTGGTGGATGTCGGTAAGGTCGTTAGTCCTGCTGGCCAAGCGGCAGTATTCAAGAACACACTCGATATGCATGCTATGTCTCCCCCTCTCTCTCTTTCTCAGATTACTTGCGGCGCCCCATCGTCCATTTGATTAGCGATTGAACAACTGTCCTTCCTCGCCCACCATCTTTCGATACCTCTTGAAAGCGACCGCTTGCCTCCTGTGCGTAAATTCACGTTGTCGGTCGGTGCACCTACGCGTGCTTTCTCCCGCTCTCAAATCGGTGCCGAAAACACCTGTTCATGGAACTTCCCCCCCCCCCCCGCCTAGCCTCCTCTTGCCCATCCGACCGGTTCCTTGAGCAGTGCTGCTCGGTGGATGAATCACGCGGCCCAGGCGGAGGGGGAGGTAGCTCCAGCGGCGATTACGATAGCAACTATACTCTAACTTGCACATGGTTGCGCTGCCCGAACTTCCAGGGCGCCGAAACCGAGCTGGTGACACAAACCGTGGGTCGCTGTCGTCGCCATACGTTGCCGTGTCCCAGAGACCAGACCAGCAACAGCAAATGTTTCCTGCAAAAGGCCTACGCACATTCACACCGGCCAGCATCCCGCCGGCAGCGCCAAAACGGATAGAATTTCAGGGATTGGAACGGACAAGAGATTTTTCGTTTTCAATTTTGCATGGAAACGGCGTTGCTGGCAGTCAGGGGCAAAAGACAGGCCCACGATACAGCCGACAAGTTACTGGTCGCCTATGGGTCACTCTCCGATACTTTCAATAGGCAGAAATTGAGGATACCCTAAGAATCTGAACATTGTTCCGACTGCTCGCGAAGTGCGGCAGTAAGAGCCAGTCCTAATGTTTCTAATTGTTTTTACGTGGACACTGATTGCGTTCTATGAATAAAAGGAAGTACTCATGCTTTGGCCTGTTCACTCTCTACAAATATTTCTTTTTCCGTGCAAATTTCGAATTACCAGGTTGGCGATCCAGTGTATGCTGTACAACAAAGCACTGCCTAAAAGCGTATGTTTTGCGATTTTAGGGCAGGAATTCTGTTTCTTAACCCGATATTACCAGTCTGATGCCTTTTCTAAAGTAAACAAACTTAGTTTGCGATGTGCAAGCATTATAAGAATATTTAATGGCCAGTGGTTCAAATGCCAGTTGATTCTACTACAAACTGTGAATTTCGTCTTTAAAAATGCAGCCATCTACATCCTACTGAAGTCTCATTTTAGCAGTGTGTCAGTTGAAGTGTGAACATGTAGGCGTAAGCCATTGCGCTCGATCTCGCTCCCAGTCTTCTTGGCTCTGTCTTGACACTGGGCACAGGTGGGTGCGATAGATGCTGTGCAAGTCTACTGTCACTATCAACTAATCCATGCACAAACCACCATCCCTGCACCCACCATACTATGGGGCACATGATGGATATCATCATTCGCTATGCTCGAGCTGTCGGCATGCTGTGACCCAAGGATTGGAGGAAGCTGGGAGCGGGGAGCCGTCTCTAATGGTCTTGGGGGATCTGAGACGATGACGCTCGCTGTCTTATCTTCTCATATTTCATCTGCACTTTTGTTAATACATGTACTAGCGCTCGTTTGAGGACCATTTTAATTTGGCCGACTAAAGCAGTTGTATGTCCTTCCAAGTCGTTTTGCGGTAAAGAGTTGATTTCTATCTGAAACTTACCGAAGTACCCGCAGTGTATTTCTGTACACCCATTCACATGCGATCGCCTGTGGGGTTAGAATGTGGTCTAGTCGAGGTGGCCGATCGGTAAACTCTGCCACCTACGTCTTATCTCTGACTTCAATGTGATTTGTACATTTTCAAGCGTTCATTTGCGGCCTAAATCACTTTTGGGGTGTTTGTGCATATGCATTCGCTTACGAGCCTCTCTCCTCTTGCAGACATTGACGATCATGCATGCTTTTATTATAACACTTCACTTTGGTGGGTGGTCTTCTATTGTTTTGTATTGTATGTTCCAAGTTGACTCTTAATCCTGTTTTGACTCACAGGTCTCAGTGAAATCAAGATATGTGTGATTTATAAGAGCACACACGGAGTAACAGAGAATGGATTATTGTTCAGAGGAGTTGATATCGAAAGAAATGGAGAGCAAACAAAGTTACCGATGTCGTCTTCATCTGGGGCTCCAATTTAGAAATTGTCGCTCTTTGATCTCCTCAGAAATTATCTACGAAATTGGAGTAAACCAGTTTATTCAAGGTCTATAGGCTCAGGCCGAGAACTGATGGACTTTGGCCCAAATATTCGTGTATAAAGTTCTTGGTCTGAGCCTATATACCTTGAATAAACTGATTTACTTCAACTTCGGTGATAAATTCTGAGGAAATCAAAAAGCGACAATTTATTGGCTCTGTCATCCTGTCTGCCGGACTGTAACATGTGTTGGTCCGTGGCCAACCGAATACAAATAGGAGGGACAGTAAGGGTAAAACCCCATCTTTACCGGTTATGCATCTCTTGGAGGGCCCAGTATTCGGGCACTGCACCATCCGTCTGCCAAGTCTTCGCGGAGTCGACATATTAGGACATTTGGCTGATAAATTATGACAGCCTGGCCTGCGGCAATGCAATGGGGGCGTAAACAAAGGAGCATGAGCTGCCCCGTGTTTCTCCCACTCTCCCTCGTTTCATGCGGTATTCAGGTCGCCGAGAGCCAGTTGTCTCTATCAGACCTTGTTAATGTCTATATCAAATTGACAGTGGACGGAGAGGGTCTCTGCTACGATGCCCAAAGCAGGACGTGCGCACAGTCGGTCTCTCTGTTTTTATTATTCCTCAGTGGATAGCCAGCGGGTTGGTGGTTAACTGGATGCAACGCTTACAGCCAACGGCCTTTAAAAGGGTTTTTAACCTCGTAAATCAGTCTGAAGACCAGTAAAAATCAAACTGACTCGATTTTGTCGACAAGGTCACAGATAAAATTTATACTAGAGCACGCTTCTACCTTGTAAGGATCCCCACATTTGCCTATGCCTTTTAGAAAAAGCGTTTTGTGGCGACACTAAAACCACACTTATGTAGGTGACTTCCTTGTAATATGTCCTTTGACGACGACCATGTCATTTGGACGTAATTCAACGTCACAGGTGTCTGGACTCTTGAAAAACATGTGAATGCAGTATTGTTGCGGACGTATATTGTCGCCTGTCGTACCACTGACGGGTGAACAGGAGCACTGTTATAATGCGGTAAGGGTGAAGCCACCTGTTTTTCAGGAGTTTATTGCCTCTGACTGACGCGGGTTAACATCAAAGCGGTGAGGAGGTTCTTATGCCCGTAACCTGCCTGCGTTATGCAAAATTGTACATAATATATCGGTGGGAACGAGCGAATATTCCATTTCTGGAATTGAGTCGTTGCTTTTTTCAGTTGTCATTTGTGCTGGGGATCAGCATTCAACAATCACATTCGATACGTATTGCCTGTTCTTCCATCACCATTGAACCTTCACGTCTTAGAACAGGGGAGGGGTATGCTGTTACGTTTAAGTTCCAAGGTAGTTCAGACAGTTGGAAAATATGATCGACTGCGTAGTACGCTGAGCAGGAGAAGTTTCATTCCATCAGCCAGGCGACATCTTAAACGCAGAATGCCAGTTTTCTTGTTAGTATCGGACTAAATGTGCTGTGGTAGATTTGCATACCCAATTGTGAGTTCCTATCCCACAGGTGGTTAATGGTTCACAAACGGAATTACGGACGAGCAGATTTAGACAGCTAGAATTAAAGTTCTGTTTTAATGACTCCTCGAATTTATACTCGACCTGGTCATGGAAGGCAGAATAGGACTCGAAGAGAAGCGATATTTTTGACGTGAGGTTTCTGCTTGGCTCCCTCTGAGATACGATTATGAGTCATTCTGCATGCTACATCTCGTAGTGTTGGAATGCTCGATAATTCTACTGAGGTTACCCAGAATGGTTCTCACTGTTGACATTCAAGCACCATCGTAAGCAATTAGCATGCTCTCCGACCTACTCTGTTACCACACTATTTAGTTGGCATTTTTCATCTCTCTTTCTCTCTCTCTCTTTCTCGATATCTTGTTTCCCGGTTTAAAATTTTCTCCAAGTTATTGCTTGGTGACTTGGCACTTTGACTGTGGCGAGCGACAACGTCCACCCTGTGCCCCACGGTGTGGGTGCAGCACCGTTGACCTGCGCGTGGATTAATGCATAGTGGGGCAGACTTGCGAAGCATCTACCACACTCTTCTCACCCACAAGGCTCCGATGGCAAGACCGTATCGACGGGGCTATCGGAGGTGGACTGGGGTTCAGTGGCTGACAGAGTTAAACAGCCCGGCTGCGCATGTCGCACACGATCTGGTCCCCGAGTTATTCTCGTATGGTTTTCCTAGTACGAGGGGTCTGTGAAGCCAGGTTCTCACGGGGAATACAAACACGCTGTTGCCGATACAAGGCTCTTAGGGAAGCATGCAGCAACAATGGCGTGAGCTTCTGTAGTACTTAAATGCTGACAACAGCATGATCTACGATACTGATGCGCTCGGGGCACATATACATCTGGACATGATGTTTCAAATACTTGTATTTGTCCCTGGGGATCAGAATCTCAAAAAAATTGGGGGTAAGATGTGGTTTGGTAGCCCTACCTCATGGACAAAATACTGTTGGGGTTGGGGTTAAGAGTTAGGGGTTAGGCTTAAAGGTTAGGGTTAGCGGTTGGAGTTTAGGATAACGGGTCATAGTTAGGGGTTTGGGTTAGGGTTAGGGGTTAGCAAAACCATTTATCGACCATTTAACATACAACCACGCACTCCCAATAGCTTTTCTTTCGCATACGGCTACTTGACTTCGTCGCGTGTGCGCTCCCCGGCTCCACCTGTAAAAACTCCTACTACCACCGGTCTCCTATTAGTGATGAATGGGGTTTGTTTACTTCAGGTGGGGCTACCAAACCACATCCGACCAAATTGGGTTTACACAAAACCGAGTTTACCATAAAGTCGACGGAAATTATCGAATTTGCGGTTGCTCCTTTTGATAAACGTTTGATCCCGCCCCCTAGGTAAAAACCCAGAAAGTTGAATTTCGAACTTTTCAGCTCACGTTCTGAGTATTACTTTGCTTGCTATCAGAAACACTGCAAAATATGCCTAATGCAAATTGAATTTTGCGCACCCAAGTGAAGCAAAAACGCCTCTTCAAAAACAACTGTTAATTTTCATTATTCCCAATTCTTACTTTTATTGCGTATGTTTTCCTGGAAGAAACCCTTGATTCTCTTCGGCCACAGTTTCAAACCATGATGAATATTAGGACGTAGTAGGAAGTTCTGTTTTTTGTACTAAAGAGAGTAACCCAAGGAGTAAAAGCTTATTAGTTTTGATTAGTTAAAGTGCTGTCATTTTTGAGGAACCTGGTATAAAATATGTCTGTTCCCGTCTGTGTCAAATATGGACTATTTGTGTCTTAGAGATAGAATGAGGAAGAAAAAATAAATCAATTGAACTTCCTTCCGCTGACTTTACGCCCAATTTTTTTAAATAATGCGACGCATAGTTGGATTGAACAAACGGCTGCCTACGAACTCCCCTTACATGTGCTGTCGTAATTCAAAATTAAAGTTCACATTATAAAAGCGCGATATGAACCGTGTCAGCAAGTTCATATTTCCTACATTATCAATGACTCCCCCGAGAGAACAGTTGTCAGAGTTTAAGAAACTATTAATAATAAAGATCTGGTGGTTTTAAAGTTTCGGAATTTCCTTATTCAGTTTGATGTGTCTGACACGAAAACCCCCTCCACTATCGAAAGAAAGGGGGTCTTCTCTGAGTGTCGGGTTATTTTTTGAGCGAAGAAGCTAGGCAAATGTCAGACGACTTGGAAAATACTTAGGGCTCATTTTTTCTCTTTCTCCAATTCGATAATATTTTCTGGTTATTGCGTGGTTTGTTAAATTTGCGGGGATGGGTGTAATAAATATCTTCCAAGGGAAAACCAGAAACGATTCCGGAAATTATCGAGTTTAACTAGGCGTATGAATAACACATTAGAGCTACCCCGGCTGATGCAGCGGATTTTGAGAAATCCAGTAATCCCGCCTGTATTTAGTACGATTCAAAGGAAAACTTGGATACAACATTTCGATAGTCGAATGCAGTATGATAACCGACAAATGCTTTTTTGACGACAACCCGGTCAAGACCAAAGAAGAACAGGTAACGAACACGGAACTGGTTAGTTATGTGGAGGAAGGGAGTGAATGAATATCGTATCATAAATTACCAGATTCCTGCGTTAAACAGTTAAAAAATTCAATAGCCGTATTTCGGAAACGATTTTAACGTAGAATACATGCGTCATCTTTTTGGCTGTTTTCATGAACCAATTTTTATAACAAAATGCTGTTTTTCGTTAAAAATACTTTGAATTACCAATGAGTTAAATAACAGGTCTACACTGAAAAGGCATATCCGCAAGAAGGCGTAGTACTCCGCAGCTGAGTGACGCTCTACCCGTCTTACAATTTCCCCCTTATATGCCCAGTAGTGCGTCAAAGCATATTGCCAACTGTCGCTCATGGGCGATCATTATGCATGTCCACGGATCTACCGCGTTTGACTGATCACCTTCAAAATACGCGCACTCCTGTTCACTTACGCGGGAGAACAGTTAATTGGTATCAGCTACGGTAAAGGCTGTGCAGGTCTGCGCATACTTTACGGATTGGCAGCTGTCAGTGAGGCTCGACACTGGCGGAAAAACAAATACGATGGTTATGATAGACACTCAACACGCTTGGACCCAGCATTATCAGCATATCGGGTAATATTCTCTTTGCCTTTCCCTATACCTCACACTTGAATTGCTTCTCGTCAACCTGCCGACTACGATCAGTCCCGCTACGGGCAGCTGCGGATATGATCTTCAGAGTGGCAGTAATAGCAACAGCCCGTTGAGAGCGATGGACGGCTGCCAACGGATTTCCTTCTCACATCCCCTCCCTCACCTCGCCTACTACCACTTTCTTCTGCCCACCACCTTCATTCGGTGACACACGTGCAATCTCTGACAGTCCGCTACTGTTCCAGACAGTCACCGATATCTCCGTTTTCTGACAAACTGATTTTTCATCTTTACACGCGAGTGCTGTCTATCCCTCGTCTTCCCCCCATCCAGAGAGAAGTGTGAGACCAGGGACAAGAGGAAAATGCAATGGTACACATCGTCTGGCGACCGACGGCAGGACACTAGATCGATGACTTCTTGACCCAAACATCGTAAGACAGTGTCTGCAGTTTAGAACTAAAAAGATAGCTGCTTTCAATTGTCTCTTCTCTATTTGGAGCGTGATTTCCTCAACAGGCCCAGATTTGCGTACTTTGAAAGAACAAGTTTTTAAACCTTTCAAAAGACCGCTCGTGATCCAAAGGGACAGGGCTGGCGAGTGACTGTCTGCAAAATTCCTTAAAATAATTATGTCCGTTTCGTAGTAAAGACTTCATACTTTCCCATAACGATCACGTGACGAAAACAGAAATGCTCTTATGACCAGCAGAGGCACATAACAATGTCAGACGCTATTTTGCATAGACGCGTATATCACATAGGAGATCGTCGTCGAATTCTTAACTGGAGCAGAGTAAGGATACTTCCACTGACTTAGTAACTAATCACCTAGTCTTGGGGTGTTTCGTAAAATCCTATTTCTGTATGGGAAAAGCAAGATCCGTGCCAATCTTCTAGGGAGGTTTATTCGGGGGTAGTTACCAGGAGAACCCAGTTAAAGTCACAACTCTTGACCAGCCGTCCTCAAGGGTTTGCCCAAGGCGACCCATAGTCAGTCGCCCTAATAGCACCCCCCACACGCTTCGCGGTGAGTCATCATATAGTCAAAATTCGTCCGTTATTTCATCCCCCACCCCATCGTCCCTTCTGCGAGAGCTCTCTATCAACTGTTTACACATAAAGCAGTATTTTGCCAGCCCATGTTTACTCTTCATCCTTGTTTACCCCACCCACGATTGGGGAGACTGTGTGGACACCTGGTCGATTTTCCTGTCACAAGCCTCCTTCAGGGCCGCCATGCCAATTCAGGAGTGTGCAAACACACACAGTTAGGGGCACTGAGGCTACAGATCAGTACGGCAGAGTAGACCAATCATCTGCGCCCGAGGACTGGGGACGATAGCGCGCGCGCGCTTGCGCTCCTGTTAAATTTTAACTAAATTGAAATTTAAATCCAACCGCGTGTAGGAGCGACTAAATGTGTGCGCGGTTCGCACGCGGGCAGGATGGCACGTGAGCACGCAAGACGTAGAAGCGCGAACGAAACGTGGATGCAGACGGAAAAACGGAGCCGGTGGCTGCTGTGCCCGCCTCTACCTCCTCCCCCCCTCTTCCACTTCTTCAGCCTCCTAACCTCCCCTCCCCTTCCCCCGTCTACCAACCGCGAAACTGACTTTTAGCTAAAATGCCAAAGTCGACAAATATTAACAGCGCAAACAATCTGTCGGGGGAACGGCAGTGGGCAGGTTTGCGCGTTCATGTGCTTTTATGGAGACGCGGGCGGGAGAACGGAGACAGCCAAACGTCAGTGTCGGCGAATTAACAAGCGTTCACATGCATTCGCACAAAACTGCATCTTATGGGGGCAGTGAACGATCGATGTCTGATTTTGCTGCTAAGTCATCCGATCCCACCGCGCTCCCTCAACGACAACGGTCCTTTCAAGGTGTAGCTACAGGGCACGTGCAACCTGGTGATGCTTTTTACTCCTCCCGTCAATGCTTGTGATAATGTCCGGGTTCTCATAAATCCATAAGGCAGTCAGGCCTTGAGATTTGCCCCTATTACTTACCAACTCCTTCACTTTCGACTACGGTCATGATGACAATCAGGAGACGTGTAGGAACACAAAGGTAGTAATGAGGAACGTGAACAATAAAAATCACTGACTTACAATCGAATTTTGCTCACGCAGTAGTTTCACGAAGAGAAAGCAGGGACGGTCGGATGACATCAGGGATGTGGTTGATGTGTTTAATTTCAAGAGGTTAGTAAACGTTTGCATTGACGCAATTCGACTTACGATTAATAAAACTGCTGGTACAAAATTATTACCAGGTTATTCAGAAAGCGTGTATTACTGACTGGACCTTGGAAAGCTACAGGATTTTAAAAACAGACACATTTGCCTAGTGGGCAGAAGCCCGATTGCACGTTTTCAGTGCGGCGAACGTCACGCATGCGGCCCATAAAATGAGCTTTCCGGGGAAGTATATTACCGTCTGTGTAAGTGACCGATACGCCAGTGGAGTAGATTGTAGTCCATGCCAAAGAACTTAGTCATGTGAAAAGTAGAGTAGTGGGTTTGATACCAGAGCGACTAACGGTTTTGCTAGCGGATGTTAGTTCCCCTCACCTTCTCAGAACTGCTATTTAAAGTCAACACTGTTTTATGCTCTCTCCATGCTGATCTAAGATCCACAAACGACTGTCTGTTATTTAAGTATGTTGATGATGAGGTTGTTGGTAGAGGGGCGCTCACCGATCGTTGTTGTGGAAAAACATCAGCAAGAACCTCCGTTACAATCAAATTGCAATAAAAATCACTGACTTAAAATCGAATTTTGCTCACGAAGTAGTTTCACGAAGAGGGAATAGGAGCGGTCGGGTGACATCAGCGAAGTGGTTAATGTGCTTAATTCCAGGAGCTTAGCAAAGTTTGTATTGATGAGATTCTACCTACGATAAATTAAACTGCTGCTACCAGGTTAATCAGAAAGCGGGTATTAATGATTTGACCTTGACAAACTACAGGATTTTAAAACTTGTCATCTAATATATTTGCCTAGTGGACCGATACGTCAATGGAGTAGATAGTGATCCATGTCAAAGACCTTAGTCATGTGAGTAGTAGAGTAGTGGGTTTGATACCAGAGAGACTAACGGTTTTACTAGCGGACGTTAGTTCCCCTCAGCTTCTCATAACTGCTCTTTAGAGTCAACAATGTTTTATGCTCCCTCCACGCTGATGATCTAAGATCCTCAAATGCCTGTCTATTGGTTAAGTATGCCGAGTGTGTGGTTGTTGGACACCCTCTCAAAAATCAGACACAGCTTCAGTCTCTGAAGAATGGTCTTGAGCATGCCTCAGGATGGTCGCAGGAAAATGGTCTCCTAGTCAACAATCAAAGATCAGTTCGATGTATTTTCCGACTGCGGCCCTCTCCTAGTGCTGAATTCTGTGACGTCCTTCCCAACGAGGTATCCTCTTTCAGACACCTTGACGTTACTTCGTCATCAAATCTACCACTGTCCCTACATATTGAGCCCCTTTTCACTAAAGTTCGTAAACTTCTTTGTTACATCCGTCGTTTACGTTCCTGCTACGCACTTTAATCCTTAATCTGGCGATTCACAGATGCCTGTATTCTGCCTCTTATTCTTTAGTGTTCTCCTGTCATTTTTTCCTGCTTTCCTCAAATGAGATCTGTTAATTTTAAAACGAGTCCTCTGAATACTCTCTCACTGCTGGTGTTTCTTATGCCTTTTTAGTTGACATTATCTTACAACGACATTTCAAAACAGTCAAGCTATTTGCCGGTTGAATTCTAGATGGCGTTGCCCATCCCCTGCATTCTGAACTAAGCTCTGTGAATTCTTTCCGCCTCATGCGCCGTGGCTTTTGACATTTCAGCACTCTGTTTTGCCATTCGTGGCGCGATATCTTACGTCTGAGGAGGCAGAAATACAGAAGCTAAGACTCGAACTGTCCCTATAATAGTCGTTCCACTATGTAGAATTATTTTGACTCTTGAGAAATTGATGAATTTACTACCCTTCCATAATGAATGGAGTCCATTTTTGCTGAAAATTTTGGACTTTTTTTTAAATAACGCATATTCGTCCCTCCCCCAAGTGCTATAACAAGTCCCGCTGGTTACGTTATTCTGAGTAGCGGTGGCTTGAACAAGGAGCGAGGTCATTTGGATAGCTGCAACCTACCCGAATGCTGCCGAGAACCTAAGAGTTTAGGAAAGTAGTGATCGGTCTGAATGTCGAGTGTTTCTGTTTTAATTGAGTTCTTCATAAAAGTGCGAGATTTGCGGGCATAGGACGTATGGTGTAGCCCGAGTTAAGTGTTTGGCAATTTGTGTCGCAATCCCGTCCACCCGTTTTGGTTTTTGCATAGAGTTTTGCTGGGACAGGTGCGTCAATCTGACCGGCAACTAGGTATGAGCACAGAATCACCATACTTTTCGAAAGTAAGCACGCATATCATTACAGTTTCAGGATATCTCCTGGTCGGCGATATATGAACAGGGCTAATTTCTCCTATTACCCCCAGCAAACTGTTAATCAACGAAGCAAGCCTGGTACAGCGTGAACAAAGAGCTAAGAAGTTAAGAAATTTGGATACTCAACCCTAACAGTTGCCCCGAGTTCACATGTCGTGTGCCTTGAATTCCTAGTCCTTGTCAACCGTAGGAACTGACATTTCAGGGGGAGGGTCACGCAACAGTTGACTAGTTCCCTACTTAAAGGACGGACTTTCAGAGTCCTACAGGTTCTGTGTGTATTCCCATGGTCGAGTGTTTCGGCATCCTCGAAGGCGAACCTATATCCATTTGGGACAGAGGGTTCAGCCACTAATGATCCGAGGTCCATCTATCTAACCACCTTTCATTGTTTCTTCGTGACTCTTTTGTTATCTCCTATTGCTTCTTCTGCGCAGTTTGTCCGGCGCGGGTCATGCCAGACCCCATAGCTCACATGTTAGGATTTCAACTCAAGACGGGCACATCCCCATTGAGTGGGTGGCGGAGTTTCGGATGGTATGTGGGCACTAGAAGCGAAGCAGATGAGGGCGGTGGGGAGAGACGCCGTTGATACCTGCACTATGGAGGTCAGCAGCCTCTCGCATTCCCGCGGTCCCGGACCACGACTCACAGTCACAACGGGACGTGAGAGTGGAGGGGCCTACATGGCGTTTAACACTCTCGCGGTTGTGAGGTCTGGGTCACTCTGCGGAGAGCAGGCTGTGTGTGGCACGTGTAGACGTACCGACCCACTTTGCTGACCCCACCCGCACCCACACGCACACTCGCCTCCTGTCATAGTAACGCTGCCTTGCCTCTGATGCAAGCTGGTCTGGGAAAGGGAGAAAGTGCGGTGAATGCTGCACTGGTCTGCCTCACTACAAGCCATTTCGCGCGCATATCATCGTCGTCCCGCCTAGTCCATGGGACATGCGATGGGCGTTATCACCTGCAGCAATCGACGTATTACTGGTTTTTGTCCGGAAAAATTGCTGAACATCTCCCTGGAGGGCATAAAGTCTTTTTAGGTAGGTCTACGGTGACTGAATGAGAAATTATTGTGCCTAGAAGTCATTTCTTGGCAGCAGTTATGTTTTTTTGATACTTTCCCTAAAACTTCTCTGTTAACACTTGGTCCGACCAGATCATCAACAGTTTTGCTAAGTTGTTGCATCTGTGGGGTGATTCGCTGCTGGAAAGGTACACAGGCTCCGTCAGGAGTTTTCCAGGGCAACTACCGAAATTTCGGTCTTCATAGGAAAGCGCAGAGGAGGTATTTGAAACTTTTGCCCATTTTGGAAAGCAATAAATAGTCACTCTATGGACTTATTAAAGCTCAGCACACATTCTGCGCACAAAGAGTATTAAAACAACAGTACCCAGCAACACTCGGTGCAGCTCAGAGCTAAAAGGAATTCACGCCTTGCCGCACTATGGGCTCGGCGTATTTACGTAAGAAAAACCCTCATTTCGCGGCATTTTTCTCTTGCCTGTGAGGTTATGTCAACCACTGCTTTTGCCGGCAAGATTATCAGACCCCACTATTCATTGCAAGCACCTGATACCTTATTTACCTAGTGGTGATGGGCGTTAGATTTGATTCAGTCGAACTGCCAGTTTATTTGACTTTTTTAACAGTCTAGAATTTCCATGTTTTGTCTGACCGGTTGCGTTTATTTGGGTTCGCATCCCTATTGCCGATGTTGCCCATGCACATCTGAACACAATTCATACACAATGCAGGTTTAGCAGCGTCTAAAAACGCACAAAGCTCCTGTATTGTAAACTAAGTTAAGTTTCACCTGTAATGACTGCAACAGGATCACCAAACAACACGGATCAAAGTTATTTTCATCACATCAGACTCTTCTCCCTCTTGGTTTCCTGGAGGCGATTAGATGCTGGGTTGAAAAATTCCTTCCCATTTACTTGTCCCACTGAAAACCAACTTCAAAAGATGATTCGGTCTTTGATCGGTGATTAATGCGTCTGTGTGTAACTGGCGACTGCGTCGTTATGATCCGTTGACCTCATCTAATCGTGCATTGTTAGCCAGTCATCGAATGCGAGGATCAACGCTTTTTCCGTTTAATTAGATCGTTGTCCGCATACCCGCCCCAAGCTCTCTCTCTCTCTCTTTCGCCGAATTGCCCACTGTACCGTGGCAGCGGCAACCTATGCGAACTTCACTTTTTTGTTGTAGGTGTGTT
>CACRXP010000176.1:644844-677485 GCA_902702965.1 Spirometra erinaceieuropaei | reverse complement strand
CAGTACTCGGCCCACCAGGTGTTCCGCAGACAGAGGAGTCTCCTTCAGACGACTGGGACGTGCAGACTGTTTGCTTACCTGCAAGCCCAGCTGGAGTACATCCACTGTTCTGTCCTGTCCACCCTTCTACGGTCCTTCCAACGCACCTTAGTCGAGCCGCTCATCCTTGGCTGCCGTGCGACCGGCCAAGATACAATTATGCCAAATCTGGTCGCAGCCTACTGGTGGAGTCCAGCTGGAGGGAGAGGTGGTGGCGGTGGAGGAGGAGGAGGAAGGGGGGGGGGAGAGGGCGCATGGGGCGAACACGTCTCATTGGGGCAGGTGGAAGTGTGAGCGAAGGCGGGGAGGGGGAGGGGAAATGACACTACACACCTGCTGCTGCTGTTGCAACGCTACCTCCAGTGATGAAGTGATGAGGACGTAATCGCTCAAGAGGTCAACGGGCGGAGAAACTAGCGGTTCATGTCTAAAACCTGGTGGTGCATACATCCGCCCAGGCGTGGATCGTTTTACCAGGATAGTAAGAATTGCAGATAGTAAGAACTGCATAACAACGGTCTGGAATTCTTTGAAAGGTGATCTGTCGGTGACCATGCGTACAGCACTTTTCCCTTAAACTCTGGCCCTACAAGGCGAATCCTGAATTTCTTAAAGGAACTCGTTTTAATTAGCACACTCGCTAAATTTGCACTTGATTGTTGATGTGTATATGCAAGGGGAATGACTAGGTAGTAGGCACCTTCAAGAGAACTGCCTAAATCGAGCTATTTAGTTTAGGGTTGAATCCGATGGTACCAGGCTGTTGGAAAGACAGATACAATGTTCGCGATAATACCTTCAACCTGCTTCTTTAGAGTAGAATTTTTTTGTCTTATGACAAAAAACGAACATGTTCACTCATAAGTACGCTATGTAAGGGCTGCTACAATAGTTGGGTCTTATGCTTGCCAACCCACAAGGTCAGCTGCTGCTGGAAAGCGAATTTTATTGGGGTTTCAAAATCGCTCTGGCACTCGTCATCAGGGACATCGACAATTACAAGTGGCAGACAGAGGCGGCGTTTAGAATTTATGAAACGCCACCGATACAAGAAAACACGCCGGAGTTTAGTATGAAGTCGTGGCCTCCCAGAGGAGTCGACCGTGAGCCGCCAAACTCTTACATCCCTAAGTTCGAATGTTTGTGGTGCACGTAGGGAGTCTCTAAGTCTAGGTGTGCAGTGGCACAGTAATTGTATTTAAATAGATCTGCGTTTAAGTGCGTTTGGTCACCTTTGTCAAGTGACGCCTCTGATGATGGATTCATAGGTGTAAGCGAAAAGCCCGACAAACATATGCTTATTCCAGCGGCCGGAATTCTCTCCTCTGAGCTGCTTCCTGGAACTCACCTCTTCGTGCTTATTCACAAAGCCAACTATTTATGATTGCATCACATGCTTGGTCAGTTGGTGAATTAAGGCGTTTTAGGTAAGATGGCTTGAACACTTCACCCAGAGACAGGAGTACATATTTTGAGGGGATCCCTAGAATGCAACTTCAATTGTACGACTATCAGTGAACTTTATTTTGTGAGGCAAATGATGACTTGCGCATTTGCACTGTAGGAGAACAATGAATGAGACAGTACAAAGGCATGACAACTCCTTTACATGGATCACGCATTAGTCCCAAAGCATTGTGACTTTGTTATCTTCTCGAATGTATAACTATTATTTACTACCTTTCAGTTAGGATAGTCTGGGCTGCTATTCCACTTTTTTCTAATCAACAGGTGCGGAGAAATCCACTGCTTTTTGATTGTTAATAAGGTTATCTGTAACAAAAAACAACTGAAGTTTATAATCTCTCCAGGCTGGCATCTGGAACTTCAGTTTCCCCTTGTCGCGAAACAGGGCTGCGCTAGCACACACTTAGCTTGACATGGACTCGAATGCATCGCTCGATCAAGGGATAGAACTGCCGGTCCCGAATACTTAGACTATGAAAAACTGCGTACCTTTATAAAAGGTCCATATCTTACGAGCCTAGCGAAACCTGAATTCCCTCGCTTCACTTCAATCGAAGGTTGCTTGTCTTCCCTAGTGACATTTCGAGGGTTGATTTAGTGCGTATACTAAATAAACAGCAGCGGTATAGAGAAGGACCCCACTTACCTGTTAGTAGACTGTGGATCGTGTCATTTGGGGTGTTATCTTGGCATACATTTGCAGACTGTTGGAGAAATTACGCTGCCAACAACGATTACTTCCCACGACCTCACACCTTAACTCAAAATCCGTTATTTTGTAAAATTTACTTTTTGTTCGTTGTTTATTTGCTACTCTCCTCTCCGTTGTCGTACAATAGCGTAGAATAAGACTTTCGGCACAAAGTCAGGCAATTTCTTTACTTTCTTTCATTGTGCCAGTTTACTGTCTAGTGTCCTGCCCGGCCCATAAAACTCCCCTTACCATAAATCACGTATAGCACGATCCACAGTCCCCTGACAGTTAAGGGAGGTCTTTCTTTATACCGTTGCCAAATAAACTTTTACCATAAGCGATGAAGAACTGCACTCGGTCATGGGAGCATGCTCCACTCACTCTCTTTTCTCTCTTTCTGATATAGTTCCATACTACATGATTCGGTACTTAGAGTCTTCTAATAATCAATCTGTGTCCTCGAAATGTTTCAAGCGTGTCTAATTTGATATCATATTGCCTCCCCACCGAACTCTCACGATACAGTCTTCACTCCCCGCGCACTGCGCGTTAACAGAATTTCTCTCACTTTAGATTCACAACTAAAAGGGGGCATTGTCATGGGGTGTCAGTATGTCTTAGAGTGATATTCCCGCGGTAGGCATCCACTTCTCCACAAGTATATTATGAACGGCGTTCATACCGACGCACGCACGCGAACGCACTTGAGCAGGTATTGATATCCACTTAACCGTGTGACTTGAGCATATCGTTTTTCTTCCCGTCCACCCCTCCCCTCCCCCCCACTTCACGCTTCGCCTCTGGGCTGCGCGACCGAGCACTTGCCTCTGCTCATCCATGTCTAGGCTTCCCATCTCATCTTATTATAAAGTAGAGGCAGAGAAATCAAATTTTCCACAAATTCAATTAGACACAATCGTCTCCGCCGTCTTCTCGTCCCCTTAATCCCAATCAGTTATGCCTGCTGTTGGCACAGGTGGCCTTTATGTGCTCGGGTGCTGCCGCGACAACTGAGGGGGGGGGGGAGGAGTGAAGTCATGAGCACTGACACTCGTGCCCCAATTTTCAGTGCCAGTAGACTTTGATCAGGAAGATGAATGAATATTTTGGCGGGGAAGGGGGAGGAGCACTTGAGTCAATCAGTACGACGGGGGCTCACGACGGGTTGGCAGGACGGCCAGAGCTTACCGGGTTTAGTCTGCATTGCTGGCTCACGAGAAAGAGCTGAGAGGAGGGGGGGGGGAAGGAGACGGCCGGCATGAGGTAATGACTAAACAACCCGAAGGAACTCACCGTCAGTTTACTAACAAGTGACAGTTTCAGCTGGTTAGTGTGGCTTGAGCAGTGGATTTTGTTTCGGATTTTTTGGTCACAACAGGACAGGGATAGAGGCTAACCCACCAGGCAGCGTCTATGAACCTAGTTGCCAGTGCCCTGGTGTGGAGTGCAGTCATGAACACGCCACAGGGCGTCCGGGCAGACAGTAGTGTTTGCCTAAGTACCGTAATGGATAAAAATTATTTGTGCACACATTACCCCTTTTCACCGGCCTTACGTAAGAGGCTCAATTACGAGGGGATCACCATGTTGCTACCCGGGCACTAAGATATTTTCGACCAGAATTAAGCAGAATTTAAGGAGCGAACTGAACAGGGATGCTGAGACGGTTGTGAGCTTGAACGGGTATTTATGGCAGGTATACGGTTACCGGACACGCACTGAAATAAGAAAGGCCATATTCTAAACACAAGTTTGAATTTAAAATTTCCCCATTGCTCTTCTACCTGCTGTCCACTTAGCAGTCCCGGAATGGTTGTTTTGTGTAGAAACGAAGTCTAAGAATCAACTCCCATATGGCATGATGGATGAAGAACTGTCTTGCTCTCCAACGGCCGGGTTTGAGGACAGACTTGTCGATTTTTGCTTGCTGACGTCCATTAGCTTGCTTTGAACCAACACTTCTGTCATAAAATGTACTTTCTTCTCATAAAATGTGCTCAAACTTTGCATATTCGAGCATAATAATATCTGAAAATGACAGCAGACTGCATTGGCGGTCGCCAAACACATACGGGCCTCCAAGATGACCTTCATCGAGGCATTTGCGTAAATGGTTTGTATGAAATTAGGGGCTCTGGCTCTGGTCTCCTTCTGACCTAAGCGGTTTTGAAAAAAGACCAAATACCCAAAAATTCATTTTCACCCTTTCAACGTCTACAATAAAAGTAGCTTTTGCCTGCCGTCTCGGAGAGGAAGCATGTTGCCCTGGTCCTTCTTTTGACAATCTCAGTTTTGCTGATAATCTGAGCTGCATTGAGGACTTCACAAACTGTGAAATCACTTTTATGAAATGCAGAAAATTTATTCAAACAAAATGCGCAGTTCGGCAGCTTTAGCAGTACAACGATCTATCACTAAAAAACCCCTGTCGGTTTCCGATACTCGAAAATTTATTATCGTAGGCATGGTTGTGAGTTGCGTAACAAATCGCCGCCAAGGTGTGCGCATACTGTGAATACGATGCTTGAATACTTTCCACAGACACTTTGTCTTTACAGCCCTGCTCAATTTTATTCGTCCTGGGATGTATTATGCTCTAGTAGATGAATATCACCTTTTACCCTCCCCCCTCTATGGGGACGGGCTGGTGAAAACCAAATTGTGCATGCTGGAGCCCAAAAGATCAACTACGACCGAACCAAGAGAATGGAAGTTCTTTTGTCCACATCACTGCCCTCTCTCCACGTTTGAGCCCAATCGCCCTGGTGGGGCAAATGGTTTACGTGACCCGGTGGGCAGAGATATGAGTGGGAGGGCAGTAGGCTAAGATGAGGCAATTTTTTACGACTCGGGTCAACTTTTATCCTAAATCCCTTGAAGCCTCAAGATTACAGACCTGTCCCCTTTCACCCACTGTGATTTGATCTATTGTCTACTCATGCGGGAAGTCGCGGGCGAGTGGCCGTGTGCCTTGAGCATAAATCATTTCCTTCCCCGCCTACTTACATCCGCTTCTATATGATGGTGATGGAGTAACTGACGCATGGCCACCGTATGCTCCTGTG
Source organism: Spirometra erinaceieuropaei (assembly GCA_902702965.1). Lineage (NCBI taxonomy): Eukaryota > Metazoa > Platyhelminthes > Cestoda > Diphyllobothriidea > Diphyllobothriidae > Spirometra > Spirometra erinaceieuropaei. The sequence goes on along the minus strand of CACRXP010000176.1, from coordinate 672,220 downwards.
CGAATATATGTAGGCGTGCGGGGTTTGACACTGCTGTCCGAATTGGCGAAGACAGATCGAGTTAAAAATCCCACACACGCACATAGAGACACTGCTTAATGTCCAGTGTTCATAACGCACCTGATGGGTTCGAAGCCAGTGGGTCGGACTGAAGCATACACAGGGACAGTCCAAATATCTGCTCCTCAATAGTGCGTCAAATTACGCTCGGGGTCTGGACAGCGATTACGTACCAAGTGTTCGCCAGCATCCATTTCCCACTGTCTATGCTGTCAGTGAATGCACGTGTTTGTGAGTGACCCCTTGGTTCTTTATTTCGGATAGGACCAAGTGGCTGGTCAAAAATTTTTAGAATTAGGGGGGAACTAAAGAGGAATGGCCTCTTCCGCAAGGAGGGCGGTTTTGATCTATGCCCGCTGACGCAAACCGGTTCATGAAGCATGCATGAAAGGCAACAGTGTCTGTTGCTTTCCCCTCACTTTTGCCAGACTGCATTAACATAAAACCCCTTTCCGTTAAGTTCACCTGTAAAGACTTCAAATTTTACGCCTGTGGTCTAATCCGCATTAGGATGCGAGTCCTGACTGTTCAGCATTAAAGTTGATCCAGTCATCAGATCTAGGTGTCCATTTAATTAGTTGTAAAAGTATTGCAAATTAGCTTCTCTGAAACTGCACGACGCCAAGCTCTTCTTCATTCATGGACAAGGTCTGGAAAATTCGAGTCTTCTTTTTACTCGAGTGAATTTCTGACCCTGTCAGACCTCCTCGCCCCCGATAGACTGCACCAGTGGCGAGACGAGAAGCGGGGAGGAAGCGCCGAAGAAGTAAGCCAGTTTACCATCTGCTTGCATTAAACCGAAGCGAGAAAATTTTCAATTCGGAACCGATGAAGTAGGGGAGCCGGGGTCGCGCAACAGATCGGCGGCAGGGCTTGGCACTGGCCGCCCTTCAATGCAAAATGCCGGCTTTCTGGGTCAAACACATCCGCCTCTATCGCCTCAGTCCATCGTGTTCGGTGTGAAATATCACCTTTGGGCACCGGTATCTCCGCCTTGGCTGGGGGGGAGGGGGGCAACGACGACGGATGGCTCCATAAGGGCATGCAAATTAGGGTGTAATGACCGTTTAGCTGAGGCATTTGGTGGAATGAAGGGGCGTGCTGAGATTTGTACAAGCCCGCCTTCTACTGGATGGAACATGAGAAAAGCTTCAAGTCTTCATTGCTCTGAGTGGGTGCCCTGGGAGACGACCACATCTCTGCTGCCCGTTGTTAGTGCAAACACGCGCGCACGTGGTGATTGAATGCACGAACGTGTCAGACTACATCGCCCAGGTGGTTGATCCGGCGTTTTTGTGATATGCGGCTTATGAGTCAGCAGTTCATGCATGTTTGTCATTAGAATACCCTATGCGCATAAACTTATGCATAGCCACTGGTTCCTGTAAGTCCAATGCAAGAACATGGTAATCTGGGGAAGAGAGTGGATGCAACATCTGAGTGTGGGCGAGGAATGGGTGGGGGGGGGGGTCGAACGGAATGGTGGATGTCGCAGCAAAATAATGAACATATATGTAGACTGGCGAGTCCGAAGACAACGAATATTATGCATAAATGTGTTCTCTGTCAGTCATCTGCTGGCCTCATAATGGGGGTAAGGGGGTGACGCCTATTTTCTGTCACCCTTAAGGGCCTGACTCCAGGGGTGGCTAGTGTGGGCCTGTACGCATGCCCACGGCCGGCAGATGTTTCTAGACTCGGGGTCAAGAGCCTACGCGACCGCCGGAGACATCCCGCGGGGATAAAAGGGTGCATGTATGGATGTATGGCGTTTGTGGGTATCGTTTGAATGGGGACCTAATGATGAGGATGCAGGTGCTTTGCAATTAAAACGCTCCACCGCCCCACCCCGGACCTCTCTACTAAGCCAACTTCTCCCTCTCTCGATCCGGTCTCCCATTAGCGCAAAACTGACTTAAGTGCGGGCTAACATGTGCGTGTAGGGGGGTGGATTAGGAAGGGAGGCGACGCCAGTGGTTACAGGGAAAAGTAACGAGATGAAGCAAACAAGTGCTTTTGTGCGGAAGGCGCAAACGACCCGCTTTCATAAATGGAGCGAAAGCACTCATTTGACATATTTAATCGGCGTTGCTATGTCACTGAAGGTCAAACGGGGGATGAAAGCTAGACCCACAACTGGCTGGATTAACAATATTCAGAATTTACTCAGCCCTCCACCGCCAATAAGCGAAAGGGAGGTCATCAGAGGTCTTGGACGCTGGAGCCAGGAATGAACCCTGAAGAACGATAAAAAGCCTGACTGCCAGAGAAGTTCGCCTTCCTGGGACGGCACTATCACGACGACGGACAGGCTGGCGTTACCGAAATCGCGTCCGCATCAAGTGTATTTGTGGTGACCAATGGATTTAGGCTGCTTTACTGAGTCTCTAACATCTCTCTTCAACCAATGATCGAGTTCCTTCAGATTAGTTGGAGCGGCCAAACCAACAGGGTGACATATCCGCTCCTGTCAAACACTACGTTTGAAAAATGCCATAGTTATAGGCCACCGAAAGCAAGTATAAAAGTCGTAGTGACAGATTCAGAGATGTTACTATTGCGGAAGTCTTCCTCACTGCAATCCAAGTCTCCCGCAAGTCATTGGTTATTCCCGGACAGTCATTAGTCCCTCCACTGTGCACGATAGATGAGCCACAGTGACAGTTGTGGTCATGGTTACATCCGACTACACGCTTTTCTCCCCTTCCACCCGTCGTCGTACTACTGCACCTTCACCCACCCGGCACCTTTGAGAACAGTGAACTTTCAAAGTTCCCTTAACTGGCATCTGTGCAGACCCCCCCCCACCACCTTGCGTGGTTGACGAGACTTCCCGGGTAGCAGAGCGGATACCTCATACTTGGTCGCTGGGCGTCAGCCCGTTGATTCACTTATGGAGAAGGAACGAGTGTGAGTAATCCCTAACCTGCCGACTGACCGACTAAATGGCAGATACTACCCACTTCTTCCTCCGCTGGTGGGACCGTGAAAACTGGCATTTCCACAGACTTCGCGCGCCCACCTGGCGGGTCATGCGCACTTCAAGGCGTGCGGATTCAATTTATCCGTTTGTACTCTTCCCACCACTGTGGCCATTAATGCCATAGCCCAGGGGAAGAACAAAATGCGCATGACAAAGTGAAGTGCAGGCGGACTGTCATAGAGAATTATGATAAGCGGGCCTCTGTGTGAAGCCACTCGTATAAACAAGAGTGCCTGAATATTTATGTGAGGATTATTTGGAAGTATAAACAAGCATTTCTAGTAAGGCGAGATTCCCGGCGGTTCCCGTCTCCGCCCTCTTCTCTGTTCTCCGCGGGATTGCTGAAGATAATTCTCAGTCTTGTCAATTAGTTCGGGTATATTTAAGAATAGCTTCGGGGCTTTGTGACGGTACCAACAAATGCATGTTAAACATTAACTGAGCATAGCATATCCCCGACATGTGGCATTTGTTAACTGGAAAGGGGTTTCTAACTTCACTGAAGTTACTTAAGACGCATACGAATTCTCTGTGAGCCAAATGGGAAATTCATGGATCATTAACAACAAGCGCTACGGACGGTATTTGAAAGTTCAGAGCTTAACACCAGACTGCACTTTAAGCATTATGAAAACAAAACCTTTCTGATGTTTTGACCAAAAATGGTCGTATCCGACATCCATGGAATACAGGCACTATGCATTTAACCACCTGAATGTTCACGGATAAAAGCCACCAAAGGCAGTTATTTTGTCCTGTGTGCACAGTGATTTTAGGTATGACATTTGCTATGTCCTCCTCCTCCTCCTCCTCCTCCTCCTCCTCCTCCTCCTCCTCTTCATCCTCCTCTTTCTTCTTCTTCTTCTTCTTCTTCTTCTTCTTTTTCTTCTTCTTCTTCTTCTTCTTCTTCTTCTTCTTCTTCTTCTTCTTCTCTTATTCTCCTGAGACAGTAGCATATGCTTAACTCGCAAAGGAATGTGATGTCACAGCTTAGGTTAGATGCACTCCTATTATTCAAAAGTCGTTATATCCAGTTGGAACTACAGCAGGTGGGCTAACTCATGAAATGTCAACCGAAATTCCGAAATGTGTTTTCGTTTCGAAAAGATTAAACGAGTAAAATTGTAAAACTAATCATCTTGCAGTATAAGTCTATAATAATTCAGTCGCCTCAGGGTGCCGGCTTTCGAAAGAACTTCTTTCCGGGCTGCATGCAAGTACGATAATGTGCAAAAATGACTACTTAAGTAGTACGCCTTTTCTCATTGATTTTCGATGTCCTTAAAAATTCAATTGTATTTCATAGAAAACATGCATAAAAATATTCATTCTTTTGCTAATTCGGTAGGAAATTACGTCTTCTTCCCATTTTATACTCGAAGGAAAAGTATAATTCGCTTTTAAAAAACGTTTCCAATTCCCGGATAATTGTGAACCAAGACCTGCCGTTATGCTTGCATTTGGGGTTTCCAAACTAAAAATCGCATATTTTCTACGAACGGAAATGCATAGATTTCTCTACGGTAATAAGAGAAGACCATATGAGGTCCATAAAATTTAGCAGTGGATTTGAGCCATATTAGTAAATGCAGAGTCATGGCGTTTTATGAACGACCATTTAACGGTACTAGAAAATCAAACAATTAGAACCTTTTTAAAACCGAATTATACTCTTCCTTCGAGTATAAAATTGGAGGAAGACGTAATTTTCTACCGAATTAGCAAAAGAATGAATATTTTTATGCATGTTTTCTATGAAATACAATTGAATTTTTAAGGACATCGAAAATCAATGAGAAAAGGCGTACTACTTAAGTAGTCATTTTTGCACATTATCGTACTTGCATGCAGCCCGGAAAGAAGTTCTTTCGAAAGCCGGCACCCTGAGGCGACTGAATTATTATAGACTTATACTGCAAGATGATTAGTTTTACAACTTTACCCGTTTAATCTTTTTGAAACGAAAACGCATTTCGGAATTTCGGTTGACATTTCATGAGTTAGCCCACCTACAGTGAGCCTTAAAGTGGATTTACCAGTCACGGATGATAGAGGGCCCCACTGCCTCTTCGAAACATCCGATACCTGATTAACCTATTCCACTGAACGCGGCTTATTGTACCTTTTGCTCCCTATGAGGAAAGCATCTATTATCACAAATTTCATTTGTTTTTCATCTAATTAAATCGAAAGACGCAAAACACTTGCGTCTGATTCCGGCCAAGTGAACAGAGAGGGAACTAGGAAGAATAAAAGGTGAACTTTTGAACTTCCCAGGACCTTCCAGAAAACAGTTAGACAACTACAGTACAAAAACGTCGTTTCCTATGCTATGATTGGCAGGTGGAGGAGGAGGATGGGTCTCCACTATCATTCTTTTCCTTCCAACGCAATTTTCCAGCCGCCTTCTGTTTCGGCTCCACTGCCCCTGCTACAAACGCGTTCCAATATTTGCGACGCGGCTGTAGGGGGAGGGTGGGGTTGGGCTGATAAGGGGAAGTGCGAGGAATTTTGCAGTATTGCTAGGAAAGATCTGTCCCCCACACAAAATGCTTTAACCGCGGCAAGCTATTAGGTTCGTCCTGTCCTGCAAGGCAGGCGTAGCCTTAAACTATGCGAACTAGCTTTTAATGACACAGACCTGTGTTATATCTCCCTCATTCGTTCTTCCTACGCCAGTCGGCAAAAGACAAAGTTATGACGATCAAAGGTGGGCGTGGGCGCATTTTCTGGTCGTTTAATAACTTATCTAGTTGTGCCACACACGACCTGCTTCGTAACCGCACACACACACACACACACCAGACTTCATCGGGGAGGCACGAATCATTGGGATCAAACAGTAGACGTAGACTGTGAAGTTTCAGTACGTTCCATCTACAATTCTAACGACACTTCTGGTCGTCACATTGGAGATAATGGTGCTTGCACCTGTGCTACCATTACTGGCGCTGGTGATCGTACCTTACAGTCGTCCAGAGCAGCCGCACATTGACAACAAATTGGCTCAGTATCCTGAGGAAACGGAAATCTTTTCCTCGAGAGTGCTGAAATCATTTTGGCTACATTCTCTGCCAGTCAAAATTCTAAGTCTTGCTCCTGATATATTAGCCCCAGTTTTTCCCGTATCTAACACAACGAACATTGTTTCTGGTGGCAATGCTTTGCCTGGACCCATCCGATCCGAGATCGTGCTGAGCTCGTTCACAGGCTAGTTAGTGACTATTCCAAAGTCCACCGAACTGACAGATAAAAGCATAGACGCAAAATCAACGTACAGGGAATAATCGGGTAAGATGTAAAAGGGGCCTGACAAGCTTTGTTGAGAACTGTAGGGTGAAGGGCCCCACTAATCTGTTGGTAGACTATGGATGGCGTAATATGGGGTTTTTTCCTGACCTCCATTTACGGACATCATACTGCCAACGACAATTACTTCCCGTGCCCACAAACCACTACTGACACTCCGTTGTTTATTGAAATTTTGCTTTATATTTAGTTTTGATTAACGCGCTCATTTCAGTTGCTACGCGAAAGCTTAAGATAAGGCTTTCGGCAGAAATCCAAACAATTTCTGCATTTTCTTGCATCTCGTCAACTTACTGTCTGTTGTGCTACCCCACCCGTAAAACCCCTTTTACCACCATTCGCGTCTGACACGATCCACCGACAGATAAACGAAGTCCTTCACCCTACCGTTGCCGTTTTTGTTTGTTGAGGCTGCTCGAGTTTGCTAGAAAACAGTATGTGGACATTATTGTCCCTTGATGGATTTGTCGGACGCGCTTGCTAGAGGGAGTTGCCTCTACGGTTCTATGACGAACACAGAATCGGGCCAAAATGTCAAGGGCACGTGCCAAATTCTGCAGACACCAATACGTTTTGGTGTTTTCGTATGCACTTATGCCCCTCCTTAAGAATTACTTCTTATTACGATTTATCGCCTAAACTAATCGTTGTAGACCATGCAACAACGGAATGGAACTTCTGCCTGAAGTCCTCTTCTTCACCATCTTTCTCGCGATGAGCCAACTAATTCTACATCGCACACCTTTCCGTCCGCGGTGACTGCATTCACAGACGTCCGCCGTTCACCACCCTTATAAGCCTGATTTGTAAAACGGGCGGGAAATCACCTCGTTACAGCGAGCGTCGGCGTTCGAATTTCGGATAGGTCAGATTATTTGACGGAAAAGCGCGCAGGAAAAATAAATAATCGAGTGAGACAAAAAAATCGCATCCGACGCAACAGTCAAATGTCAGCCTGCCAAACTGTTCTCGGAGTTTACCAGGTTTCACTGACGTCGGTAGATTCTTTGAAGATCGCAGCCCACTCTCGTGCGCCAACGCTACTAATGAATGTGGTTAGCGATCCGACGACGGCCGCTCTGCGAATCGTCCCACGCCTTCCAAAAAGAGTGTGCAAGATAGGCACATACACGGGAAGGAGGGGGGGGGGAGGTGGCATTTGTAAGTTTCACTCAACTCTGCAACGGCCCTTTGGAAGGGGCAACAAGTTGGTCGCCCGTTGCTAGGCCCAATGTGTTTATCGACACAAACGTCTGCCCCTTCCCCGCGGGACTGACCTTAACTAGTTTTATTGGAACCTAGAATGGCGTCCGAGAGATCGGACGTGAAAAGGAGGGGGGTGAGGGGTGTTGGCAGCATCGTAGATTTATATCTCCTATGTGAAACGGAAATTAACTGCCATGACGCCCACCTTCGAACCCAGTTCGCCCTCTACATTTGCCTATGGACCTGCCATGGTGCTGACCCCAGCCGAAAGTTGTGGAGGTCACACATGTGTAAATACATGGTCTGTAATCACCCCCTCAGGAAAACGACCGCATGTGTAGTTCTTTCATTCCTCGGTGTGATGCCGGAAACAGGCAGCATAAGAGAATAAAAGTGTTGGAATCAGGGAACACCACCCATAAAAAGAAAACAAGACAGTTAAGCTTCAGTTTTATCTCCAGTCAACCGGACTACATGGTCTAACTCAGGCAAGCAGTCTCACGAGTATAATCCACTCCCTGATATGTACTGCCTTATCTTCGGTTGAGACGCTGCCTAACTTTGGGAAAGGAAAAGTGAAAAAAGTTACTGCGTGCAGCAGTATCATCAGGAGCGTAGGGTTTTCCCCTGCTTTCCCTTTATCTTTGAAGCAATCGCCCAGCTAGATGATGGAGTCCAATTGAATTGTGCTTGTTACTGAGACTGGATGAAGGGGGAGTGAATGCACACGTAAATACAGCCGTAATGGAAACAGCTTTTTCACTAGCTGATGCGAGACGATGGAGTACTTAGGCCTGGGGGTGGACAGGGAAACAGGCCTGAATTCCTGGCCAAAAACAATTTTCAAATTCCTCTCCTTAAGTCATTTTCGGTATGGCTTTGCCGACGGGCATTCTTGAGGACGCGGTCAGGGCGACAACTATAGCCTTCAGTCTTCCTTTCTCTCCTCTTGCCTGTCTCTGTCCGCAATCTCACCAACCCCCTCCCCTCCCCCGCCACCACCCAAGTCCGTTTTTCTTATTGACATCAACACAGGCACTTTCGGCCACCATCACCGCCACCCCTCCCCCCAGAACGTTTTCAGGGCCTGATACCATAAACTGTCATCGAAACAAAGTCAACAGCAGCCCAGTGGTGGAGTGGGGAAACAAGGGCTTTGATTTCACTACGCTCTTTGGACGCTTCCCCTGCCCGTCTATTCCCCCTCGTCTTTTCACTCCGTTACGGACTCCGACGTCCATTTACTTGCAGCTGGAGAGGCAGTGCTGATTGAGGAGGGGGGAGGGGATTGGGGATGCTTGCATGACTGTTGCTTTCGTAAAAACCAGGCAGCACTGTTACAGTAGCAACGAATGCAGATTGTTCGGACGCATTAGCACGAGGCAGAGACACAGCCCGGAAGAGGTCGGTCACGTACGATAGAGAAGAGATAAAAGCTACGTGGTTGCTGCTGGTACTGCTGCTGCTGCTGTCGCTGCTGCTACGGATGCCGGGTTGCAATCGGTCTTGTTTGAATGCGATAGCGGTGGTCAGAGAACGAGTCTAAGTGGGTATGGGGAGCCTGTTTTGGATTCGGGGGAGCAACAAAAGCGCTTTAAAGGTATTGTAAGCTGACTGGTGGGAGTCTGCAGAGGATGAGTGGAATTTTCAGAATTAACATGCCTCCACGACAGGCCAGTCTGAGCCTCGTTTGCCTCCCCCCACACTTCATCTAGCAACCGTCTCAAGCACGAAATAAAAAGAGTTGAAAGACACGAAAATTTGGATGGGCGTTTCACCTAGTTGCACGCAACTCCCCGTAGCCGTAACTGCTTTTGCGGGCGAGGAGGAAGATTGTAGTCAGGGTGCAGACGTACATGGCAGGTCAAAAGGAAGTAGAAGGGGAATAGCTGAAAGTCAGCGTCCGTGAGTTAAAAATGTCATTAAAATGCATGTTCGCCAAAATCATAGACAGACTTGCACATTCTTTCGGTCGGCCTTCTGACAGGGCAGCAGACCCATCTAAATGGACCTTTTTTGGATTTATTCAGAAGCCCAAAATACCTGTGGCCAAGAGAGAAATAATTGTTTTACACAGAAGCAGCTTGTGTACAGATCTGTCCATTTTGTCTTGGAGCTTAGGACCTAAAGACTACACAGGCTGTTAAATGTAGGTAGTAATTAGGATAGGCCTGTTCATTCGACTGTAAGTCGAACGAGTATTCCGGCCCTCAGTTGACGTGGCGTCAGCCCATAGTGTGGTTAAGAGTGTCTTTCCCAGTAATCAACCGACTTCGATTTACATCTCAGCTATGCGCGATTGGTTCATGTTATCAAATAATCCAAAAATGACTATTTTGCCTTCTCAAACTTCGTCAGTACAGTTGCCGACTAGAGCTTCCTTCCGTATAATGTCTATCTCCACGTGCTACTGTTCGGACGCCTAACTGGCAGCGTGCAAAAAATTAAAAGACTTGAAAATCGATACACTTTTTATTCAAAAACTGTAAGCCATGCAAATTTCAACAAAATATAATTCAACACTTGGCAGTTCGGGTAACTTTTCCCTCACCCTAGATAAGGGCATTTTAGAAAATCGTGTATTTTCTTAGGCAAGTACGGCGAATCAGTAGGCGAACGATGTTCGGGCAACCTTTTACACGCCAAGTGCCTTTGATGCGATTTTTGACTGCTTTTCTATTTTCTCCTAGGTTATAACCACCATGTCTGACGCCAAACCCATGGTCCCCGCGTCCGTTAGCGCGCCCTTTTCTAGCAATGATGGGACTACGATTCCGGCCAGAATGGTCGCCACAGTGGGACAGCAGGCGCAACAGAAACAAACGACTGTGCCTAATATCAGTGAAGGCGCAGTCTTCGGTTTGATGAAGTCCCTGAAAAGCCAGCCAAGTACCTCGAACGCCATCGCTGGGTGGCCATCGGGGTTCACCGGTTTCTTCAGCCCTCTACCTCAGCCCACTCTGATAGGTGGCCAGGTGGCCAACCATCAACAACGACAGCATCGGCATCAGTCACATATTGGCGAATCAGCCAACGCCACCGGCACCTCCAAACTCTCCCCAGAACCACCGGACGTCCTTAGTGCGGCCGGCACGGCGGCAAATTTAACTTCGGTAAAAGCACAGAAGCGGCACTCCCCACTAGAGGGCGGCAGTGACAGCAGCACCGTTCGTGGACAGGTGACAGTGGCCGACGCCGAAGTCGAACCGGACGAGCAGCATAAGAGGCAACAACAGACTGACGAGTTGAGGCAGAGCTTTCTGGCCACTGCACTGTCAATGATGACTGCAACGGCAACAGGGCCAACGTCAAGCGGTCTTCTGGGCTCTCTCTTGCCGTCTGAAGCACAGAAGCTGGTGAACGGCATTCAACAGACCCCCAGTGAAGAAGCAGGCAGACCACAAGTACCCACCGATCTGGCGACATGGGAGGAACTCGCTTTGGCCTCCCGTTTCTTCCCTACCTTTCTACCACCGTATGGGTCCAGTGATTCATCCCAGACAGATGGCCGAGTGCAAGAGGCAGTTGGCCAACTGGGCTACCTTCCACCACCACCGCCCAACCCATCGGGGGTGGGAGTTCAACTTCCAACGTCCAATCCCTTCTACATGTCAGCGGACTTTGAAGATCATAATTCGAGCACGAGCCTATCCGCAGGTCTTCGATTCTGCACAAGCACTTCTCCAACCCATGCCTTTTCTTCTCTCTTTGGCTGTCCAAGTTTTAATTTCTTAAGTAGCCTGCCCCAAGCCCCCCGTGGAGATGAGGATTTTTGCGAACTCTGCCAAAAACACTTCTGCAACAAGTACTACTTACGCAAGCACAAGACAGATGTACACGGTATTCCGACGGAACCCTTCACACAGAGTAGACGTCGAGATTTACCGTCAAAGTCCTTCGCACTGGCAGACCCTGAAACAAGCAAACCGGCTCCATCGATTAATTCCACTGACTGGACAGGTGTGTTACCCTGTTCCGCGGCGCTTCAGCAGTCTGACGAGACCGCTTTAGAGGAAAGTGTGGTCTGTAGAAAGAACTCTGTGGATAGCCATACTAACTGGGGCAATCAGCCGCCAACCCGTGCGGGGAATCCCGAAACTGGGGAATGTGTGGCCACGATGAAGTCCGATGAGAGCGTCTTGTGGTCGAGAGGAACAGAACAACAGAAGCCATCATCTGCAGATGGTACGATCCCCTTCGATACTTCATTATTCCCACTTCATATTCTCAAACAAGCTGAAAGCAGCAGTACGCAGAGAAACTCCTCGACGGTTTCCTTCGGGAATGCAGCATATACTAGAGAATCAAACAAAATAGAATTGTCAGAGCATGCAACATTCATCCCCCCAAAGTTGAGTACCATCACAGAAGCTTCATCAGTCACGTCGGCAACCTCCCTATCATCCAAACAGACCGGAGGCTTAAACGCTGGGGCACTAGACATGTTTAAGTCCAGCATGGCTGCAGCAAAACTGGCTGACCGTGTAGTCTGCGACCTGTGTAGAAAAGAACTCTGCAACAAGTACTTCCTGCGTACTCATAAAATCAAGGTACACGGTCTGTCGCCGCAGGAGGTCGGCGGTCCAGTCCCCCGTTCTTCTCTGGCGAAGTCATTTGAGAAGACCACAGAGACCGCTGTTTCCACCAGTTCGGACGCACCTAAGTCGGCGACGACGGCTACTTCTGGTGGCTTGGTCCAAAAGCCTGGCCCGCTCGACTTTAGCGTTTTGGCTTCTCCCTTCCTAGGATCGGGGAGCACGACGGGTAGCCAACCCGACAAGTTACCGTGTCCACCGCTCCCGTTTGGGTCCTTTCCTGGATTCCCCCTGCTGCCTCAAATTCCAGCTCCTCTAGGAGGACTTCCTCTCCCCGTGCCATGGTTTCCCATGATGACAACCACATCGACACTCTCAGAGGAATCGAACTCCTTCCTGCCACCTCCTTTGACCTCCACCGTGGTCACGCCTCAGATCACATCAGTAAATCCTGTACAGTCTGAAGGGGGGACAATGCCCCTGCATGTAGAGCCTCCACCACAGCAGTCACTGACCAGTTTTCCCGAACCACACCTAAAGGTTGTCGACCGACAGCACTTCGAAAACGGAGGTGCTCACTTTGAGGAGACTCAGCCCACCAAATGGAACAGGGAAGCCCAATCGGCTGCGGCGGAGCGGCAAGATGCTGAGCCTATGCACTCCGCGATCCAACTGATGTCGACTGATGCATCGGTCAATTGTCCCCTGTGCGACAATACAGTGGGACCCCGCCTCTTTCTGCCCACGCATCTCACCTCGGCGCATGGTCTCAGCCCGACTGACCCTTCCTTCTTCATATTTGTTCTGGGTGCTCGAATGTCAGAGCAACCGAATCATCGACGGGCCTCATCTTCAGGCCTTCAAGAAACACCAGGAGCTGACGTGGCCTCTCTCATTGGTCCAGCCGGCACCAAGCCGACCTCACCTTGCGACAGGACCCCCAAAGTGAGCAACACTTCCACTGCGGCTGACCAGTTTCTACCCTACTCAGCGGCCAACCTCGTTAATCCGCGATCCGTTTCGTCGGGATTGAATATCACATCGCAGTCGATTGCCAATGTTTTGGATAGCCTTCAGGATGCAGTAAAAGCTCAGAACTCTACCGCCACTGACAACATATCCGGTATGCCGCCAAGTAGGTTTACTGTAAATTCTTAATTTTAATGAATCGAAAGTGAGAAAATTTTCTTGAAACGTTATATGTGTCCGGCTGGTGTAGTCTGAAGCCTTCTACGCAAAAGTATCTTGCCTATTACATAAGCAGTTACCTTTGCCACCTGGGGTATGTCTGAGAAATTTATTGTCATGTAGAAACCACTGCTAGGTCAGTTAGATGTCAATATTATTCTTCCTCCTATTTCCACTCATCTATCCCTTTATCCTAAACGGTAATATACAGTCATATTGTTTTTAAACTGTGTACTACGCAGAAGACCAAACATTTAATAGTGCAGCGTCCCGCTTAAGCATGCTGAGAATGGTGCGGATGATGAAAAGAATATTTTCAGGCAAATATCCTTCTTTGGTGGAATGGGGGAATCGAAAGAGGCAAATATTAGAGATGGTCACGAAACATTGTAGAGGTTTTAAATTATTCGAGCCCTAAATGTATTGATGTGCGTCCATTATCCCCAAAATTACTAAATTTTGCTTGAAAAACCTCGACCATAAACATTATTTGCGCATATCAAGCGCTATTTTAGCTTGCTCAGCCAATCTTGAAATTGTTGTCCAAGGGAGAACTTTTCAGAGCTCGAACGATTTTTAATATTTGAGTTTTCCTTGAACCCACTTGCACTCGCCAGAGGGAAGCATACGAACGACTGCGGTTGTCGCTGGGAAAACCTCTTTGATTTTCCCCCCGAGTGTCTCCGTAACACAGGGCAATTGGCGTGAATGACTTTCACCTCACCCAAATACAATCCAGGTTTCCATGTTAAGTTTTTTTCGACGGTCACAACCGCAAAGTGGGGTCGATGAAGCGAGAGAATTGCTATGCTTGCAAAAGATTAACTCATTCATTTTTACACAATGATACTGATAAAGATGCGGGTGTACGATTCAGACAAAAGTTAAGCCATGGTAGGAATTATCAGCCCTGATATTACCCCTCGATAAGTCATTAACTAACACAACGTACGACCGTAAATGGAAGCAGGAGGTCTCAAAACGGCGGTTTGGGCTGAAACGTAAAAGCAATGCTGATGGGAATGTCACCAGGAACTAAAATATCTCAGCGCTACAACTGAAGCCTTCTGGGCAGACGGTAACTGCCACTGAGATCAAAAGTACCAAAAATGCATGAACCCCGGGGTTTTATGCAGCGAACAGACAGACAGTGGGTACAATAGAGGAATTGCACTTCACCCTAGGAGAGCCACTGATAGGCTAATTGAGTGGTCAAGAAAGTGCCATAACCCCCTACATTTAAAATCCTCTCTGGCTCTCTGTCAACGGACGGCTACATAAGGGTCGTAGGTTATCAGCTGGAGTATTACTGTTTAACTGGTTTACGGCTCCTTAGTTAATGACATGTATCGACAATGCCTTTAGGTGCACTGACTTGTACATTCCGTCCTTTTTGTTGGATTCTAGCAGACAGCTCCGACTTTGCTCAGCTATCACCGTTAACCTGTGCCGTCTCACTCACGGACTCCTCAAGTAGCAGCAGTAGTGGTGGTGGCGGCTACACCAGTTCTCACATCAGTGATGCGAACCCATCGCTGCTGCCGCAACATCCAGCCCTCGCTTCAGTCGGCCGACCTTCTCTGGTGGGCATCCCTGGGGCCGCTTCTGCCACCAACCAGTTCTTCTCGCCCTTCAGTTTACCAACCAGCGGTGATCGCACATCATCTTCGGTCGGCCACCTTGTGATCCCCCCGCTGGGGTTCATACCGCTGCCAGGATCGCATGGTCCAGCCACTGCGGTGCCACCACCACCACCACCGCCACCGTCGTGCGCCCTCACATCTGTCGTCTCGGAGACTGCGCCATTCCGTGGACCACCACAAATGGTAAACACCACAAAATGGAACCCAGTACAGTTGGCTGCCTCCGGCCTAACTACGTCTGCCGGCTCAAAGCTGAGTCAGGTCTCGGGCACAGGTCAATCGCGAAAGTCGCCCAACCAGATGAGAGTGCTGTGCAACATTTGCAATAAGTGGATCTGCAACAAATATTTCCTACGCACTCACAAGGCCAACAAACATGGTATCACGGAGGGTTCTACTGCCGCAGCAAACAACCCCAGCAACACGACAATGGCTTCAGCATTGACCGGCACAACCTCCAAAACCTCCTGCACAATCCCTACAATGTCGAATACTGTATGCAGTCAAAACAGCAGGGCAGTGCCTCTTATTTCGGAATTTTCTGACGAGGGTCCTGTCGGCTTCCAAACGACAACACAAACCAACGGGGCCCCGGATTTGGAGGAGAAGTACCGCTGTCCTCCGCAATTGAGCCCTGGTCTTTCTGTCCTCTCCATGTGTCCCCCGTTCCACCTGGAGGCCCTACACTCACAGATTATGGCTGACCGCAGAGCCGAGGAGAAAACCGTGCCGGAGGGCAGCTGTGAGGAGTTCTTGGCGCTCGTATCGGCAGCGGCTGCCGCGGCCAAGGCAAAGGAGGATGCTCATATGATGCAAACTGATCTGACGAGGCTCACCATGCCCTGGCTGTTCCCCGGTGCCCTCCGTAGCCTGCCTGGTGGAAAAGACTTCCAACCATTCTTCAACAGTCTTTCTTCTGACCTTTTCGAGAGGAATCACGAGCGCAAGTCAGATGTAAGTTCTTTCCACTGACTCCTGTATTGCAAGAATTAAAAGCACAAAGAAAGTCTTGTTATCTCATAGTTTCTGCAGTGTAATTTGAGAGCACCGCTGTCCACAATATTCCAGCCGCAAGGAAGAAGGGTCCTTCGCAAGTGAATCCCAAGGCAATCCTGAAAAGTGGTGAATAGCTATCGACAAAAAGGATGAAAGTCTCTCATTAAAGTAACCACAGTCATAACATCCTCCTCATCTTGGATGCAATGCCAAAAATCGTTCCGATACCTAAATCCAAAACATTACGTATTACAGTTACGATTTCTACCCGTAACTAGACACAATAGAGACGGAAGTGGAGTATCATAGGTTTATATTAAAGACAATTTGGGTGACGCAAGTGTTTAAAAATTGTTTTTAGAGTAAAACTGCTGTGGAGAACGGTCTGGAACGAAGACAGAAACAGTTCGGCCTTAAAGCTAATTAACCTCAAATGGGAACCGATTAGAATTTTAGAGAGAAGTATTACTCTTGCACTTCCCTCTGGTCTTTCCCTTCTACTTCCCATTACGATCGTCTCATGCTCTCCCCATGAATGATTTGGCTATCATTTTTTGCAATATTTTACAGGCTGGTGACAAAGGACACCCCCTTAACCTCTCACTGAAGTCCAGCCCTCCGCCAAGTGCTAAAAGTGAGACGGTTGTGTCCACGCCTCCAAATCGGACCTCACCTGGTATCGAGAATAGCAGACGCAAGAATGAAGCAGAAGATGCGTATCTTCCACATGAGATCCGACCGGGCTGCGAAAGTGAACCCTCACAGAGAACGGTGAGGTGTAAGAAACGACGTAGGCGACAGAAAATGCCCCTCTCCAAGGAACATATATTTTCAGCCCGAATTCAGGCTTACCGGTCCTGGAGCAGCTTGCGCGAATATGTCACTAAGCTGTTGACCAGGGTGCACAAGCAGTGCTTGGTGGCCCAGAACGCTGAAACCGCCTCGAAACGCGGACGTCTAAGGTCCGTACACACCAACTTGGATCGCAGGAGAAAAGTAAAGGTGAGTAACAATGCTAGAACTGCCAGACCTTGTAGAAATCGCATTTTTCGCCAGTTATGCACTACGAAAAATAGGTCTCGAGCAATTGGTCCAGTTTCGCCTCCTCTATGCAGAAATGATAACTTCATCTTCCTTGGCATAACTGCAGAGTTTTAAACTGAATCTGCTCCTGCTGAACAACATGACCTTAACATAACTGAAGGACTATGAATTACTAGAGTTTCCGATTGTTTGCCAAGACCAAAACGTTAAACAACAAGCTAACTGGGGAATTAATTTTACTAGAAATTGGGTAAATGATTATTTAATTTCTTCTTAGTAAATTGCCCACTCAATACTTCATTTAACAAGGCATTACGGGGAGTGGTCTTTGGAAATCGTACATTGAGCTCTTACCCGTCCTCAGAAAGGCTATTTTGACGAGGGTAGGTTAAACTGCCCGGGCCCCAAGTGTAAGCGCGATGCGGGCATTGAAAGTAAAGTAAGCTGACGGAGGATGCTGAAATCCGTAGTGAGGAAAGAAGCCGAGGCGGAAGCGGTAAAGGCAACCTAATCTATGACAAAGCTGCCGTGAGATTGAAGGAAGCCTAGGATGCCCGAAGAAGACCTGACTGACAGGAAACGCGGACAGCAATACCCCAGACCTAATCGTAGATCGAACCATAACCTCAAAAGTAAACCTAATCCTCAATGTAATTATAAACCTAACACTATCCCTAAACTGAACACTTTACCCAACAATAAATTTACCACAAACCCCAGCTCTAACCCTAAACCTAGCCTTAACCCTGGCCCAAATTTTCACATAACCCTAAACGTAACTCAAATTCTTACCCAGACCTTATCCATGACCCCAGCCTTAGCCGTCACCCAACCCTAACCCCATCCTTAAAACTAAACGCAAACTTAAACCACAATCCAAACCCTAACTCTATCAGGACACCCCTAAACTTAACACAAACCCCAACTCCAATCTCAATTTTCAGCCCGACACTAATCCGAACCCCTAGACTAACTCTACCTCTAAACCGAGACATTGGGATATCCTTTTCCGTTTTAGCTTTGGCTACTCTCTCACTAACAATTTCAGCATCCTCCTTCGGCTTACCTTATCTGAAACGCCCACATTACGCCTACACTTGGGACCAGGACAGCGTAACCGACCCTTATCGCTACATATATTTAAGTTCTGCTAATTACAGAGGCTTATCAGAATCTGCACAATTTTGGAGATATTTCGAAATAGAAAAGGTCGGCATCTGAGAAATCGGACAAATTGCTTGCGCTGGAAGAATAATTACGCCAAGAAGGGCAATTCATTAAGAACTAAAAAAAACAGAATGCATTAATGCCAATCCGTCTGCGCTTTCGCATGAACTAGCAGTCCTTTATTCCCTACGGCCTTCGGGCATATTAACAAGTTCCGTGTTCCGTTAAACGTTGTAAATAACAGCACTGGGGAGCTACATTCCTCAATTCGGGGATTTCATTGATTTTTAAGATCATCGTCTTCTTTAAGGCGTACTTCAGACATCAAAACACGGGTAAGCATCCGAGATATGTAGTTTTCCCCTAATGCCGACAAAACAACCGGAAATGTTGGATAAGAACTTCCTTATGCAGTCAGTGACCAAGCTCATGAAATGTTAACCGGAATTTTGAAATGCTGCCTAAGTAGTATGCATTTTCCCGCCGACTTTCTGTATGCACATAAACTCAAACATATTGTGCAGCAAACATTGCCAAACTGTCTTTTCTTATACTTATTTGATGGCAGATAGTGTCTTCAGCATGGTCAGTACTTGAAGGAAGGATATCTTTCAGTCTCAGAAATTTTGTTGTTGTGGAATTTTTTGAGACTATTAAATGCCCATCCAAATGGTATCGTGCAATGTAGTTCACATCCATTGGAAAATTATGTGATCTCTGTATGGTATCTTCTTAGTAGCGTAGAGGAATGTACGATTTTCTTCACATGGAAGCTATGCAGCGTATGATATGAGTGGCAGGTCGGGATCAAGTTATTCAGAAATTGGAAAACGCGTTTGAGTCTTAGATATATTTTTTTCTTTGAGTATAAAATTCGAAGAAAACATGACCTGTCACCAAGTGAGTGCAAGAAAGAAAGCTTTAGCTATGTTCTCTACAAAGTACATTTGAATTTATAAGGACATCGAAAATGATACAAACAATGAATGCTACTTCAGAAGGCATTTTTAAAGAGTCCGGTTTTGCGGTCGGTCGAAAAGGCGCACATCCGAAAGCCGACGTTGGGGATTGTGCTGCACAACCCGTTTGAGTAACCCTTCCTAATTGAAAATGTATTTCAAAATTTTGGCTGACATTTCATTGGTCACTGACTGTATTTCAAGTAAAATACAATCAGTCAAATTTGTCCGCATGAATTTGATTTTAAAACAAGTTTTGCCTGACTAATGTAAAACTATTCGATTTCCTCCTTCTGCAATTCCCACAGCAAAACAATACTTTGACAGCGAAATCTAATTAGAATGGGTAATTTAGGAAATGGAGCATATAAATACGAGCCATTATGATAAAAATTCAGGCTACTAAAGTAAAAATCAGCAATATTCAGAAAATCGTCAGGGGAAGGACATAGGGTTCTTCATTGTCGGTATGCACAGCTCACCAACGAACAACTGCCACATTTCGGGGCGTGATGCGTTATAAGATGTGACGTAGTGAGACCACCGACAAAAAAATTTTGCGCTAATTTTGTTCTACTGGTGGACTGCGAAAACGATACCCTGCGGCTATCCCCGGCACCACAACTTTTGCGCATGGCTAAATTCCCACTGTACCTCGTATTACATCCTTGACAACCTGAGTATATTGGCCAGCAGCCCGCATCTCGTACAGCCATAGAAAAAACTTAACTTAATGCGAATAAAAGGGCATCTTGAGTTATCAGAACCACAAATAGTTATGCGAATGGGAGGAATTAATAGATGGGTCGTACTCCTATTTGGACTCTCCATTGCTTTTGCCCTTAGCTCTCCATCCCACAGTTACTACCCCCTTGTTATGCTGACATCATTTCGTCACAATCCCATTGAACTCATGATTCCGAGTCGGTGGTGCCAGGATTGAAGGCTAAACTACCATGAATCCACAAATATGAATATTTTAGCTGAGGAAGAGAAAGAGGACATAAGGGTGGGTGGAAATTCTCCAGAAAAACGGAATTAGTGTTACAATGTGCCCACCTCCGTGTCTTATGTTAATTACACCGATGGTCATGCGGCTTAATGGTTAGTGGAAAGTGATATCGATTACATTTGTGGGAATTTGGTGAATTAAGCAAACTAAAACACTCGCTTGTGTCTCCATACGTGGCATAATTGTACACAGGTCAGAGAAACAGGCATGCTGTCAACATCTGCTCCGACATGGCGCCTAACCGCAAGAAACTTCGCATGCGTCCAGTCTGATTGGCTTTACGCATGCTGCCCAACAGGCGGCAGGGACAACAGCAACAGCAGCAGCAGCAGCAGTCGCGGACGCTGATCCTGCCAACTTGTCAAGACACTGACGGCTGTCAGGACTGCAGAGCAGGACATACATAAATGGCTAACTGCACCCTGTAGCCAGACATGCACAAACGCAGTCGTGCCGAGCGATTTTCATTTCTTCTCCGTCAGGGAGCAGATGTAGCCAGGCTGTCGGATCGCGTCACAAGAGCAGTGGCTAACTTACATATTGCAGTTTTGCCCTTCTAACAGCCTTTTTTCCCTTCATGTCTCCTGTCATGGCAGAATCAGCACAGGGCGCGGGGATCGACAACGAAACGAAGTGTGCGAGAGAAAGTGACAAAACTGACTGGCGGGAGCCGGGAGTGTCAGCCAAGGCGAGGTGAGCCCTGGCATAACTTGTGTCAGACCTGCGGAGCTTGGTTCAATAAGCGCAGTCAGCTGGAGGCTCATCTATACTCAGCTGGGCACCACCGCTTCAGTCGTCCCAAATCCTCCTCAGGCCCTAGTAGCCAGGAGGACTTCCAAACTGGAGTTTACAACTTATCGATTGATAAACACGATGCAAATCGAAGCCCCAATGGCCCTTCAGGTACCCAGTTTTCGAGTGAATCTTCACTGCCCTCTGCGCTTGAGGTTATAGCGTCGTCCTCAAATTCCGCCCCTTCCCCCAATACTGTTACCTCCGGCTCTTTTCCGGACACAGAACGCTCTTGCTCCAATAGTCAAGAGACTCCCGGGTCGAGTTTTCTGCGCTGTCAAACAGGCATTTGGTGGCAGAGGTGCGTTTTTGACGGCCCTCCGGGGACAGATGATTCGCCGCTGGAACTACGCATCCGTCCGCTCCCTGTGGGTCCCCTGCCAAATTCAATTGCTCCAGTCTCCTTACCATCTACCCAATTTCCATTTTCTCTTAACGATATTCAGCGGATTAGCGAGGCCTGTACGCCAGTGATACGACCGCTCTCTGGTCTGACCGAGACTACTCCCAGCATGTAATGCATTTGCCACTGAAGGACCAGCTTCACTCGAATTCAACGACACCATTAACACCCTACCCTCAGCTGCAACCTGCCTCCTAACCCATTATCCCTGCTTCCCAAGAGCAGACGTTCGGCGCACGCTACAAAGAGCAGCCGGCTTTTGAACCAGTATTCAGTAACCGACCCACTTTGATAGTTAACTTCAGTCCATCCACCCAGCCCCTTTCTTTAAATTGTTAATATTTATCTCGACAAACAGACGCACTACCCACTAACACATACGAACAAACAGGCTGCTTTTTGCGTACACTGAGTTTGAAAGGAAAGTCGATTTTAAAGTTTATATATAACAGTTGTTCGATTTGACTTGAATTAATTTATTTTAAATCGAATTGGATCGCCGGAAATAAGCTATGGCTTCTCCAGCCACATACCGAGATCTTAATGGCATATGCTTTTATGAGGACCAATGAGTTGCTAAAATATAGGTGTTGTAGAACCCATGCGATGCAGTTGTATTTTAACAACAAAAATCTCCCCCAAAGAAGGTTAACGGCGGCTATATTCCTAATACCTGCTGACTTGGTCCAGGAAGATCATCCAGTTAGAAATATCTCTGTCTAGCTAGGTGACAGCCTAATAAGACTTCGGCACACAGGAAGCGTATTCAAAGATTCAAAGTAACATGCAGTCCACAGTGCTTACATTTTCCCCAGAAGAAAGTGAGACCAAAATATGTGGACCTTTGGAAAAACATCCGGTAGGATTCGGGGATGAACATCCTTTCATCCACATTCATGTACAGTGCCTACTTCTTTAATTTAAGTAGCTCGAGACGCGCGATCAATAACATTTACTGTCGGTTGCCGTTGACGGAGTCCCCTTCTTTCCCTGTCTGACTGATATTCATTCAGTCGAGTTAATTCCTGCTACCTCCGCCTACTTCTTATACAACGTTTCCGATGAGTTTTATAGTTCACAGTAGGTTCCGTACTATCCACCGACAGGGTCGATGCAAGAAGCCCTTCGTTCTTTATTTTGCTAGCTGCTAATTTTACTGATGGCTTCCAACTGTGGGCCATGGGCCACGTTGACGACAACATCGGGGAAGGCGTACGTTGCCCAGGGAAACAGCTCCGTCAACTGCGCTAGCTTCATCCTCTGGATTCTTTCCTAATCAAATAAATGATATTTAAGACCGCCGTTGTGAGCCCACGCACTGATAGCTTCGTCTTCCGCATCCGCTAGTCGGACGTCGGAGTATTCAGTCGGTTTTCCGCTGCTGGACAATAAAATCGGATGGTGAGCGTCAGAAAGCTCGTCAATCCTTCGTTAGATGTCTGCCAGTCAACTACCAGGTCGCGGAAAGGCGTTTGTTGTTTCTTCTCCCGTGTCATCGTCAGCATCGCAGATACCAGCTCTTATTTTAATTTCTACCATCGCTCTTGCTAGCAGTTTCATGCCACAACTGGCGAGACCTGCAATTTCTGTTGACGCCGTATCTTACTAGTTCCGCCGATTTCCTTGCCTTACGTCGATTTTCTGTTAGTCATCCATTTGGTTGCGTGAGTACGTTTACGTAGGCACCTCGACTGGTAGTCGCATGCGCCTACTTCAGTTAAATAAGTAGTTCAACAGGAGCGCTCATTCCGGTGTCCAATCAAACATTGTGCTTTATAGTCGATGAAACCTCAGTTATCACGATCTGGAGGAACAACTACATGCACCAATGGAATTGAACTTTCTCAAAAACTCCTCATGGAAGCACTTTCAAATCTGCAGAGCTAATTTCACCCCGGAGTCCAAGGCTGGACACTTGAAAACGATTGTATACTGGTGAAAGACGAATACCAGGCAGAGGTTTAACCAAAAAGCTGAGGAATTGGAGTCGAATTTGTTCTATGTGGACGACATCAATCCCTGGGTACACAGACATGGAAATTAAACCCAAAGCTAAGTATTCTGCCCACCCAGAGAATTGTATTGGAAAACGCACAGGCTCAGAGGAAGCTGCTTCCTAGAGCATTCAGTGCCCTGCTTGGAGACGCGCATTAAATGCAGCCAATGCTGCCCAGTTCTATAGGCCACTCTGACTGAGTAGGAACGTACTGTTATTTACAAAATTATTATGCTTCTTTGTTCGCAACTAAAAATCCTTTCGATGGACCTTCAAAATAGAAGTGTAAGGACGGATTACCAACATACTCCCGGTAGACCGAAGTCAAATTGGCTGCTAAGCATCCAAAAAGTAAACGATATGATGAAAGGTTGAGATCGCTAGAGAAGAGATCATATATTTCTGCCAACCGAATAAGTAAGTCCCTCAGAATTCCAGAACTTGAAGTCACAACTGAAGTAAGTAGTCAGCGGCTCCTTTGATATTCATAAATATCACCATTGTGTAAAACCTTAAAAATGATGTAGAAGAAATCTTAGGGAAGTTACCATTGCGATGAACCACATCGAATATGGGTTAATCAAATACGGACAAGAGAGTAGAGTGGAGTTCATTCTTTTACCTGACAATAATACTTTCACACTCCGACTTACACTAAACGGCAAATTAGAAGCAAGTCGTGTTAGGAATCACCCACTTTAGGCTGGAATATCAACCGATGTCATACCCACCACTAGTAGATGAATGTCTGTGTTTTCTAAAGGATATTTAAAATAATATTGGGTAATTCATAATGAACTCTGCTCTAACTCTCCAAATTTATTCGTGTGCCACATGATAAAACCATAGCTCTTTCGATGTGGAGAAATTCGAACAACGTAGTCTGGGTCACCAACCTGTGTGTGGCTGAACACACGTTTTTGATTTTTATCGGAGGATTGGGGGCTCATGTTCTATTAAATATTTATTCACGAGTTTCTTCCGAACGCTATACTACCTGACTTAAATCAGCGGCGATGCCTGAGGAATTTATGCTTGCGTTGCTTTCCGCGGCTCTGACTGGGGTTTGATTTTGGCCATGTCTGAATTTATATGGAGAATATGCTGGAGTGTGCGACGTTCGTGGTAGAACAACCAAATCATACATCGCTAGGTTTTTAAACTCTGCGGAGGTTAATTTGTGAACCTGGAGCTAAACCCTCAAAATATGACGTTTCAGGTTTGATTTGAAAGTCAGTATGAATATTCGGACCGGATTCCTACCTCCTTAGTAGAAAAACCTCAGAGTATTCGTGGGCTGCCAATAGGCAAGCAACATTATATAGATATACATGGGGGATGGCTGACTATACTCCCAGCACAGGTTCAATCTAAAGACCAGGACATATCTTTGGACAAGTTTTTACTGTTACCCTGCGGAACTTAGAGGGGTTCGGTTCATCAACGATCCTCCAGATTCTCTCGTGTTGTTTATAACACACTAGCATGTTGATCTTTTTGAGCTAGCACTAAATAACGGGTGTTTATGTGATCAGCTCGAAATCGGCGAAATAATTTTATACGCTCTTAGATGGTGCCGGTGCTGGCAGTATGGTAAACCAATTTCCATACGCACTTATGCCCTACTGATTACTCCGAGATGTTGACGTCACCGCTCGAAGTACTGTCGGGAGAATTCCCCCACCGGTCTCTGAAGATCACTTATAAAATATTCCAAGAGTCTTTTGACGGTGTGATAACCCATTCCGTTTGGCACAAAAGAGTTTTTCATGCAATCGAAACCTCTCAGGACACTGGTAGGTTAGAAAGCAATATCTCCTCCAAAACTCTAGTCTTACATACAACGAACAAACTTTTATAGACAGAAACTAGCAATAATTGTGTTTGGGACGAAAATCGTTGTAAATGGGAAGACAAGTAAAAAAGGTTGGTTGCACATTGCTATCTTTGCGCTACGTTCCGTTGCGCAAAGGATTCCAGACGTGTGTGCTTGCCCTCTGCCCTCTAAACGGGCCACGTGTTAGATGCGCTGGACCAACACGGGGGCCACATCGGACTCTGGCAGGCGTTATCTGTGCGCAATAACAAATGCCAACATTTGCGGGGTGCGCTGGCGGACCCTGTTGTCGGCATTCGTCGCTCAACTGGACCACTGCCGCCTCCCCATTGTTCTGTGGTCAAAATCCTGGTCATTTGTGTGCGGACCAGGGGGTGCGGAGTGGAGCGCCAAGGCGAGGATCCGTCCGAGCCATCCACCTGCGGCCTCCCCCGTCTCCGGTCTTCTTGACTCTGTCTTGACACCGGGCTCAGGCGGGGGGGGGGGAGGAGGAGAGAGTGTAGGTAGATGCTACGCAAGTCTACTGGCACTATGAACCCCTGCGTAAGTCACCGTCCCTGCTCCCCCAATGCAGTCTGTGGGGCACACGGTGGACATCGTCGAAATCGACGGTCGAACTGTCGTGTGTGTGTGTGTTGGGTCAAACGAATATGCTGACGATAAAATGCCCGGTTAATATATCCCCTCGGTGATAAAGTTTGTACGGGAAAAATTATACGGAGCAGGGGTGAATGCGCGGAGAAGAGAGGCGGCGAAGGAGACGTTGGAGAGAATGGTGCTGTTTCCAGTATATAGAGGGAGGGGCTGAAGCTAGAGAAAAGAGGCACCCTCGTCATCGAGAGAGCGGACAGTTTTTTGCCCGACAGTCATGGCTGTGAGGACTGTCATGGTAGGAGAATGAGTGGGGTCTGAATGGCATGTTAGCTGCCTCAGTGCGGATTTCATCGGCGGTGCGAATGCATAGGATGAAGTGGGGACGTTGTCCAGTTGCTGAAATTTGGGAATACATTGCGATCCAAAATACCCCGTATGAGCACGACAAGGGGCTGTTGGTTTCTATAGATGGAAAATTTGTAGCTCTCAATGAAATGCTAGGGAGATTCGGCACCAGACAGATAGAAAAGTACTCCCACCCGAACGTGACGCAGCAGGTGAGAGATTCTTGTAAGAGAAAGCCAGAAGTTAAAATTCAGAGTAAACTAGTATAACTGAATGTAGGGGACATTCCTTCAAGTACCTTATTGGAAGCTGAACGCAAGGCCGGCAGATCGAGATAAAGAAGCTACTAGCTGACTTTCAGTAACACATACAACATAAATTGATGGAATTGAGGAGGAGAGATGACGAATATGCAACAAAAAAGTACACAGAACGGGAGATAACAATTTAAATTTAACGGACGTCCACTATCAGTGGCGATGCTTTCATGTTTGTCTGAACACTATTTGACAATTAATCATTCCCACAGTTTAAATTTAAATCGTTATGTCGTGACTTTCATAACTACACCTTTGAGAGGTCTTCTCAACCATTGACATGTCAAAAAGCTGATGAATATTGGTACGTGACAAGGTTTCTCAAAGCTTGGGAAAGTCCCACTTAGACTGGTTGTTGTGGCTAATGAGAAAAAAGTGATCGGACTGCAAAGCACAGTCCCGTATCTTCACTACCTAGCGTGGCGGTGGAGAACACGCACGGACCTGTCCCTAGTCTAAGCGGAATAGGTCAGGCTCAGAAGGACGGAGTTTACATGACAAGATCATCACAATCAACGACGTCTACCTTTAAATAAGTTCTAGTAATTTATCGTTCTGCTTAATTCCAGCCTGAATCTAGTATCTAAGGTGTGAACGGTCGACAATCTCACAGTTTTTGGAACCACTGAGCGGCTTCGGCGGATTTTCCGTTATGGGGACTCACTTGTGTTGACTCATGACATTTCATGAGTTATCACATATACTGTACGAACGAACTGACCTTAAACTGCTAAGAGACCTTTAGTCGCACCTTTGACCGCCAAGGCACATTCGGGGGGTAATTTTGGAGTTGACACTATCTTAATTTCGTGATCCCAATGTTCAATGTCATCCTCCAGGAGCCCTACGAAAAAAGAGTCCTGGTAAAACCCAGTACTGCCATCCGTCGTCTTCGTTTTGACCTGAAGTGCGATGCGCTTCTCAACGTTTAACGTTGAACTCATATATGAGACCATTCGCAGAGCTTTCTTTAGTTATCGCATTTAATCG
>CACRXP010000176.1:610140-641605 GCA_902702965.1 Spirometra erinaceieuropaei | reverse complement strand
ACTACAGTCTAGTCTCGTCATGCAAAAATAAGCATAAAGGAGAGACAATAGGGCTCGAAATATGAAGTCCTAGGAAACTTCAGTCACAACCAGCACTGACACCTAGTGCCCCGGACCTACGGCGCGGTCTGCTATACGCCAGTTAAGAAATCCTCCGTCTAGGCCAATAAGTTTTCTCTTAACCTAACTTTTTGGATTTACGGAGATAGCATTGACATTTTTGTATGGTTCCAGCGCGCGGGTCAGATGCAGTGTATAAGTCAAACAGCAGAAGTCATCCTGGACATTCTAAAGACTTTAATTTCTCTGGGCAATTGCGCGGTGACCTGTTGACTATTCACTACATGATTCTTCTACAAATACATACCAGACTAGATTTGTTAGCACTTATTTGAACCCGTGTATTTGCCTTTCAAAACAGCGAAACCATCGTTATCGCCTATGTGAGTCCCGAGGCAACTAAGGAGTGATTTTGGCCGTGATACTGCCAACTTTACGACTTGCGTCTCATAGTCCTTCAGCGATCCTGGGGCATTTAGTCCTGTCTCGCCTTAGATAAACTTCTTCGAAGAGCAGCGATTATGTTGTTGATACCTCCTCTGTCCAGATTTTCTCATTTTGCCTTTTGGTCTCGAAAATCTCGCGGCAACCGCTTAAGACAATCTGCGTTACAAATTCATTTGCCGTGTATACTACCGATGCAGCTGTTCAGCAATAATATTCATACCATGTTTCGGTTGAAATCCGAGTTTTTCAATTAAGAAAATATGTTGATCCTCAAGATGAAAAATTCCCTCCTCATACATCCAAAAAGTACATTCGTTTGCTTGTTGTGTAGGCAACAATCCCAAGAGAGGGCGACATGGTCACTCCAGTCAAACAATGTACGTATGAGCGCATATTCGAGAAGACGCTATTCCCCTTAATCATCCATTGTGCTTCTGATTCTCGTTGGCAATGGGTCAGGCTGAACAAGTAAAAATATCATTGACACCTTAAGGACAAAAAATAGGCAGAATGTCTTGCCAGAGAAATAGTTTCAGCTAATTCCTGGTGCGTTACAAGTGCGGGGAATGAACGTCTGTCGGTCTTGGGTGATCTACTTAGTTAAATAAAATGATGAATTCTCAGTACCAGCAAGTTAGCTATGAAATCCGTGTGCGCTCCAAGCTCCTAATTTTGTACTGGCTACGTGTTCACTTGAGTCCCCTCAGCCGTATGACCGCTTAAACAACCAATTTTACCTTCTGCTATAACCACTTAATTACTCATCCATAATCAGTCACGTCGAAGAATTTAACAGACACAGGCTACTACACTGCAGTCCTTTATTCAAGCTTCTAGTACAGTCGACAGTTACACTTTAATTTTAACCCGTCTCATAAGTTAAGGACAGAAACGATGGTCTCGTGTATAGCAGCACTAGACAATGCCTGTTCTGCGTTTCAGTCTTAGCCATATGGTTTGAAACCGTGGTATTGATTGCCATCCAGGAAGAAGAGAACGGATTAATAGGCCAAATGTACTATGGGTTAAGCTACATTCACTCGTGTGTCAAAAGTTGAAACTGTGTCGTGAAGCGTCAGTTTGAGTTAGGTGTCAAGGCAAATGTCCCATGATCCGGGAAAGGGGTAGATGACGATAAAACCGGTCGGAAAATGCAAAAGTCAGATTGCGACCACTGTGAGAAAGCATATGCTAGTGATGTGAGGACACACCCCAAAAGTCCAGTTATTTGTACGCATGTACTAGCGCTGGTTGAGTCCCGATCTGCTGCCCACAGTACCTTGTAAGTAACTCTCTTGAGGCGATAAACGAAGAGGACAAGTGCAAATCGCGACATTCACCAATGCTTTCTTGCCGAAAGGCTTCTGACGAATGTAAATAAATAAAATGGCCCCATCTTAGCATGTTGTCCTCCCTAATTCCCTCCTTCCAATGTGTTCCTGACGAACATAAGTGTAACCAGTGTTCTCTTCTCAAATAAAAGGCCTTCCAAGTTAACGAATTGTTTAGAAAATTTCGCCAGTCTTTATCCGTTCGTGACTGGAATAGAGAGTTTAGGCGTGACGCCACTATCGGAACAGAAACTGTAGGCAGCTGGGAGGAGGGCGTAAATGTTGCGAACAGCCTAAAACCCCTATCATGCAAAGTTCCACTGGGTGACCTTAACCTCTTTCTCCTAGAATAAAAGTAGAGTTGCGGAGATTTCACACGACCCTACAAGATTGTTAGGAATGGCAGCGGTGTTCCTCAGGTGCATGAATTCCTCGCGTTGGCCACAACAGCCGACTTGCATAAGAACTCTCTCAAACTACGAGGTACCTTACTGCATCTGAATGTTTGTGTCAGTCGGTTGACGATACCCTGAACGGAATTCCTGAGGACGCAATAATGGCTGGCCAAATAAAGTCATTTAAATACAAAGTGGAAACACCGCTGAAACAGACAGGAAAATCCTTTTACACAAAATCACCGGCCTTATAAGCCTTGCCGTTAATGAAAAGTTGCATTATTATACATTGTCCCCTCTAGTTATCAAGTTGCCTGACTACAGTTCCCAACTCCCCGATAATTTTTCATACAGTGAATTTGTTGCAGAAACTGTATTACCAACATGCTTAGCCCGATCTTAGTACTTGTTTGTCCTGTTTGTATTTGGATACTCTAAGACAGTGCAAACTACCTTAAAATGAACTCAAATATTGTAAAGCAGAGAGCATGAGATTTTGAGTGCAAGGCAACTGCTGCTTCGGTTGGTTACATGGGAGTCGAATGGACGAGAGAGTGATGTTCGTTCAGTGTCGACCAGGGAAACTGAAATTAACAATCGATAGCACGCTTCATCTGCGAGCTGAATCACCAGTGGTTGAGGTATGCGGAGAGGAAAGAGGCGGCAAGCATGAGAAGGTGCTCGTATATTTAAGGGCCAACAGAACGCGAAGTTGGAAGCGGTGACAACTGAGTGTCCACCTTATCACTATGTCAGAATTTAGTCGTTTTTCGCGTCAAGTAAGCGTCGAGCTGTTGCCGTTCTACCAGTCCATCCGTCTTGGCAAACTTGTCTTTATCACTCTTGACTACGGTGTTGGTGCTTTGAATTGCAGCGTTTGTGGCTTTTGTTTTAAATAGGAGTGCTTATGGGTTTTGAGTCCAAATTAGACCTAGATAATTCAGCATCCAAAGGAGAGCTTAGTTTATAGAATTTATGACAATTATTCAAACTGTTCCGCTCAAAAGACCTATAGAATTGTGTCACTTGCGCATCGCAGACGTCAAGCATAAGATTTTGGTCATCTGGAATTGACCGCCGGACTCAGCCGCTGCCCTCCAGGATACTTGCTTATATCAGTTCAATAGTAATAAAAACTTTTGAGGACAATCTGATCGGTGATTTTGGTCAGTTCTCTTGCTTTTAGTGCTTGTTGACCTGCCACCTCCATAAGGAAGTGCAAGTATGTCGTGCGCTCTGGCGGAACTCCTGAACTTACCCAGCTTTTACTTCGAAACTATTTGCCCGTTCAGATCCTGATATGGTCGAGTATCCCTAATTTTCCTTATCCATCCTAGCCTCAGCAACGTCGTTTTTTCTTTCTGGGGACTGAAGCGCGGCCTTAGCTCTGGAATTATTGGCGCTGAGGAAAGAAAGCGCTTAGTGTTCGATAGGTTTGACACCTACTGTCAGAAGACTACACAAGTTATTTAGCAAATTTCAATTTTGTTTCACGAGCTAGGTCGTTTTTCATCTAACGAAGAGAGTACTAATGTCCCCAACCGACTGATGTGCCGCAAAATTTCTGTTCGACTTTAATATATGTGAGTATACTTGAAGTGACGGGCTATTGCTCCTAATGACTCAAATATTGGTTGATAACAGTTCTTTGGAGTAGCAAGAGTTTAATTATAGACGTAGTAAATACTTAAATACAGTAAGCAATGTATTAATAGTACAAACGCATACCTCATCATAGGAAGAACCCGGAACATTGACTTTTCAAGCAAATTTGATCTCAGGCTTCCACCAATAATCCTGGAATTCCGATTTCGACCAAAAGGAAGACATGTGCATTTGTGCTGATCGTAATAATAGGGCCGAAAACTCAGAGGAATGCCCCGATGTTCGAGTTAACGAACGCGCACCACAGAGCTCTCATATACCTAAGTGCACACGTCGCCATCTGCGAGGACTTCGTTCCACTGCTGCAATCATCTCGAAAAATGATATTTGTAAGGCAACCCTACCAAGGAAGTCTGGTCGACATCTCTCCTCCGATCCCATCTTGTGGTGTCCAACTTTATTGTTATATATTTCAAAAGGTCAAACTCCATGTCAAACTTTTCGCCGTATCGCCTTGTATGGTAAAAATATCATTTCCGTCCTCTATGTTCCTCCAGAATTTTAAGTGATTTGCAAAAGCGGTCATCTCCTCCCTGATATTTTCAATAGGGTTATTTATATATGGTTTGTAGTGGGGCGAATCAAGAACGGATTTTTATGGGAACCTTTTTAGTAAGGGCCCGAAACAATGAATAAAGCCGTCGTAACTATTTTCTCCTTTCCCTGCCAACGTGTGGTCCAATCTTACCATTGGGCCACGGTTGGGCTAGGTGTAGCCAGAAGCCATTCCACATTTCAAATTATGCATTTAACCGCTAAAGTGAACTACATTAAGACCGCAACGCATAGAGTTGACTCCATAAAATAACCCTGATCATCGAAATGTCCCGTCCTGATGGCCCTGCTGGGTTAAGTGTGGCCTTTGCCTAATCCCATCTCCGGATTAATGCAGGAACGATTCCACGTTTTAAGTTATGCATCTAACCGCTAAAGTAAACTATCTTAAGACGAAAATACATAAAATTAAGTATATAAAATAACCCTCATCGTCTAAACGTCCCGCCGTGACGGCATCTCTGAATCCACTGAGTCAATCTCCTTCTTTAAGTTGATCAACCGGAACGCTCTTTTCTGCTGACAGTTATCGGTTGTCGCCCATCTCAACTACGTCCTACGTCTAGTCATACTGTGTTACTTAATTAATTGCCTTTCTTATGCTTGATTTTTACTGTCTTTGCTAATTACCGCCATTAGTTAATAATTTAAGCTCAGGTTAAGTGCAATTAAGTCTATTTGACAAACGATGCCCCTCCCACCACATCAGCTGCTCAGGGCCTTTTATATCCTTAATATATTGTTTTTCAATGTCAATGAGAAGTAATTATGAAGAGTAAGTATTACGCGGAGGACACGAACGACCTGTCCAGCTCCGAGCCAGCCGATTTGGGCAGAGGCGGGAGGATAACATGTGTGTCCCTTGCCTTAATCATATTTTCCTAGATACGCCCGCAGGCTGACGTCCTACTCGGAAGATGACGAGGAGGACTTGTACCCTCGACGGCGGCCTGAGCGAAGAGTGACTCGCTGGCCAACGCCACCACCAATTCTCCAGAAAGCCCAAGTCTCTCAAATGACTTCTAGGTCAAGACAAGACGAGAATCTGCTTAGCACCTTGCCGGCTTAGAGTAGGCCAACTCAGCCTCCACTGCTTGCCCCTACCAGTACGCATATTTTATTAATTTACTGTTTATGGTGCCAATCGAAAAATCGACTGAATCAGCTCCACAACATTGCTGTCCGCAGATTGACAAAGAAGTGGAGTGCCTTCGGTAGGATAATTTACATTGACATTAACAGCCACATAGGAGGAAAGTAGATTATGAGGCCGAGCGGGCTGTTACTAACTTTAATGAAATACAAGAACCAAAAGCAACCATATCCGAGATGCTGTGAGCAGTGCAGATTAACGCCATTCCTGCCAGGCAGGCAGCGAAAATTCCGAATCCGCCACCGCTCACTTCTATGAATTTGTTTCTCGGTTGCGTTATGAAACGGACTTCACACAGGAGGTGGTAAGTGCACGCATTTGTCTGCATACCTGTTGAGACTTCTGGGCTAAACAGCTGTCCGTTGTCGGAGGACAAAATGAGCGCCAGTTCGTTAGAAATCTGCCGACTACTCTGCTCGGTCTCCCCTCTGTGTCAATTTCTGTTGGGGAGGATCGACAGATAAGGGGTCATTCTCCAGTTTTCCCTCTATGCTATCCTCTCCTGCAGGTAAAATTTTTTTAACATCCGTAGACTCTATAAGGTTGAGCCCTATTTTCGGCAAGTCCCCAAGTGAGGAAATACGAAAATTCGGCATTACCTGGTACGGCGGGAGATCCAAGCGCCGGGAAGTCACTGAGACGGCCATTCGAATAATTTGCTTTAATCCAACAATTCAGCAGCTTCAAAGAACAGACTCCACGGAGGCATGTCCCGGTCTGACGCCGGCAGAAGACACTGAAATTTCCTTTTGAACTTACTATTAATAGGCCTTATTCAACAACCTTCATGAACACATTATCATAGTTTTTGACTACTTAAGTAGCATGAAAACCTTGTGTACAAATTATAAAAGAATACCTTCCTCTTATCCATAAAAGTTATAAAATAAGCTGCTTAATATATGTTATTAATTTTATAATTTTCTAGTTCTTAATTAGTCTGAAAAATTTTCCTTTAACTCATAAATCCAGTTTCTCTTTTGTTTCCAGGAACCTGCCATGGCAACTGTGTAAATATCGTAAGGCTGGACCGGTTAAGAAGTAAGTCGAAGAGTACATTAGTAAGTTATGCATTACGTAAGTAAACTGAGTCCCTGCTCTCCTGAACATTGCCTACATCCCCTCGCAGATAATCCGCTGCAAACTGACCAATCGACAGTTATCCGCACACGACTACCAACAGTCTCCCCGAAGCTGCAGGACGTCTGCTAGCTACCAGATGCCTAAAGATATGACCAATATCCAGTGGTCACTGAATTTACTTGTAAAAGTCCTATCTGTCTATTCAGAAAGATATTTCATTAATGTTATTTGGCTGTCGTCCGATAACAGCTATTTGGGTCCTACCAATCCAGGTATTTTAATGAGCGCAAGTGATTCGACTTCCAGAGGTCAGTATACTGTCAATTTTGACCCTGGGTAGTAAAAAACTCACCAAAGTTTTTGTTTTCTGGAGTCCAGCAGTTGCAATGTTGTTATCCTCGTTTTATATTTTAGCCAGACACTCTCAGATTCTTGTGGTTTTCTCAGATAAGCATACAATTTTAGGGCTTCAACCGAAGTTCGATGACTGGATTGTGTTCTAAAGATGTTCTCGCTGCTAACACTAACGAATCATACATGGTTAACTAGATTTATCATTAAGGCCGCGTCAAGTAACAGCCGTTTGTTGGGAAACACGTACAGAGGTGGTCTCATGAAAGTGAAAATGTGGCTTAAAATTTATCAGCAACGATGTCAGTAATGCCAAATGACTGATATCTTATTTATCGATGATCGTTTCTCGAGTATCCAAGGGAAGCTACTCGGAAAAGATGAGAAAACTACCAAGTCACTGTAGTCAATGTCAGTCAGTCAGTCAGTCAGTGTATTTGAGGGAAATAGGCTTACGCCTTTGAACTCCCTATTTGTACATAAAAAATCGATAAACAAGCAAAAATGTGAAGAAATTACAGCATTAAGTGAATGCATACATTGATTCACATATGTCACTAGTCACATGGTTAAAAAGTCACATAGTCCGCTTGTTGCTGCAGCATATACCTGCCAAGGCGACATTTAAATGTCTCCACAGATTGAGACATAACAACCGTCTCGGGCAGGTTATTCCACGGTTCCACGACACGGTTGGAGAAGAAATATTTTCTCACATTCAGTCTACCCTGTGGCCCACGTAGCTTGAAGGGATGTCCCCGGAGGTGAGTTGTAGTGGCGAGTTGGAAAAAGTCATCGCACCGAAGGGCACAATCCAAGCCGCGCACGATACGGAAAGTTTGTGTCATGTCTCCGCGCAACTGCCTATAACTCAGAGGATAGAGATTAAGGTTAGTTAAGCGGATCTTGTATGGCAGTACACTTTGACCTCTTACTAATTTTGTGGCTCGCCTCTGCACCCTTTCGAGCAGATCGTAATCCTGGTGCGTCCACGGTCTCCAGGCCTGAACTGCATATTCGAGATGGGGCCTTATAAACGTGCCGAAGACTTTGGTGAAGCAGTTTTCATCGAAAACTACGAATGCCCGCCTGATGGCATATAGCATTGACGTTGCGGCCTTGGCCGCCTTACAGCATTGTGTAGAAGGCTTTAGGCTGTCTGCAACCCAAACTCCGAGATCTTTCTGAGTTTCTGCTTCTCGGAGTGGCATTCCGTTCAGATGGTATTGCCGCGTACTAGGGCTCTGATTTCCGAGGCGCAGAATGGTGCATTTGTTCAAATTGAAGGACAAGAGCCATCTGCGGGACCACTCGTCCAATCGACAAAGCTTTTCTTGGAAGTTGGTCTCATCGGCAGCATTCTGGATGACCTTCCAGATTTTTATGTCATCCGCAAACATGGCACAATCACAGTCCAACCCATCTACGCAATCATTGATGAACAAGAGAAAGAGAGTTGGTCCGAGCACCGAGCTTTGTGGGACCCCACTCTTTATGAATGTGCAACTTGATTGCTGTTGTTCTACGCAGACAATTTGGCAGAGACCGACAAGGAAATTTTTGATCCATTTGAGAAGTTTGCCACCGATGCACATAATTCTCAACTTGTGTAGGAGACGCTGGTGCGGAACACTGTCAAACGCCTTCCGAAAATCAATATAGGCAACATGCACGGTGTGTTTTGCGTCCAGTGCTCGTGTCCAACTTTGCATTGTGTATAGCAAGTTCGTAACACATGATCTTCCCCTACGGAAACCATATTGTGCATTGGACAAAAGGTTGTGGGTTTCCAAGTAAGCCATCAACTCCTTTTTGATTGTTTTCTCCATCACTTTGCAGCAGATTGATGTCAGACCGACGGGTCTGTAGTTTGTCGCCTGAGCACGACTACCGCTTTTGTAAAGGGGTGTAAGGTGGGCCGTCTTCCAGTCTGTGGGAAGAATTCCAGCATCAAACGATTTTTGGCACAGAAAGGATAGTGGCTTGGCCAGCTGTTGGGCAAGCTCAAAGAGCAGCTTTGCTGGAATCACGTCCGGACCGGGAGATTTACATTCCTTCAAGCTTTTCAGTTCCTCCAAAATCGCTTCTTCTCGAAACACAATATTTTCGATAGTGGGATCTCTCATGTTCTCAGAATTAGATGGGGTAAAGTCCTCTTCTCTTGTGAAAACGGATCGGAAAAATTGAGAAAAGTGCTCAGCCTTATTTGTGCTGTCCGATATCTCCAAGCCGTCATCACCCCTCATAACAGGAATGGGATTCCTGTTACGTGTGCTTTTCCGCAAATAGCTGTAGAGCAATTTCGGATTTTTAACGGCTCGGTGGAGCAAATTACTTTCAAAATCCCGTCGCTTCCTGAAAATCAGGCTTTTCACCTTATTTCTTTGAATTTTGTATTCTGTAAACGCTGCATTATTGTTGTTCTCGCGAAATCTTTTCCATAACCTACCTTTCTTGTTGATCTCCCTTTTGAGTTCTCGTGTAAGCCACTGAGGGCGGTTGGATGTCCTAGGCTTTGATAAGGGACAGTGGTTCTTCATTAGA
The DNA here is from genome assembly GCA_902702965.1 of Spirometra erinaceieuropaei. Classification (NCBI taxonomy): domain Eukaryota; kingdom Metazoa; phylum Platyhelminthes; class Cestoda; order Diphyllobothriidea; family Diphyllobothriidae; genus Spirometra; species Spirometra erinaceieuropaei. The sequence continues at coordinate 632,021 of CACRXP010000176.1, read as the reverse complement.
TGCAGTAAACGATCCTTGAATAAATTCCAGTCCTCGTTAACGTTTCCGGAGAAGAGAACATCCCAGTCTATTTGTGATGCCTCAGCTCTCATTTGGCGAAAGTCCCCTTTCCATATATTTGGCCTCGTATTGTCTTCTGTACACGGTTCAGAATACAGCAAGTACTCGCATAAAAGCACTGCATGATCACTTCGACCGAGCGGGGGTAGGTAGTACACCTCGTCTATACTGTCAGGATCTTTGGTAAAAACGAGGTCCAGACAACTGGCCTGTTGCCCTCCACGAGCTCTAGTCGGAAACAGGACATGTTGCGTGAGTAGAGCTTCTAGAGTTGTCTTTAGTAGATGGTAATCGGAGGTATTCATCGAGCATTTCGCATGCATATCGCTCCATTGAATGCATGGTGCATTAAAATCCCCCATGATAACAACGTCTGGTCGGCTGGCGATCTCTTTGAAGCTTTTCAGTAGACAAGTATCTGGGTCGGGATCCGCCTGCGGGGGCCGGTAGACAGTTAAGACTTCGAGGGACTGAGATCCCCGCGCCTTTATAGTCAGCCAAATTGCCTCCGTGTCGTTAGAAATCTTGTCGGTCCTCTCACACACTGCTAAGTTGCTCTTGACATACATGGCAACTCCTCCACCCCGGCGGCCTCTCCTGTCTCTCCTAAACAAATGGTATCCTGTTAATGCTACCTCGCAATCGCCAACGTCCTCTGACAGCCACGTTTCTGTTATTGCTATAACATCGGGAAGAGTATCGTCTACCTGTATTCTCAGTTCGTCAAGCTTGGAAAACTGACTCTGAGCATTGGTGTAAAAGAATTTTAGTTTGCAACATTCGACAGTGCTTCGTTCGGTTTGTCTCGGGTTTGCCAATATTATGTTGCTGCCGCCATCATGATGACCGGCTGGTTCCAAAACAACATCGCGTTCCTGTGTATGAAGTTTCAATAAGTAGGCTATTTGATGACCTAATACCGACAGGTAGATTCAAGAGAGAAAGCGAAAGGGAGCTTTTGGTTGTGAAGACGGTGGGAGGAGTAACAATCAAGGAAAAATTACCAGCATTATAAGAACGACTGACAGGACTAAGTTTTGAGATCTGCGGAAGATTTAGGACATAATTAACGGCAAAAAGGGGCAGAAGCCAATTTCCAGCCACTTTACCCATAGGATTTTAAGGTAATTTAGTTGGTATGTATTTGATTTGAAAGTGTCTAGATGTGTATGTTAACAGAATTCTCTAATAAAATGTTTCCGTTGATTTTTGATCGTAGAACGGTTCTCTTGTTCATTGAGCCAAAGCAGTGGCAATAACAGTCAAGAGGGGAAAGGATAAACACGCGATAGTCTTACCTTAACTTCAGGTAGATAAAATTATAGGGAATGAAGCTGGAAATTACAGCTAAATTGGGTGATCACTCTGTCATCGTGTGAAGAGAAATATATGTTATCGGTGTAGCTCAAGCCTCAGTTCTCGGCAGTGGAGCATTCAGCCACGGAAATACCCAGAAAATGGATAGGGTGCACGACATACCGTACGCAATAGCGAAGGAAATAGCTAGAGGCGCAGACACGTGTTCCGTCGATATTTTGCAGTTGTACTGCACAGCTTTGATCGGTTTAGCTCATTAGTGGGTTCCGCGGCGTCCCTCCCCTGCTTTTCTGGTAGATACTCCAGTTTCGAAATTGCGGCTTTTAAATTCCTCAGAAAGTAATCGCTATCCTGGAGCAGATCGATCTATTCGAGAGTTATAGGCACAGATTGAAGTTTGATATGGATATTTAAGCCGAGGTCTAACAGCCAAGGCGGAATAACCTTGTAATATTCCTAAACTATCAACAGGCAACAAGTCGCATATGCATAGGTAGCACGACATACCATATTTGGCGGCAGAGGTACTGTAAAGTCTGGTTCATCGTGCTACCTCTGCATATACCACTGGTTGCCTGTTGGCAGTTTATGAACAATAAGCTGTTATTCCGCTATGGCTGTAGGACTTCGACCCAAATATCCAAATCAAATTTCAGTTTGAGCCTGTATGTCTCAAATTTACTGATCTATTCCAAGCCAGCGATTAATTTCTGAGGAAATGGAAAAATCCTCAATACTCAGAACAATCACGAAGAATGGAGGCCTACCAGAGCCAAGGCATATAACACTGTCTTCTAAGAAAATCCTTTCTGTAGCACTTTCCGTTTAGATTGAAGTCGAGAGTTCATAATCTCTGATTTTAAAGGTCTTTACTAAATTATATTTGTGCTTAGTCTTTTCGGAGAGCCGTGAAATGTATTTTGGTACTGTAACAATCTAACGTTTTTCATAGATATTTTGGCAAATAAAATTAGAATTTTGCCGTAATCCATCTTGATGTTCCGCAGAATTCTAGAAACGAAAGTCTGCATTGCCTGATGAGAAACAAATATTCAGTGAGGAGTTTTGTCATCCATACTGACCCAACTGTGAAAAACTCGGCGCCTCGGTGGGATTCGAACCCACGCAGTAAGAGGAAGGCTTTAGTACAGCCCACGCTCTAAGCATTTGAGCTACGAGGCCCCGCCGGACGACTCGAGTTTAATCACATTTGGGTCAAGTTACGGACAGACTTCTCTTTTCCACCGTCAGTGTAATGGATTTTGCAGACTTTTCTATGATATTCTTGGCAATAAATTTGTTTGGATACCCGTCCCCACAGAGTATGTGCTGGATCTTTCTAAGTTCCTCACTAATGCGGTTTCTTAACAGATTTTTCTAGTCCACTGCAACATAAGCCGGACTATATTACGTTTCTTTTGAAGTGGTGCGAAACTGTAGAAGTTCTTGTATTGACTAGACCAATTGTCTTCCCACAGACACTTCTTCTCACGGTGCCATCAGCTCTTCTGTTTGGAACGACCTTTAAGAAAGAGAGCGAAATGCCATTTTACCCCCACCAAAAATTTGATCGATGATTGTGACGGATTTACGACTTCCTAGAAGGTTGCTTTGTCAGTTTCCTCAGTAGGGGCCATCATGTTTTAACCTATCGATCTGGTCATCTAGTTGTAATTTCTCCGACTTGTACCTGAAGATATCGGCTAAAATAGGACTAATAGGCAAGCCCACAGTAGCGTGTCAGTTTGTTTATATAGCTGCTTTTCAAAAAACAGCATTTTCGTTACATTTTCTGCGGGGCGCTTGTCAGTATTCCTATTTGCTGCTGATTGGTCCATAGGTATTCGCACGAGTAATCGACTGCTTCTGCGACTGGGGTATTTGTGGAGAGTGACGAGACGTCTTGAAAAAAAACCATCATTCAGTTTGTGTTCAGGTCTCTGACGTCGTCACGGGTTCGAAGGTATCCCGTTACCTATGTGGTGTTAATCGATTCTGTACAGGCTCTGCTAATCACTTAGCTATTGTATAATATGGAGAGTTGTGCATTTCCGAAATCGGTCGAACTGGCAGGCAAGCCATACAACTGAAGGATGTGCGCGTTGACTGGTCAGGAGTCTTTAAGGTCACGGTTGCTTAGAAACCTCCCCTGTGGAGCTTTTGCAGGCAGTCAGTTTTGCCCCTACTTCATCCATAAAACCCCATTCCTTGTCTACTTTGGTGACTTTCTGTTGGTCTGACAAAATGGGCCGCATCTTCGTTACGTAGTCCGATCTGTTCATTATAACGACGCCTGCTCTTTTATCAGACCTCGTTGCCATAATATTTTCGTTCACTCGAAGCTGTTTTAAATTCTCTGTATGCAGTTGTCGGCAGTCCCGGACTTGTTGACCCTTTCTTTAAGTACTGATAACTTCAATTTACCAGTGTTTACTTAATGTTGAGCTCTGTCTTTGGAAACTGGCCTGAGATCGTACGTTCCAGAGATTCCCAAACTGGGTTCCTAATTCTAAGTAAATAACAAAGATACGGTAAATGCTGAACTTAGAATTAAGGGATAAAGCATTAAGCGATGTTTTCTCGACTGTTATGCACAAATTTTTTTTACGTACCACTCTAGATCTTCTGGAAACCCTGATTGTGGTTTCATTTCATTTGCCCTCTAAAGAAACGACAATATCGCCGAGCCCACACGTTTTATACATACGGACTTACTTCAGGTGCCACAGCGCCCTGCAGTAGAGACGACCGTCATCAGGTCGCCGAAGCCGGCCCTTTGCGTGCGGAAATATCCGATACAAGCTTCACGGTTACCGTGGCCCTAGGTCGGTTAACTACGTACACTCCTCTAAGCCATCCCCCTTCCCCTAACCCTCACTACTTGATAATTCACTGTCTCTTGCTACTTTTAACGTCTATTTCTACACCCCATTTTTACAGAAGGCGAACTGAAATCGACTCTTTTACATTCACATATCTTAATGGCACCTCGTCCCCATTTAAATGTACCGGCCTAATGAGAATTTATCAAAAGCCACGTATACTCGACAAATGGTCCTCTGAATGTATCTATGAGAATTATCGAAACACTACGTCAATAAATATGAAGTGCTCAATAACTGAGGAATCATTCGTAACTTGAGGAAGCGTTCCGTCCACTAAATCGATCATGACATTTCTGATACAAACAACGTGAAAGAGCATAATGCCATTCGTACGCATGGTCAACTCAGCCTTTTACACGCTGAAAAAATCAGTTCCCCTAAGTGATTCAGTACAATCTAGGAGCTTTTGCTTGTGCACGATTAAGATATAATAATTTCGTGCGTTTCTTTGTCGTCCACTTTTAACGACAGCAAAAAAAACTTGGTGATATAATCAGATGCAAAATGTGAGTGGAGAGACTTTGACTGGCCCTTCAGCTCCGAAGAAGGACAGAGGAAATACTCAACTGGATTTGACGAAGGAGAGAAAGAGCTTTCCAGAGGATGAGTGGACGGGATTCCAGAGGACAAAGAGGCGTTCCAGCACATCCTGAGAAAAAAAGAAATGGGTAGGATCGTTGGACTGCTATCCATTATATTTCAGTTTTTTGAAGAATGGAAGAGTGTAATTCTTATCCTGATCTGTTGCACAAATTCATGGATGGACGGCGAAAATTACCGTCCTGTCAGTTTAACAGGCGTCTAGTGTAAAATACTGGAACACATTATATGGAGATGCCTTGTATAGTAGCTAGATAGAAGCATCGTACTTTGTGATGTCCTCCATGGCCTTCATGGTGAACGCATGCGCCTTAAGAGTATTCTTTGCTCTCAAGAGGAATAAGCAAAGCTCACAGAAGGGAAATCAAATAGATGCTGGATTTTGTTCTTCAGAAAGGTATTTGATAGCGTCCACACCGAATCAGGAAATAACACGTTGAGACAAATTATCAAATTGGACCGAGTGTTTCCTCTTCTCTAGAGTACCAACCAAATATATTTCGCAGAGTGAGTCAAAGGCTATGAGGGAACTGAGCAGGGACGACAGCATTATAATTCTACCTGCTGACAAGGGACGATCAACCGTCATGATGAATAGAGAAGACTACAATGAAAAAGCTAAAGCCCTTCTTGATGACAGAGAATTTTACAGACCAGCACAGATGGCACAAGCCAAATCAGTGGCAGATCGGCTGAGTAAACTACTTAGAGACTACCGACATAAAAATGTGATCACGGAGAATGAATGGCACCGAATGAAGGCAAATGACACCGCTCTGGCCCGATTCTATGGTCTGCCAAAAATCCACTCAGTCGTGGAGGCGACATCCCTGCAACTCTTCAATAAACGCTTGGATGCTTACTTGTGTCCCCTGTTTTCCCTCGACAGTCTGAATCTGAGCTAAATACCCCGGCTCCCCACAGATTTTTTCTCTGAGACAATGCTACTCAAATGAATCAAGTACTACTTATACAGCGAATATTTTCATTGTTCCTGTACAGTTGTTTCTAACCAGCTGACATGTAATCAATAGGATTTTCAAAGGCTTTGCCTATCATCTTATCAAATAAACTGAAATAAACTGAAAAATGTTCCACTTCGGCCAATTGTTGCCCTAAAAATCAGCACCACCTACAATTAGGCAAAGTGGATGTACCCAAAACTGAAGTTCCTCCAAGGCAATTCGACTACCTCAGTTCGATCAGCCTCTCAATTCCTCTCAATTCCGAGGTCGGAGAATTCAATCGGACGAAATCATGGTCTCCTTCGATGTGACGTCGCTATTCACATCCATCCCACCAAACGTGGCCCGCGAAGTCTTGCGCAAGAGGCTTGAAGAGGCGTACGATAAGACTCAGAATGCCCTCAAAATTGAACACCTCATGAGGCTGCTTGAATTTTGCCAACAAACTTTCTTCACTTTTGCGGGAGATACCTATGAACAAATCAAGGGAACCCCCATGGGCTCACCGGTCTCCGGTTTGGTGGCAGAACTGGTCCTACAGGAGTTGGAAAAGATTGCCTCCCTCCAATATGAACCGGTGTTTTGACATCGTTACGTTGACGACACGTTCGTCATAGTAAAGAAAGACGTGCTGCAACATTTCCACAGCCTGCTCAACGCAGTCTTCCCGGATATAAAATTCACGATGGAAGAAGAACAGGAGCAGCAGTTGCCCTTCCTGGATGTGCTCGTCAGACGAAACCTTAACGGTGAACTTCAAACGACGGTTTATAGGAAGGCGACGAGCACCACACAGCTTCTCAGTTTCCACAGCAACCATCCGGTGGCTCACAAACGAAGCTGTGTGAAGACGCTCTTCAAACGGGTCAAAACTCATTGCAGCAAACCGGAGGACAGAGCGCGTGAGGCCCGTTATCTCCGCGACCAGTTTGTGCAAAATGACTATCCGGGGACATTCATAAGTCGCTGCCTACGCGGTCGCCACCAGAGAACTCGAACATCAACGCCACCGACGATATGAAATTCTCTGCCATACATCAAGGGTGTTTCAGAAGCGACCGAGCGCATTGTTGCGGAGCAAGGTGTTGGAATTGCACACCGCCCCAAAGCCACCATGCGCAATAGGGTCATGAAAATCAAAGACCGGTTAAAACCTGAAGAGCGATCTTGAGTTGTGTATCACGTTCCGTGTCAACATTGTCCCTGTAATTACACAGGACAGACTGGACGCATGCTCGGATCGCGCATATACGAACATAAGCTGGCTGTGCGGCGAGGCGACGCATTATCACAAGTGGCCGCCCATATCTACGAAATGGGTCACGATTTTAACTTCACAGCCGCCAAAATAGTCGCCACGCTGGAAACAAAACAGGCCGAGAATTGATTGAAGCCTGGGCCTCGGATGAGAACTCGGTCAATCGATTTATCGATCTGGCGCCGGCGTACAGAGCCCTGCGTAGTTACCTCCAGTCGTGCAACGTCGGTCGATGATTGGGCCTACGTGACTTATAACTGCCGCCTGGCCTGTTTCTGCCACTACCTCTGACGATGGACTCCTGTACGAGTCTGAAAGCTCAGGATAATAAACGAAATGATCTGGTGCTCGACTCTTCCTCTTCACTTATGCATACACCTGGAACTCGAAATTTTGCCTTCACAGAGAGTTGTCTTTGGCGATTCTATCTCCGAATGGATGAGGGTTATAAGCGGTGTCCCACAGGGTCCGGATTAAGATCCACGCGTTTTCTTGAATTTTGTGAATGACGACACCATAAAATTGGAATTTGAAACTGCTATGTTCGTCATATTGGCCAAACTCAACTATGCCGACGAGTCACAAAGTTGCAGTCGGATATCGACAAAATGACTGGCTTCAAAAGTTTAATTTATTCAAATATGTGGTCGTTCGCTTCAACACTGGTCGAAAAGTATCTCCAAACACACTTGCAGGTAATCAACAGGACTGCATTAACAGCTGTAGAAACGCACAACGATTTGGGCTGGTGGAAGACCGCGAATCTGATGCCGTTAGAATACTGATAGGGTGGTCGCCGGGGCGATTATTACGATGCACTGAATTAGGCGTGCGTCTAAAATATTTCCTCTAGAACTCTTTAATAGATCTTTGGTGTGTTCGTGAGGACCCAATTGGATTACGGAATGCCAACCTGGACACCATGAATGACGAAAGATATTGACTCTCTCAAACAAGCTGAATGCAAAAAAACGAAAATGATCGTTGGTCTTAAATATTTATCCTACCAGGATAGGCTGGAAAAGCTTGATTTATATCTCTCAGCTTATAGACTATTAGGATGTGACCTGCGCTGGATATTCCGAATTATGCGGGGTCATGCATGCTTGGATGACCACGCAGACGGTCCGTCTCAGTCAATTCGAAGAATTTGTCACAGTCTAGGGCGTACTCACGGTCTCTGAATATCCTGTAGGTTTGAATGAGCTCGCCGCGCAGGTGCCTGTAATTAATAGGAGACAGATTTAGTTCAGCTCGTCTGGTTTCGTGAGGCAGACGATCAAGGTTCTTGGTCATCTTTGTGACCATCTCCCGTTCTCTTCCCAGCTATTGATAATCCTTCTTGAAGCACGGTCGATAGACCTGGACTACATATTCCAAGCGAGCTCGAACGAATGCTCCGTAGGTTTTTCCGAACAGCTCCTTATCGATCTGCACAAATCCTCGTCTCAACGTAAATAACACTCGTATAACCCGTTTGGCTGCCCTTAGACGCTGTGCCTATAGTTAAAGTGATTAGGTCATTAGGATACCGAGTCTTTCTGTTAATCAATATTTGAAAGGGGTTGCTCATCAAGAAGATATTGGATGGAATCATTTTCCTCACTGGTCCTTCCGGTTCAGAGTCTCAGGACTGCACATTTGTCCACATTGTAATTGAGGAGCCAACGAAGTGACCAACTGCTCAGCCGGTTAACACTGTCTTGAAGCGCTAACCTGTCTGCGTCAGATCCGATGGCTCTCCGCAGTTTAACATCGTCAGCAAACATGACGGCGTTGCATCCCCAGTCATCGTCGCGGTCGTTATTGTAAACTAGGAATAGCAACGGCCCTAAGACTAAGACCTGGGGAACACCAATTAAAATGCGGGTAGGAGTTTGCTCCGAAGAATCAACACACACGGTTTGTAATCTCCTTGCAAGAAAGTCTGCGATCCATGTCAGCAGTATTCCGCTTATTCTAATTCCGGACAGTTTGTAGATCAGGCAGTTATATGGGACGCTTTCGAACGCCTTGTTGAAATCACTGTAGATGATATCGACCCTACCATCATCGTCCATCATCGTTCATATCCATTGCTCGGTCGAGAGCAATAAACTGAAAAGGCCTACGCGATTCTGTCTGAAGCCGTGCTGCAGCTCTGAGGGTAAATGCTTCTGCCCCAAGAACTTCATTGGTGATTTCTTAACTATGGCTTCAATTATTTAACAGTAGTTGCGAGTGAGACTAACGGGCTTGTAATTGCTAACTGTAATGCGAGTCTCATCCTTGTATATTAGGCATATATTTGCTATCTTCCATTCAGACGACAGACTCTCCAATTCGAATGGTGAAGGGAAGATGTGCGCCAGTGATTCGGAGAGTTCGTTTGTCCATTCTTTCAAGAATGTGGCCGGTATATTGTCTGGGCCCCATGACTTTTCTTCTTTGGGATTCTGTAGCTCACTTTACATGAGATATGTCGAGAAGAGTATGCATTTAATCACAGAACCGGCGGCCAAAACAGCAATGCTAACAATGTGATTCTGAAACTCTATTTCCCTAGTGTTAGGAGTGCCTACACCCCTAAAAACAAGGGCTGGTCAGTAAATGGAGGCCACATGCGTTTTCCCTAGCACCCTGTAGGCATGCTGGCGGGATCCATCGAGCTTGCTTGGTCCGTGTATGCGAGAAATCGATCAGGTCATCCAGAATTTTATTGTCGGAGTACATTGGACATAATGAAGTCAAACCCCAGTAGGATGTTATAAATACGCGTCGTTTTTCCAGTTTCCTATTCACAGTTTTCTAGTAACCTTTTTCGTGACAGGCTGTGTTTTCTTTCTCTGCCGCGTCGGCACTGGGAATAAAAGTTCAGTGCGCATACGCTGCGCGCAATGTCTATGTACCAGGCCGAGCCATAACACCTAGTGAATACCGAGGCAAAGAACCGTTCGAAGTGTTCGGCTTTCTCGCTGTTTTCGGAGTATCGGCGAAACATTCGTGTCTGAGATTTTAGCGGGTACCTGTGATGTTATTATGGTATCTTGTGGCGCGGATATTTGTTACTAGCTGCCTGTTGGCAGTCAATGAATGTTAGTTGGTTATCCCGTTGACGTAAATGGAGTTCAGCTAAAATACTCATACACCACATTTCTGTCTGCGCCTATAGACCTTAGTCTATTCAATCTACTCCAAGTTTGCAGTCAGTTTATAAGGAAATTAAGCAGCCAGGGTTTCAACACCGCTTTCATCCTTTATTACAGTGACCGGGTCCTCATTTTTTAGTCGACTTTTAATATAGTGCACTAAAATTTTGGCTTTTGTTTAGCTGGAAAATGCACAAGATTTTGGATTTAAAACCAACGGACAGCTGAGAAGCAACACCACTAACTAATTACGACAGTGGATAACGACCAAGAAGTAGTTATTACAAAAGAGTTCAAGCTGTTTTCGATAGACTGGGGTAATCTAACTGTCGGAGGTAGTCATGGGCCTGTCGAAATGTAGAGTCGATGCAAGAGTTTTCAGTGGTCAACGCCACAAAAGTGTCCAAATCACCATCAGGTAAGACGGGCTACAATGGGCAAGCCCTATTGGTGCTCAAGAGCACACAGAACGCTCAGAATTGTGGCTCTTCCTTACAGCCTTTGAACGGCTTGTTTGGACAAAATTAACTTAGACATCAATACTTTTTGCCTTAATAACTATTTTGTACCAGATTTCTCACAATTTTTACTAGATAGCTATCTTGTACACATTATTTCTTTTACAAAAAATTTAATAACCAACAACCGCATTACTTGTCTTTATCTCTACTGCTCACGGAATAGTAGATTAGCGTTATGGGCAGGAAAATAGGGAACCAGCTTAAGAGTGGGATATTTGAGAAAAAAGGGGGGTTCTGCTCGGGGACGACGCAAGATTAGAATTTTCTGCACAGATTCTGTGCCGAACCTCTGCGCCGATTCTGAACAGACTTGAGTGACAACCTAGACGCAGATACTGCGTAGATAATTCTTAACCTCTGCTTAGATTCTGCCAAATTCTGAGCAGAAATGTTATTTGGGAAAATATTTATTGCAAGCTGCTTCTTTAGGCGTGTGGCGCATCAGTGTCCGCCTTTGAGGTTCTAGGCCCACCGATGCGAGTGGGTGATGTTGCTGTACCTGAGATGTGTCTACATGCAGTCCACCAGCAAAGGTACAGCGCTGATTGCTTACGATCACTCGCGAGTCTAATGCCCAGTCGCGCACGACCACAGCAACGAAATAACGGGAAGCGTAAGGCAAGCAGAAAGACTCCATGACGACGCGATGGCGATGATGATTGCGGATTTCAACAGATCCTTTAACTAAGAGCCTCAATTTTGCATATGATACTAAGGCACCAACAAGATTGGAGGATGTCAGATCTCAACAGACAAATCTCCCTTTAAAGTAATTTACCCATCAGTGGATCTTGTTGTCGATCATGAATTGGTAGTGGTAGTAGTGGTAGTGATCATCCATGCGTGATTAAGGCGTGTTTACCGGTTATTCAAGGGGAAATTGCTGACGCGAACTGGCAAAGTTGCGTCGTGAAATTAACTTTAAAGAAAGGACTCAGTAATGAGCGTTTTTTTACTTTGAAGCAGCACTCATCATGAAAAAACTCCTTATCGAGGATTGCGAACACAAAGACTAGGTAGAACACAGTTTCATGGTGTACGCACATAATGTGGGAAGAGACAAAGGCGTAGAGATTCCCTATGCTTAAAGTGTCGTTATAAGAATTCACCCGTAAATTGCCCAAGCAAGAAAGGAACATCAAAGTCTCAAAATTAGAGCATCCTTTCATCCGAAGTAAAGATGCTCAGAAACAGGTAAGCCAGCCTTCATTGGTTCTCCAAAGCCATTGGCTAACCAACTATCAGGTCAACGTCCGTTCAGAATAGCTAAAAGCCTTTAGGAACCGAATAAATCTGCAACTTGGAATTTGACTAACTTCGAGAGCATTGTTTTAATTTGTTCACTCGGTTACCGAGGTACCAATTATATGAAGTCTTGAAAGCGAAATCCGGCAGGTCTCGGCGTCTTATTCTTGAGCATAACATTCCGGGTATTTTTACTTACAAATAAGCGTATCTTAAACAGTGAAATAATGATAATTTAAAAGCTAGGAGTTAAAACATACAAATACATATATGAATCACTGGGATTACAGCAGGTTGCCCACTCTATCAACAATGAGTTAAGAATCGGAAGTTAATCTTAGTGTTAGTTTCGCGCAGTCAGACGTAGTTCATTCGACACCGCCCCTGAAAGCAAATAATAGAAAGTAGTTTACTAACAGGAACAAACATATGTGGTGGACTTTGATCCGACTTCGGCTTATAATTCTGAGCTTACTGCATCGACTGAAGTGTTTTACATATTGTACCCTATCTATAAGACTGCTTAGTAGTAGTAAATGTTAGAATAAATTAAAGAAAATTTTATTTTGAGAACAAGGCCGACATCAACTAAGTATAACATCCAGATGAAGTTTGGGCTTGACCCAAAAAACCCAATTCCGACAACCAGTTTCAATTACTTCAAAAATTCTTCTGTACACTGAAATATCCTTATTAATCTAAAACTGGACGATATAAAAATGCGAAGGAAAGACTTAGAGAGTCTATGCAAGACACTATTATGTAGAATGAGTTGCACAAGTAACTATATGAGATTTTAAGGAAACACTGATGAGACGACTTTTGTAGTTGTTTCGCGCACCAACTTAAAATCAGTAACCACTTGTCCGGATTACGTCGAAAAATTAAAAGTTATTTTCTGTGTACGAGGTAGAAATTGCAGAGCAAACAATACCAATCCCATCTATAATTGTATAAAAGTTGTGGACAATTCGAGCGCGAAATACTTGTACGTTGGACAACGTCGACGCAGAAACACCGGGTCGGCCATCCAAACATCCGCTCGCCCCGCCAAGACTAGAAGTTCCAGAGGCTGCCCTGTAGGCACAGAATAGCATAGTTAACATGAGTTTTTTAAACAATGTCCATTCCACCAGTCGGAAAAGGATGGAGCAATTTGCTTAGTTGGCAAAATCTTCCCCATTTCCCATACGTTGGCATAGTAGAATTGTGTGACAATTTGATGCCCTAGTCAAGTTACACTTAACTGGAGCGACGCACAGCACACAAATTAACAATGATTCCTGTGGTGTTTGTGGTCGGCTGTTTGTGGAAATAGAATTACACCATTTAGAAATCACTCTCTGAACAGGCCTTTGTACGAAAATGGGCAGATTGGCGAGAAAGCGAAGAGATCCTAAAACAAGATAATATCGGTCCAAATTAAAGAGAGGCTCCCGAAGGACTCCAGTTTTCGTGTTAAAATGCATACTATTATCCAAGTTGTTCGTGGGCCCAATTTTCTGTCAGTCACTCGCGTATGTGAGACTGCATGATAAGAGGAATAAAAAGAAGACAGAAGACCTGCGCAAAAGTACTATTACAGAAAGTTAAGCAATATTGAAATCTGCCGATGTCCGAGGATCGACGCGCAGAAATCAGTATCGGAATCGTACTCACGTGTTGCGCAACGAAATTCTTTAATTTAACAAGATAACAAGTGGTATTCCAGGTTGAAGGTGTGGCCGTCAGAGTCTTGTAATCGCAAGTCGGGCTCCTGGCTGTCTCAAATGAAGTTCCCATGAGCCCCAGCAAAGAGCGACCACGCAAATAAAAACTTAAATTCTTGTCTTAAGTATGATATTGAACACTAAATCTATCCCCTCTCCCAATATGAACTATCAGACGTATGTTAATTGCTTCGGCCCATAGTTTATCTGGGAAATCTAATCAGTACACCTTGTTTCTGATAGTAAACGACCTTAATTTATTTTAATCAGTGGTAACTTAGGGTAATTAACTAGCTGGGGACAATAAGGGTACGAACTAAATCAGGCTTTAGGCACAGAGTAACTCAAAATTTATCATATTATTGTTTGCCAACATGCACCAAAGTCAGAAATATGGTTGCAGATTAGTAGTCCGACTTAATACGAACAAAGGAATGCTTGTACTTATTAATTTTTTTCCTATAGATCGCCAACCACTAATGACAGAAGACAACGGACAAATGATTCTCGAGGAAACACTAGACGAAAACTTCGTGCCAACTACCGAGGAGTTAGAAGCATGTGCAACAATGCTTGGAATTGACTTGGATAAAGAGCCCTATCTAGAAAAATTAGTTCATGAATGTCTAACAACACCGCTTCCAGAGACCTGGAGAGCTTGTGCTGATCAGCAGGGAAATCTCTACTATTTCAACGTTATAACAGGTGACTCCTCATGGGAACACCCATGTGATTCGTTATACCGCAGGTTGGCGGTGGAAGAGCGGCAACGGTTTAGCTCCGAAAAGACTGCCCCGGATGGCCCTGAAACGGATTCTGTCGAGTTAATTTCTTCATCTGCACAGGAAATTGCCACCGAAACAAGTCTGCATACGGAAAGTAGTGGACTTCCTAATCCCTTCGATAACAGACCAAAAGGAGATTCCACCGGATATCACACGGTGTCAGAGGATGTGTGGAGTAGTGTTTACGAAGCGGCCCATGGCGAAATTTCTCACTCTCCTGAAGAGAGTAAAATCAAATCATACGTTGGACAAAAAGTAGCTGGTGAGGGGTCGGGTATGAGGGCGATAAATTGCACAGAAGATCCGGATTCTAATAACGTAGATAACCTTGCGTGGGCTCTGGAAAGCTCAAAGCCAACTAAAGCAGCTAACTACGACCATAAAACGGAGGAAATATCCCCAACTGCAATAAATTCCAGAGGTACGCATCTTTTGCTTGAGATGGGTGACAGTGATAAACGGCCTGAAGCGAATCGGGTCATCAAGATCGAAAAACCTAACCTCGCCGAAGACTTTGAATGCTGTCTATCTCAAGTATCTATGGACAACTCATGCTCACATTTAATCGTAGAACAAGCCGGAAAGAGAACGGACCTCTGTATGACCCTTTTGCTTTGTGAAGGTAAAGATAATTCTTCAGATTTTATGAGGGAATTTGGTGAAGCCGACGAAACGAGGGAGCGGATTCGAGCGACAATAGACCAGTTATTAAAAAACACCCACCTCTCGAATTCCGAAAAGGCAAAAATAAAGGAAATAGTCAACTCGCTTAGGGAACGAATAAACTCCAGAACGTTGCTAAACGAATTCAAAGGAATGAAGACAGACGAAAAAGTTGTTGGAATGTCGATCAGACAATCTCACGCACCGTATAGTGTGCCTTCGGTGCACGCTGCCGGTGACGTTCGAGTGTCAACAGTGAAGACAGCCAAACGTACGATCAGAGCAACTGAAGCCAAAGCAATAAACTCTGAGAGGTTAAGAGACAGGAGGACGGGAAGCGAAAGCCGGCTACGATTAGTAACCGAGGCATGCGTAATTTATGAACCGACATCAGTTTCTGGAGGAGATGTCAACAATCCTCTTTCGAAACGTGTTAGCGTCCTTAGCTCCAACCTGTCGAATTCCTTTGACAATAGGCATTTAGTAGACCGTGACTACACGAATGAAGAGGGAAGACAGATAGCGGATAAGGGCGTTTTTTCATTTCCACAGAGAGACTCACAAGTGCCAGTGACATCTCCCGTCACGATCCAGCATGACAAAGAACACAGCCTACGGGCGCGTCACCCAATCCAAAGGCTACTTTCAGACTCCCATCCGTCCCAAAATTGCTTAAGGACCAGCCAAATGCAAGATTCGCGGGACCTAGAAATGCGAATAAGCAACCAGCGCCAGTGGTTTCAAAAATACCAGCGTGAGGTTGCGTCCAGAACCCCAGTATTTTAAACTTTCATATTCACGGCTTTGTGACAGTCCTTTTTTACCGGGACCGAGCTACCATCAGCTTGCCAAAACCGAGATGCTACTGTCTATTTCCCGGACTGCATGACTGTACATGAAAAAAATAAAGACGACGCTGATTTCCGTTCATATCTAAAGGTATTTCCGTAGACTGTAAATTGCTCATAAGGTTGTAGGGCTAGACAAAACCGAAAGCATGTCAACTCCACTCATAAAAAATGAGTTCAAGCGAAAGAGTGCAATAACCGCGCGAACTCTACACTACCGTCTACGTAGCCTTTGCTGTTTCGCTCAAGAACAGTGACCATTTAGGCGGATCAAAAGGCCATAGCTTAAGCCGTAAATACCCACAGAGATTTACGATATGGTACAGGCGAGAGACCTGGTCTCACCCCGAATATGCATGAAGTCCTACGCGGCAGAACATCGGCTGCGAGGAAAGCCTTGCCAGATGGCGACACGCGACCTTTTCACGGGCAACCGACTTGACAAACCGATGCCCAACTAAGCTTGAGGGTGTTAACTTTGCAGTCTGTGTACGTCTATTTCCCAGATCTGACAGCCTGATTATTTCGCAGCTTGTTCATCACACTATCCGTCATTTGAAGACGCACCTGGTAACTCGTAACCAGACTAGCAGGCAGGTCCTGCCTCACCGAGGTTCCTGTATTCTCGGGCGCCACCTAAATGAAAGCTCGGTCGAGATCTATAAAAATATAGCATTCTTACACGCATCTCGAAAAGATTTAAGTCCATTCGTTGTCTACACTTATTATGGACGACTTGGATTACTTACAAGTCCAGTGTTTCGTGCATCTTAGCAGAGGTCGAAGTATTTGAAACTTAAGTACACGGGTAAAGACAAGCTGTTTGTGAGTCATTTAAGGGTTGTAAGACTTATACGAGGCTGCTTGACGGTAACAAATAAATATAACGGCTAAACGTCAAAGGTCGATAGTAAATTTCACTGTGCTTAAGATACCGGGTCTCTCCAGGTCAGCGTCGGGTTATAACTAGCAATAGTAAACCAATCAAAATCCCTCTAAAATCCCTATTTGTAAGCAATATATACCGATAAAGTAGGAAACTATACATTTTCAATAATCAAAGAAGTTAGTCTCTGCGCGATTTTGCAAAACTGTACAAAAATGCTCCTTTTAAAAGTGCAGATGAATGTCAGTGCCACTTAGGAACCAAGGCCAGTCGCCGAGCGACCATGACCAATTCCGGCTTCAGTACCCACAAGTCAGATTCTCTTGAAGAACGCTTGCGTTGGCTAGCGACACCACTTTGAGCAGCGCTAGTACAGGAGGCTACTGCCCGAAGGATACTACGGAAGTGACGAGCAGAGAGGACGCTGCTGGATCCGGCGGCCGACTCGGGAGAGAGAATGTGCTGGAAGCGGACGGCAAGTTCGGCAGTACTCACACTCAATGTGTCTGGGGCAGCAGTTGTAGTCCTGTTGCCAGGCTCTACGAAAAACAGTAGCAAGTCGACCGCAATCTTGCGAAGCTCAGTTTCACGAGAGGCCGCATCTCCAAGGTCACCGCCCCCGGTAATTAAGGAAATAGTGTCGGTTGTGGAGACGATGCCGAGGGCATCAAGGCATTGGTTGCGACGTTGACGGATCAAGTTGAGCAGTAGACGGGAGCTTAGTCGACAGTGCCCGGTGAAGAGGCCTGAATTTAAGCCAGGAGAAGGGCTGACACATGTTGAGGTCGTGTTCGCGTTGGTTTTTATGCCGAAGGAAGACAGATGCGAGGTCTGCAGACGGAGAGGGGTTAAAAACGTATAAAAGCGGCATCCGCAGTCTGGATACCCGAGTAAGACAGTAGTTAGGAAGAGCCTACTCAAGGTCGCAAGCGAAAATACAAGGTCGGACCGACGTCAGAGGGATTTCACAGACAAAGGTGCTTGCATTTGTATAAACGCTTTAGATACAACATACGTGCTAAACCTCGCAGTCACAGCCAGCGAACAGTTTGCTAAACAAGGGATAGCGGTTACTTAAGAGGCAAGGCCGAATTTGCGAAAAGACTGTGTGAAAGACACAAACAGCAAACAGGCGAGTATAGAGCACGTCATTTTACCATGATAGAAGGGAAGAAGTATAGACTGCCTAATGTGAGTAAGAGTTACAAAGATTTTTAAGACTGAGAACGTGTACCATAATAACTTTAGAGGTGCGGAAGCCATAAGACAGCGGAAACTATTATATAAATGAAACACAGAGTCTATAACTTGTAAGACATGAATGTTAAACCCACTGTTATGATAGTGGTACACGTCTAGTTACAGTATGACGCTTTCCGAAAACTGCAGATGCTGGACACCAAGTGGGCACCACCCGCCCCTACTTTTTAGTATCCTACTGCTGAACAAAGTTACAGGACTGCCGAGTTCTTTGTGATGGATGGTGGTGATGTGCGGTGGAACACGTCTCTGGGAGGGACTGCCAAAATTATCATGGTGTCAGTCACAAGCAACTAAGTGCTCTATCAAAGCATGACCTACCGCCCTATGTCGGAAAGAATGCTGACTATAGTTTCGTTTTCATTGTCTAGCAGGAATTGCTGATATGATGTGAGGCTGCGAAGATTCAGGAGTTGGAGAGATTAACCAGCAGCGACAAAAACAGTTCGAAAGGTTTGGTGGGTGGAGGTGAGCACAGAGACGTCTCAGCGGGGCGACCCTGGTCTGAAATATGCAGCCAAAGTATACACAGCATCGGCATGCTTGACGTACTGCCGTGGAGGTTAAAGCAGCAGTCATCGAGATCGACGAAGTACTGGCGGCCAGGCCAAAAACGGCACACAGAAATCGAACGTCGCGGAGAACGCCACCAGCACTCAGTCCCTGCCAACAAGCTGAAATTATTAACTGTCATGCAGGACACAGACCGGCCTCGTATAACTGTAAATCTATCGCGGAGTCGGCGGCGTAAGCCTCGCGTCCATTTACTGCAGGACAACTGACTACTCCCCACTCTATAAGCTAGACCACACTTAAAGGAGTTCAAAGCTGCAGGGGACACACTGGTCAACCTCATTCGGCTAGGTCTGCCGGTCAACGTAGTTTTCGAGGTATGACCGCTAAGCAACAGGCATCGTGTGTAGCATAGCAGTTGGACGACTACTAATGCAACAAGGCTCATTGCCTCCCCGCCTGCGCAGCTCATACACACCAAACGGAAATAGTGCCAAAAAACAATCTTAAAAGTAAACCAGAACGACTATTCCAGGATCCCTCCTGCATGCCAGCGGTACTGGCTCATTAATAATTTTCTGTCTCGCCGGGCATTAACTAAATGCTTGCGACAACGGCGTTTTTTGCACGTCGGAGATTGTTTAGAAACCCTTGGCGTTTAAAGTTTTGCGAGTGCAGCCAGACGAGTTTGTATGGCTGCATAGGCAAGTCGACATTGTATCAAGATGCAGGTACAATGGCAAACAAGAGTCAATTTTGGCTGCTTATCCTTCTCCGAAAGTTAGCTATTGTCCCCATCTTCTCAACTAAGATGTGGCGAATGATACTGTTCGAAGAGATAACAACGTCCTTTTTACCCTCTGTGGTCTGTTCGAGAGGATGAATCCTCCTCAAGTATAACCATGCTAACAACAGTCGACAGCATGAATTGACAAGATAAGGTCTTACAGTGGCAGGTTATCCAGACAGGCAATTTTACAATGCTGGCACAATTTATCTTATCTCCAAATTCGTCCGCAAAAGCTTGCGAGCGTTATTTTTGCAATAGTCGGGAACACTGGCCTCTAATAATGTAGACTGACTCTAGGCGTCGGGATACAAAAGGTAATGGGCGATGTTGGTTGTCAAAAGTTCTAATGGAGCCGACGCCATCTTGGCTGACGTTTCTATATGCCCTAAGCCACACGGGTTTGACCTGAACCGAGCTATGCTGATTGCAAGACAAACATGGACACTTCAGTTTTAATCTGAAGTTGAATACGTAGGGCTCAGGTAAGCAGTCCAACGACGACTAACAATAAATGAAATGAGACTCTGTGAATGACCATTTTTGGTCTATTTGTTGTTTTCGGTCAGTGATACTCAGTCCCTCCTGCTGACCCATTCGAGGCCTGAATCCGTCCGTGGATCATCGAGCCCGGTTCTCATAGCCTGCATAGTTCCTCGACTCCCATCATAAAGTCATAGTGGAATTGCCCGTAGTTTGCCCTGCAATCAAGACAGAGCAGTGCAGCACGCCATTACCGTGTGACTGAATATTCCCGATTTCGGCCAATACCGTATCAACTGACAGTGCAATTGTGGAGGCTGCTACTCGGTTCAATTAAACGCGTAGTAGTTTAGATACTTACATAGAAGGAGTTAGTCTCTTCGCGAGCGGACCACAGGAAGCGGTTTTTCAGCGCGCCGAATCGACCTTCAGATGGGGGATGGGGAGTACTGGTTGGATTTAGACTGTCACGCAGTGCCCCCATTTCCAAAACTCGCGCTTTGAGCCATCGCAGAACACTGACAGCCAATCGATCGGCCTCGATCCGAGATAGGGCAGGGTCCGCGACTTTCGCTGACAACAGGAACTCATTCATTAGCTGCTCCTGATCGACCGCGGTGACGCCTTGCAGGCGCAAAGACGACTCCACTGTAGAGCTTACGGTTGGAATCCGATGGCGCTTATGGCTACGAGGGACCAACTTATTCTGCAGACTGATACGGCTCTTTGGGACCGAGGGCAGAGTGGGCTGGGGTGCCAGGGGGACAGACGATTGGCTGGAGCGGCGGATGCTTTTGAGTGCGGCCTCAGCAACACGAACAGCCTCAAGTTTGGTGTGTTCGTCGACTTGCGCACGCTTTCGACGAATAGCCTCTAGACGCTCATTCACCGAAGAACAGGAGGTGGTTGTGTCATCATCATCGGTTCGCCGACAGAGAACCGAAAGCACAAACGGGTCCAGATCGTGGTTGGGTCGCCTCTCTGACTCGTGTCTAGCACGCTTTGAAGTCAACTCGTTACCTTCATCGTACTCAGCACGTCGTTCGACCAAGCGCATTCGGTGTCCATCAACGCGGACTCCATGCTTTCTTTTGCGTTCCCTAGGCAAGGAGGAGGATGCACTGGGGGCGGGCTCAGCAGTCGCCGCAACTTTACGACTTAGGCGTCGTGCGAGTGCTCGGAGCCTTGCTTCACGTTGCTCGGGAGTCTCAGTTTTGTGCAGCGATTCCACAGCTTTATGCGAAGAATCAAGAATTTCCACAGCCTCGTGCGAATCATCATCAACGTCGGAGTCGGAGGGAGGTGGCGATTTGCTTTTGTTGGAAAATAGAGAATCAAACCTATTTTGGGGTTTGTGAGAGGAAGTGCCAGACTCGAAGCACAGAGGTCTGGAAACCGAACGCCCGGCACCACAACTTTTGAAGAAATTTATCGATTCGGAGCCACAGGCGCCGGCATTACGGGCACTTGCATCGTCTGCCAATGAGAAAAGTTCCTGTAGGTCATTCGTTTTGAAGAACCGTTGCTGTTTGGGATTACTGAGGATCCGGTTAGTCAAGAACTGCTTGAATATCTGTCTAAAAAGAAGACAAAAGACGACGATAAAATAACCGAGAGAAATAAGTAAGGCAGTCAGCCCACTGGGCAGTCCCGAAAACGTAAACTTGGAAACAAATGCAATCACTGTAAGCGGTGTTGTGACCACAGATATGGCACCCAAAAAATCATGATGACGGTCATTTTGGCAGAAATGACGATTGCATGCTAATTCAAACAAATGCATGACGACTACCTCTAGGTTGTGGAAACGTGTTGCACGCAATTTGCAAGAGAAAACTGGAGGTTCGGAAGGCGTGCGGATACTAAGGTGACCCAAAGATGATGACGCGATGCCGGCCATCCTTCTCAACGTCCCTGCATACCGGTTCTGCACACTACTCACAAGTGAACGTGGCTTTGTACTCCTAA
>CACRXP010000176.1:563337-607465 GCA_902702965.1 Spirometra erinaceieuropaei | reverse complement strand
TCAGTAGGCCCTCATAAATTCCGATTTCAATTAACATGCGCGCGATTGGCCACACCCTACCGGAAACAATATGAGTGAAGTCTCAATGAAGAATATGTTCGGGTTGTATGTCAGTCAATCCACCACAATTCCGTAGCCCACTGTCTTGCCGGGTTCCGCTTGTGCAAATGACACGTGCCTTGCGGAAAAATGCCCCCCGCCGGGAATACACCAAATAAACTGGCAGGTGACCTGTAAAGATACCGCTCCTAGTCAGTAAAGATAATCTTTTAAAGGAACGTCTGGTGAAAAACGATGCACACGCTTGAGCGTCGGGCTATTAGGACTGTCCGATGTGTTTTTCTCACCCTCTACTCTATGTGGTTTGGTAATCGCCATCTCAACAAGCGAACCGCGCACTAATTCGTAGGAGGCAGCCAGTGATCGGTTGGCTTACGTACGTCTGAAAGATAACTTTAAGAACATTTACCTGGCTTCCGTCTACGGGTCGACACCAGTTTCCGACTAATGATCCGAAGAAAAAATCTACTCGCAGCTGCAAAAGTTAGTTGAAAAGCATTCTAGCCGTGAGATTCTGATTGCTGCCGCGGGATAAAATGGCCAGACTGGACAAGGCAACTCCAAACAGTTACCTTAGTGGCTGCCCCGGGCTTGGCTTTCAATGCCACTGTGGTGGATGCTGAATTCTGTTGACCAAAGCCCGTTTGTTGTTACCAACACATGTTTCCAGTACCGTGAAAAACATGGTGGCCGGTGGCGGTATAGTCAGGCGGACTGACTACATCCTAGTGAATCCAAGGTTCCATGCCGGGTTACATGACGGCAGATTAACGTGCGGTTAGACCACGTCGCTGTTAACACACGCCTGAAAGTTCCCCTCCCATCCAAATTCAAATTGTCAAGTGCAAGGGGCCTCGGTGTAGCAGATCCAAAAAGAGTTGAGGCTCAAAGCAAAGAAATTCGATCTTGAATTACGACCGGAGTCGAGAGAGAAGGTAGAAGCAAATGGTCACTGTCGAAGTCATCAGTGTACACAGCAGCTGATAAGTGGCACTGCTGTGACTGGGTCTAAGTTAGGGCCTTGCAGCTGCCCGCACAGACCGCTTGAGCTATATCCCGCAACGAAGGTTCTTTCCGCCAACTCTAAAAAATGACAACAAAGTTGGCTGCAATAGTGACCATCATTCAGTAGACTTTAAACGTCGGTAACACCCGAAAACTATCAAATTACTCGCCAAGTTAGTAACAGGCCCTCTTTACTGAGAGAGTACTCACGAGGTGAAGACAGATTTATAGATGACAAACCGACCCGGGCTGAGCGCTCGTATGAGCACTTCGAGCACCTATTAAACTTTGACGACTAACACATCACCCTCGCACTTCCCTTTACAGCTGAGTTTTGTCCCTCGCTAGACTATGTAGCACCACGCAACTCCATAACATGCACAATAAGGCGCCCGGGGTGGAAGGTATTCCCACTGAAATTTAAGAAACCGCATGGCGAGAGCAAACGAAACGGCCTTGGCCCGGCTCTATGGTCTTCCAAGGTGCACAAGGAGGACGTCCCTCTCCGGCCCACCGTATCGCTCAAAGGCACTCCGACGCACGGACTGGCAAAATGGCTGTTTTGGCGTCTCAAATTTCTGACTACTGATTCGGACACCACGGTCTGTTCGCCAACGCGATTCTTGGAGAAGTTTAAAGGGATAAGCCTCTTGCCAAATGAGGTCGCCTTTCCACACCACTTACGGTTAGAGTTGCACAGAAACAGGAGGTGTCAGGTGACGCGACCAAAAGACCCACTGCCACAACAAGAAACGTCCGAGGTCGTTTATCTGATCTGGTGCAGCTGCGGACAAAGCAACTACGTCGGGGAAACTTAAAGACTGCTCCGGACGCGAATTGCCGAACACGCGGCAGCGGTACGGAGAAATGACGCCAACTCAGGTCGAGGCCCATTCGACGAGATCCGGTAACACATTCGAGTTCGATGAGGCCGAAGTTCTCGTGAGAGGGGATAATCGTGTGAGACGCGAGTTGCTTGAGTCATGGTTCACGGGAACTCCGTCTATCAACAAGTGCAACGACATCCCCACTCCGTATTCCGTGCTGAGGCATAGGCTGGTCAAGGTAATTGACCACTCGGGGAGCGCGCAAGCCGGTGAGCCGAGCAATTATCACGCCAGCATCCAACACGGGCGATGGGATTTCAGCAATTGACAACTTTCATGCCGGTCACCAAGCCATTAGCGCAGCAGCGGACAACAATTATTGATGAAGGGGAGGGCGGTTAATTATCATAGGCATGCGATGGCATAGCGGCTGAATCCTATAAGTACTGCAACTTCCTGTGCACAAATCACCCGTTTCCGCCACTGTGTCTGATGATGGATTCAGATGAGAATCCGAAACGTCAGACGAATAAAGCCCTTGTTTCAGCGATCTCTTCTACTTCTTATCAATTAATTCCTGGAGCCCGCACCTTCGCTTCTATCGGCAATACTAGTGAAAAAGACTGCGATCCATCTGGACTCTGTAAGCGGCTTACCTCTGATAAATCTTCTCTTCAAGCGTACCGCTAGTAAGAAGACGATAGATAATTACGTCACGCGACTGACCGATTCGCCAGGCGCGTTCTCGAGCCTGTGCATCGGTGGAGGGATTCCAGTCCGGATCGTAGATGAGCACCCGATCGGCGCCAACCAGGTTCACACCGAGGCCTCCCACGCGGGTGGTTAAGAGAAAGACAAAGTAGCCGGTGTTAGTGGATCCGCGGACAAGTTTGTCGTTCTCAGCGCCAGTGGGAGTAGAGCCAGGTCTGGCATTGAACATCTCCACGAGTTTCTGCCTCTGACCCACTGGAGTGGTGCCGTCCATTTTGAGGTAGGCGTAACCCAAAACAGACAAGTGCTTTTCAATGATGCGCAGCATCTGTAACGACAAGACATTAAACCGTAATCAAAACGCACTGTCTTTCAGAACAAGTGCATAGTAGATGCAGAAAAGGTGACCTGGGGGGAGGGGGGATGGCTAGGTGACTCATACTTTTGAAGCAATAAAAAAACTGAGGCAACCAGACAGAGGATCAGTTATCAGAATCTGAGAAGATGAGGCTATATGTCACGCACAGATACAGACGAAAAAATTCTGGGAACTTTTAGCTAGGACCTGAACTAGGAATCAATTCTAATTCATTTCACAAGACACTGTTTACTAACAATCGATTCAAGAGGAAATCCAACGATGTCAGCTGGTAAGGGTAGAAAATGTGCTAGAGGGGGCTAGAGGCAAAGCATCGAATTGCGGAAAAAACCAACTGAAGCCGCCCTGATGAAGGGGAGTGCCTACTGATACTAACGTCGTTCTTAAACGGCACCGAACTGGGTTAAGTGGTAAGCAGGAGTATACTGCTGAGGAGGCTAGAATATAAATAAAGGGTTTCCTTTAGACTAGCCGGAGGGATTCCCTGGTGAGAATAGATAAGTCACATGGACAAAACAGAGCGCTCACCCTGCGACTTTGTGTAAACACGAGGGCCTTGTGCCCCTGCTGATGCCACAAACGCAGAAGATCCAGGGTGACCATGAGTTTCCCCGAACGTCTGGGACAGCCAAATTTCTCCCAGGCCATTTCGGCATGACTTTCACGTGTATCGAGGCTGAATTTTCCGGTCAGCAAGTCGTCTTGGTCTTCACCATGTCTCATGCCAAAGTGGCGAGGACCACCGGTGACGAGGTCAGGATGATTACACAGGGCTTTCAGCAGGAGGAGGCCCTTGAAGACAAGACCCTTGCCGTTGAGAATTTCCTGGCAGGCCTTCGAGCAGAGGTACTCCTCGTAGACACTACGCTGGTAGTTGGTCAGGCGACAGAAGAGGACCTGGCAGAGGAGAAGAAGAAAGGCGATGGGTAGAGAGAATTATTATCTTGAAGTTTGGGGATGGTCACGGCCAAAAAACAAGGTCGCAACATAGACGAGAGATTATAGGCAGAGGAGGTGGTGGGATGAGGGTGGCCAACGTACCTGTTCAGACTTTTTTGGCAATTCCAGACGGACTTCCGATTTTAGGCGACGCAGGAGGAAGGGTGTGAGAAGATTCCTAAGAGTACAGGCGCATCTATAAGCGGTTTCGACCTACAGCAACGGCATAAGTGAAACATTTTCTTCTGTGTACTTCAAAGGTTTTCTCATAAACTGAGAATAGTTGGAGAACATATTTCAGTAAGAAATAGACGACAACGGATAGACAACCTTGCCCTTTTAACACAGGTGGCATTATTTTCAGTGTTTTGGGACTCATGTAGAAAATTCAGTAAGACAATGCACAATTCTGATAAAAGAAGCATATTTTTATCGGATAAGGCGACTGCGGAAAAAGGTGAAACATCTGGATAAGAATACAAACAGAGGGGTTAAAGATCCAATAAAAAAGTGTACAGTACGGCATGAAACTTATAAAAACAATGTCTTATTTTACTAGAGTTCTAGTATTTTTGTGCAAAAGGCCATTACGAACAGTTATGAGGACGAACATTCTTACTCAGGGCCTCTATGATGCAAACATGTTGTATACCAGTTCTGACAGAACAGGGTAAAAGGGAAGCTCATTTCTGACTTGAAGGCTGTTTTATCAGCGCATTCGTGATCATCAGATACTTTCATTAAATCAACACCCTAAAGTAAAGGGCAATTGGTTCCACCCAAATCAGCAACAATGAGCTAGTAGAACAATTATTGAGGCCCAACTACCACTATTCCGCGTATCAACGAGTAAGCTAGCTAGGAAACAGATAGTTGCATCGCAGACCAAAGTCATACAGGATTGCAACTGGGCCTGGAGGTGAGTAATGTAACAGCCTCAAGGCGGCGCCTCACAGGATCACGCACAGCCCGACCGCCATTCACAGGTCCTTAACAGCAAGTTACGCGTTTTTATTCCTAATTAATCAAGAAAGCAAACGTACGGTAGTTTGCTCTCCACAATATCTCATTCAGAATCTCATGGCCCTACGTAATGTTACGAGAGCGGGAAATTACAGAAAAGTGGTTACTGAGAAGACGCTAACAGGCAACAAAGGCAGTAAAGGTACCTGAACCGGAGAGGAAGTAGCGTAGCCGCCTTGTGTTATCGGCACAGCAAAGTTCTGTAAAAAATCCGGAAGACTGCCCAGCTTGCCAACATTAACAAAGTCGAAGATGGACCAGAGTTCCTTTAAATTATTCTGCATCGGTGTGCCGGAGATTATCAGTTTGTGTGGTGTTAAAAACTAAAAGTAAAAAATAGCCGGCGAAACCAAACTTATGTAAGGTCAATACGTAGGTTGCTAGGCAAAACTGTATTGAGATTCCGGCGCGCACATACGCAGAATATTCTTGTACTACGAATAGAAACGCATCAATAAGGAAAGCGAGACAAGAGCGCGATTCCGCCGCATAGTAACTGAATAGGAGTGGGTAGAACGGCCTTGCGCGAAAGTGATAAAGTGGCAAAATCGGTTGTTCTGACAGATATGGGTCTGAGGCCTAGCCTCTACAGCAGTGGAGTATGTCTATTTAGAAAAAAGGAAATAACAGCTCTGGTGGGCACTTCTGGACTAACCAAGAACCTCAGAAAATCGGCCTACAGATACAGCCCGGTTTGCAGATGGTTATCACAATAAGAAGAAAAATGAGCACACCTGCTACAGACAGCTGCGGAGGCGGCTTCAAGTAGTAACCCTCTCTCAAGAATCTCTCGACGGAATAAGATCCCACCCACAATGAAAAAGGACATAGTCTAGACGCAAAGAACCACTGGTCTTACGGAGATCTTGCTCAGGTTATCTTTGTATCGACAATCACTTAGATCAGGCAAAAGCTTTTGATAATCCCGAGGGTTTCAACAAGCAGTAGTAATTCAAGAAAGCTCGGAAAATCCGTCCCCGGAATTTGTCTTGGCAAAGTTGAAGAGAAAGCCGAGAAGATTGTGCCAACCTATTGGATTCGAGTGCAAACCTCCAGCACTTCAGCCTTGCCAAATATACTAATACGTGATATGAAGGAGGCCCGGCGCCTAACCGCAATGCTACAGGACTCACTCGCTTAACAGTCATAGTGATCTCGGCCTCAGGATTCTTTATTTTGTGGCCTTCATCCAGAATGAGGTACTGCCATGACAATGGCAACAGGAGATCCCGATGAAGCATGAGGGTTCCGTAGGTCGTCAGCACAAAACCCGATGTCGAAAAGAGGCTGGAGATCAGGCGACGCTAGGCAAAACAAATGGAGGAATATAAGCACAAATGACAACTGATGCGAAAAGAAGGAGGGACACTTTGCATTGATGAACATTACAAGGAAAAGCTGATAGGGGAGGACCAGGGGTATTTCAGGCCCTCATACGCAAATAAAAGTAAAGAAGCTTGAAAAAATAACTAGTCGTTAGCGGCAAGCGAAACACAAAGCGGCGCACAATGCGAACACTTGGAGTCAGGCATAGAGAGAAGCTGCCAAAATGAACATGTGAAATTCACGAGGTTTGCAGTATAGGGAACTGATGGTGGCAGGTAAGCACTCCCTGTCCTCAGTCTCCCTGACCTTTGTTGTTAACAATTCCTAAAAAAAAGGATTCTATACTGAACCCAACATGGTGGGCGATCGAGATGAAATATATGGAAAAGCCTCATAACACGTACCTATCTAAGAAGACAATCTATAGACCGACCGCCTTCCCTCTGCCTGTGGTGCCTGATTACCGAGGGCTAATGTTAATCTGCAGTCCATCAATTTAAATACGTGTGAATCTACAACGGCTCAGTGAGAAGCAACTCGAACCTGATTACTAGTAGATGCAAGAGGGTGAAAGCATCGAATCCATATAAGAAATAATTAATTATGGTGAAAGTGGTCAAGGTTCGCTATTGTGTGTCTCGATAAGTTGCTATATAGGTTAGCGCACTGCATGATAAGTCTCACGATGTAACGTCACAGTGGAGGTATAATTGTCAACTGAGTGTAAAAATTTCGGCTGTGAGACTTTTGGGTCATTAATGCCTCTACACGAAATTTATTAAGTCTGAGCCATTGAGCATCACTTCTGCAGAAATGCCGGGCCACAATTTGGAAGAAGACTATTAGGATGAATGGATACGCGATCAATTCGCGGCGGCAAACACCAAAGAATACAGGAAGGACAGACGGACAGATAAAGTGGGTTTGCTCGGGGAACTACCAGCAGGACTGAGAGCTCAGGTAGTTTTGGAGAGAGAGAGTCAATTGTACAAGAGCCTACGGCCCTCTATATCATCCTGACTTGTCCTTACAACGGCCCAAGCGGAAGATGCGTCGGACCAACAGGGGGAAGAGAGAAGATTAGGGCATGGCACACAATAACCGGACTGCGCAATCCGCGCATTCCATAACAAATGCCACATATGGGAGGTGTGGTGGTACGCATAGGCGCAGGTTCACGCAGCGTCAGCCACTAGCGTCCAATTCTAGCATCAGAAGGCTGATCATCTCGCACAGCGAACTGCTGCATAAGCGGGGGAGGGAGGGTGAGAACGAGTGAGGTCGACCCTGAAGACTCCGTCCACATGGCACTCCAGCGTACTCCTCACTATATAAAATCAGATAGCCGAAAAGTCGTGACCTGGAAGGCTGCCAACTGACCCGATAACTCGGTCCTCTCAGGACGGAGAGTCGGGTTGCAATGACTCCTTCCGAATGTGGCCCTTACGGCACTCCCAATCAGATGGGAACCAAGTCGCTCTGTTAGAGCCTGGCCCATCGTGCGCAGACCAGGTCGTGTGTTGCACGCGAAGGCGGGCTGTTTGAGTATCGCCGTTCGCGACAGTTAAACTGATAATTTTATGAAAAGGCCTGAATGGCTTAACACAAAAGAGATGAAAATGCGCTTTACTTTTCTGCGAGCAAGGAACTAGAGAAAGATGCTTACAGGGTTACTATAACCCGAACCGCTGGAGTGAAGGATTACGACACGAGCGGTTGGAATCCAAGTGCGGAACTCGGATAGCCACTGGGATAGAACAGTTGCCGGGCAGACGATAAGCACAGGACCCAAGTTGACGAGCCTGCAAGATAAAGAGGTTCTGTTGTAATAAAAATCCCAACGCCGACAAATAAAGAAGTCCATCAGAATAATGAGTAAGGTTTCAAGAAACCGCAGAAGCCAAATTTGGAAGCGAGGTAGGTCAGTCAGAAAGAAGGTCTAGGTAATCGCATTCACAGAAAATGGGCCCCGTATAAAGAACAAACAAACGCCTAGCTTTACCCCTCTTCGTAAGCTGATTTGATGCTGGTACGCGACTGAGAAAGAGCCATTTGAAATGTGCTATCACTGGCAGGCAAGCGCGACTTTCGAAGACCAGCCAAGAAGGCTATGATCTAGGGGATCAAAAGAACACAAAAGGACAGTGTACAAGAAAGGAAAACAAGGCATTAATACCACGATGACAGAAAAGGATGGGAAAAGAACAAACGGGAGGCCAAGTTTATTAAAAGCCAGAGCTTCTCGGGTTGCAAGCGTTATGAAGGTAGGCGATCCGCTTTGCTATATTTATTTGTTTTTCCCTTAAGTAGTTTTTTGTCCTTAGATGAAATGGGAAACACAACTTCGTGTTATTTTGAAGTTGCACATTCGTGATACCAAATAATTGATATCTTGAAATTTGAAGAGCCGCAATCCCGAAAAACATACTTTTCGGGCCACGACACGCGTTCGGAAATTGTATTGCGGCTTCCAAAACGCAAGATATATGCGATCAAAAAGTTCCATATATCGTTTGCGAAAATTCGTATGATACAGTAGCACATATTAAGTAATCTGTGTGTTTCGTGCACACAATACGAACAAGGCCAGGCACAAACTTAGAGAATCTGTTAAAATAAACTGGGAATTTCAAGTTCTCAAAATTGTATTACTTAGCCTGGCCCAAAAGCAGTGATAAAAACAAATTATTTAACAAAGACTTATCACAGATAACCGGCTTTGAAAAAGCGTCGAGAGGAATAAAAAGTAGACAATTGTAGGTAAACGCAATGACAGTCAATGGAAAACTAGCTTGCATCTATGGATAAATTAAGATGAGACCATATTTAGCGTTTATCGGCCTTGTAGCACTCACCTACATGTGACGGTCCCTTTGGAAAATTAGGAAATCTTCCCATGAATTTGACCAATAACTGTATGAGTTATAGATCAGAGCATAAGCTGCAGAAATCCGTGCACGCAAGGACTTACAGGTCATGGCGACTGTAATTTTAATTCAAAATAATTACTTGAATAGTCTTTCCGAGACCCATCTCATCACCAAGAATGCCCCCAGTGCCATGTCGGTGAAGACGCCACAGCCATCGAACCCCGACTCGCTGGTAATCATAGAGGCGGACCCAGATCTCTCCAGGGATACACAATCCACCTTCAAGTTCTGCGTCCTCAGGGGTGGTCTCAGTCGGCTAGAATTGAGATAATAATATCCTAATGAACAGAGCTAAACAAGCAATACGAAAGACTTCACGATTGACAGCCCCATTATTACTGAAAAAATTGACGACCAAAAAGTGAGTAAATATTTAGAACACACGGGGACAAAGGTTCGGGGAGTACTGGACATTTAAAGAACTTGCTCACATTTTTACAAGTCACTCCAAGTACAGCCTAGCTAAAATGACAGTAGGAATCTACCGACTTTTGGTCCGAAATGATCAAATCCGATCTTCAGACTGACAGGAATAGCGCAGTGAAATCGGAAGTGTTCGCCTTCTCACTAAAAATACTGAGAAGTAGGGTATTTCAGGAAAATCTGAAGCAGTGAGATATAGACGCGATCGCTGGAACGAGACCTTTATTCGCCTGACGTTTCGGATTCACGCCCGAACCCATCATCAGTGACAGTGACACCCGTATTTGTCACTGTCTTTGATGATGGACGTGAGCATAAATCTGAGACGTCGAGCGAATAAAGCTCTTGTTCCAGCGATCGCCTCTACTTCTTATCAACTAGCTCCTGGAACTCGCATTTTCGTTTGTATAGGCAATACTGATGTAATTTAAAACGATATCATTTCGCAAAACGCCAGTGTTTCAAACTCACTGAGCATTTAAGAAGACAGCGTAATGAGTCTTTGCATGCAAGAACTGGTCAACAGTAATCGTGAATAGCAAGGTTTAATGGTCTGATAAATAGATCACGACGTGAAATAAAGTCATATCATGGGGTCAGGGTTACAAAAAGACGCCTGAAAAACGCAAACATGCATTCTTCCCAGGGAAAAATACTTTGCCTCCCTGACATGGAAGCGGAAGTTTGCTAAGGTAAGATCGACTAAGAAGGCACTATAAAACACCTTTGGAAGAAAGGCTACTAGAAGTCAGCGAAAAAGGACGACTTGACGCGACAGGACATCAAAACGTATTAATCCTGGCGCCGAAAAAAGCGAGCGAGTACTGTTAGCGTTCAAGAAAAATGACAAGCACAAGTAACCTGCTGCTATAAAGGAGGCGTTTCCACCCAGGAACTTAAACAAGACAAAGTTGAAGATTAAAATTACGCTCACGAAATACTAGTACAATTGGGTCCCGAAAGGGCAACAGATAAGAGCAGTGTCTTGCTAATATTCAACAGGACCCCGAAGTTACAAAAAGGATTTATTACGTCATTTGACTCCAAAGCATTTAGCTCTTTTTGCAGTTGACTCCTCTTGTGGAGACGTGCACGACGTTGGTAGAATTCCAGGTCTGCATCATCGGGTCCCCCATCCAATTTCGTTGCTTTAGTTGGTGCTTCTGTGGATGTCGAAGAGGACTTCTTCAAGGTTCTCGAAGAAACATTTTTTGGCAGACAGAGTTCAACATCTCGATCTCCAACGGAATCGCTTACTGCAGAACAAAAAACCGAAAAACCGGTGTTTGACGCAATGCAACACCGAATGTTCATGTACATGACAGAAGGAAAGGTTACCAATAGGTGGAGCTTTAGGTTTGGGGATATTTGAAGTCCGCATATGAAATAAAAAAGCACACAAGCGTCACTCAGCCACTCTAAAACCTCGCAGATGTGCGACTGACGGCATATGCATGACAAAAATCCCTTAGGTTGGAAAAAAGCTATAAGAGATGACGGAAAATCTGCGAAAAATTATGGGTGAACTGACACTGTCTGACACACAAACCCCCAAGAGGGAGTAAACGGAGACGTAGTTTTACTACTAATACCGCCTAGGTCCATTAAATCCGACGTAGTGGGAGCGGCCACGAAAAATGTTTAAGAACGCGAGAGTAAAAGAAATGGGGCGAGGAAGGATGATCTAGTTGCTTGTTTTGGAAAAAAATAAAACTCGCTCAAATAAAATGACACATGAATAAAAAAAACATCATACATCAAGCCCTACTCGCTTGTTTCTGTCAAAAACGATTTGAAGGATGGCTTAGTTGGTGTGTACTACACCTACACCACGTGAATTTCGTCCCTGATTAGCCCCTAACCGTGGCATTAAACAGTCCTTCCGATGTCGATTGGTCAGGTTGTCATTCTTAGATAGCACCAGTCCAAGACATCGACGGAAAGTTTGGGCACCAGCCACTCGTGGACGGCTAAATAGCCTACAGTCAAAGTAAGTAAATACGTCTTCATGAGGAGGAGAGTTTATTAATAGGATTGGTCCATGTACTGCGTTGACAGGGGTTCCCTGTCAGTCTCACACCTCAAGCCAATGCGTTCTAGGATCCCTAAATTCCAGTACATTAGAAAACGTTGCTTCGTTGCATTTGACGCAGTGTGGTCTTTTGCTTGAGTCGACCCCCTCACCTTGATAGCACGTTCCCACCACAGGTAATATTTTACCTCAGCAAACAAAATTTTAGGAAGAATGCGGCTTACACGCCACGCGATCGATCGAAGACCCGAAAACGGCGTGGCAACCAACAAAGCAGAAGGCAACTGTTGATATATGCACACTTAGCGTTTTCTTGACGGCTTATTGGTACACATTTTTGAAGCAACAAGAGAGTCATTGAGGCAAACGTTTTAACCTAAAAAAAACATGCTGATGGACAAAATACATTTTAGACATTTATACCAGTTAAGCTGACGAATCCCGTGCCGTAAACGGGACGGAAATCTATTATAGCTTAATATTTACTTATCTTGGTCAGCAGTTTGTTAACAAAACGGTACTGATAAAACGAGTGTTCAGGCAACAAAAGGTACCTTCTTCATGTCACTTCACTCACAGCGTCGAGTAAATCTTAGCTAGAAATACACAATGATTTGTCGCTTAGGGTACAGGACAACACACGTCATAAGTTCAAGACTCAATTGGAAATTGCGTTCACAAAGATTGGTCGCATGGGTTAATAAGAACATTCAAAAGGAAACATGAATATACTGAGAGTACACAACACAATCCAGATATGAAAGGCAGTCGAAGAGTCTACCCCAACGATGTTTTTGGACTAGATTGGGTGGGACAGGAACCCGGGATGGCTGTTAGAAGCATTAAGCTGAAATTCTTGGAGAGGACTGACAGAGAATGCCAAATCAGTTTGTCGCAAATTCTGGATGGCAATACTTTTACATAGAGAACGAACCTGGGAGTTCAGGAGTTGACGGCTGGAAAGAGGGACTTAAACGGGACTTAAGTGCACTTTCACGTCTCTTCAGAGTATCCAAAAGCGTCATCTAAAAAGGCAGGTTGTAGAAAACTCAGATGTTGGGCAGGACGTACTTTGACTTCAATCTGACTCTCTAGGGAGCGCACTTTCCTTTCGGCTAGTCTATCATTAGGGTTGAAGTCAGAAAGCATTTTGTCAAGCGAAGACTCCATGTTCTGTATTTCCGAAACCACAAAACTACAAGCTCAAACAACAGATTGAGACATACTCAATATCTTCCTTGACTTTCATGATGCTTTGAGGAAGGGACCTCTGATTAAGAGTTGGGCAAAACATTTTTCACACATCTAAAGGTAGAAGCCGTCCGTATACACTTATTATGGATCTGCACATCGAAGGGATAGTCCAACGTTAGGACCTCTAGGCCGTCAACGCATTTGTCGGCTTGACCGCCCGAATTTCGATCTAGTTAAACCGGGTCAGTATTTTCTCGCAAACTCCCTCGAGTACTTATCTAAATAAAAGGATTTGCCTTTAGTTTCAATCTCTCACCCCACTTCAATATTTATCCTGACGTTCTTAAGCACGGTCCGTGTGGATGCAGACTAACGTCCGCTATGCGAATTCGCCAAGTCGCGTTTCCTTGACACGGCCCGACTGCATCCGGGACATTGACCGATCCGTTGTTGGTGGTTGTGTGTGCATATGGACTGGTTGAATTGTTTGTGAATCTTCGTAATAGGTAGAACAACTAAGGTTTTCAGCTGACAGGTTTGCACACTAAGTCCGCCCTCGAACTTACTTTGCAGCATAAAAATGTAAGGATTTGCTGTGTGTTATCTTTAAGATGACAAAGAAAATAAACAATTCCATAAATAGAAGTAATTGGCGTCTGATTTGAGGCAACTTGTACTCGTTGCACTGGCCACAACGATTAATCTGCGTAGTAACCACGTCAACTCCCCAGTGATATCGACTGACTGTTTTTGGGAATGCGGTCATTTTCAACGCCTCCTTTTCTGAGCATCACACACCAGGTGCTTTTTGTCGTTTCTGGATTATCGGAGCTACAACAAACTCCTTATTGAAGTACGTTGGAATAAACTTCCTATGTAACTTATCCCGGCAAAAAGGCACTATGTTGCACTCAGCCGCAATACAAACGGAGCATCCCAAGCTGAAATTACTGCCAACTCGCAAATTTTGGCAATTTACCAATGAGCGACTGAATTGTGTTCTAAAGAAGCTGACAACGCCCAAAAGGTGTAATAATAAACCTATTCTTTTCTACACGGGTCATTCTTTTCAGGCTTAGTTGTTTCTTTGAAGAAGGGGTCTGCTCGACTTTCTCAACAGTGCAGGAAATGTAGACCATCTAGCCGTTTCAACAGCTTGACTTGTGACAGACAGAAAAAGCCCTGGCCTTGTCCCGAAAAGAAACGTTCCTAAGACTGCAGAATCTATACATGTTGTAACTTTAGACTTGTGACTTTGATCTTAAAATCACAACAAAGAGACTTTCATTAAAAAGTAATACTCCACCTGCTTCGGTGAGACCACTTACAACAAGTCATATGCAGTTCACCTTCCCTTTTTACGAGAGAACATCTCAATTCACTAAAGGAAGCGGGTAATTTATCGTCCGGCATTGGAGAATAATTGGACCGAGAACTATTCTTTCCTCTACAAACAAAAAGTCGCCTACTGATTCTAGTTATCCGAGAGCAACCTGTGTTAATAGTATTATGCACTGTATCTGTAGTCATCTCTCCTCATCTTCCATGGCAGTCACAATCCCACATTACTTCTTCCCGATCATACGCATCCTGCTTCTAGAAAAACGAAATGTTTTGCTACTTATCATGGAGACGCTCTCCATGCACACGAGGTCTCGGTATGCATTACATCCTCATATGTTATTGCCAATGATCGGTGACCAGTACAGCTCAAATAGATCTTCAATGCGTAGAAAAGTGACCTATTTCAAATCTGGACAAAATTCCTCTTATCCCTATGCCAGGTCATTCACAGTGAGATTAGCCATAGTATTCGATAGGCCGCAGAATAATACAGATAAGTCTTTACAAAACTACAAAACTTGGCTACAAATCTTACAAACACTGTGTGGTTAGAAAGTGTTCGGAAAAAGTTCAGTGTAACGCACGACTGCTCTGAAAGAGTTGTCTACATCGAATGAAGACACTACAGCTGGAATTCAGAAGGTGACCCACTTAACTGCGTGTCAGGGAAAATGATTGATGTCCCCTGCCTTAATGTTGTTGACATCCCTTTCCTTTCAGCTGCTGCCTTCCCTTCATAGATACCCTCCGCATCACTTCTTATCTCGCTTTCCATGTTAGCACCATTCCACTACACCTCCCACCAGTTACCCGCATACCTGCAAATTCCTCCCTATAGTCCCTACCGTAACTTCCCCCACACCATAGAGTTCACATAGTTGGTAGTTAACTTTTCCCAAATAATAGACTATAACGGTCTTCTTTCCACCACCCAGTCCTTCCTAACATTTCACTTTCCTGCCTTCCATTGGTTTATGTGAGCCCGTATTCCAGGATACGGCCAGAAAAACTCTCAAAAGGTCAACCTCACTCACCCAAGAGACGACTCTTCAGAGAGTCCTAGGTTTCGAGTTTGGATTAGATTCATTTTGCGTTATAAAACCTTGGATCTGCACTCTAAGTGCCGATTCAGCATTTAATATCAACAATCCTATGTTATACCTCAAAGACCGCCCGGCAAACGTGCAGGGGATTGTTTATATTTTGGGCGTTCTCACAAGTAATCTTATAGACTGAGTGCCCTGTGCTTTTCCTAAAACGTCTACTTCAATTCAGCAGTTTCGTTCGAAGATAGGTAGACAATAACTGTTTGTATATACACAGTAGGAAGGAGTATGAAATGCGAGTTATGGAACGGGCCGTCGATAAGCCAAAAGTGCTCTTCAGTTACATAAACAGTAGGTTAAAGAACAAGGAGACGGTTGCAGTGTTGAAAGGAGAAAACAATGAGGATATCATCGAAAATGACGCTAAGGCAGAAAATCTAAGCCGGTTTTTCGTATCGGTTTTCACCGATGAAACGGACTTTGACGAGGCTGGATCTCCTGCTGGGACAACCGACGAAGTAATAGAAAACATCAACTTCACGGAAGAAGATGTGAGGAAGGAACTTCTAGCGCTTAAGGAGGGCAAGTCTCCGGGCCCAGACCAAATTCCGGCAAAAGTGCTGAAGGAGTTGTCTTGCGAACTCGCCAAACCGCTTTGGCACATCTTTAGGTCCTCCTTTGACCGAGGCATTCTCCCCTCTGATTGGAAAGTGGCGAACATATACCCCATTCACAAGGGCGGATCCAGAACAAGTACAAACAATTATCGGCCGGTGAGCCTAACGTGCATTTGTTGCAAAGTCATGGAGAGAATAGTCAAAAAATCCATAATGAAGTTCCTTGAAGAAAATAATTTCTTTGCTATTTCTCAGCATGGCTTTCGACGAAATCACGCCTGCCTAACTAATATGCTTCATTCAACGGAACATTGGTCTCGCTCGTTAGACGCAGGAACAAAGGTCGATATCGTTTACATAGATTTCAAGAAAGCCTTTGATAGTGTTCCACACCACCGGTTACTTTACAAGGTCCGCGAGTCAGGGATAAGGGGAAACCTATTAAACTGGGTAAAGGACTTTCTGACTGGTCGATCACAATCTGTTTGTATTGGTAGTGCGAAGTCAACACCAGTGCCAGTTGTGAGTGGAGTTCCGCAGGGCTCCCTACTCGGACCAGTACTATTTTTAATTTATGTCAACGACTGTATGAATGGACTGGACTGCAATGGAGTCATATTTGCTGATGACATCAAGTTATGGCGAGCGATCAACGGCGAACATGATGAACGGGCCCTGCAAGAAGGACTGAACCGCCTATGCGAATGGTCTGACAAATGGCTGCTAAAGTTTAACCTAGAGAAGTGCGTCGCGCTGCGACTCAAAACGACTGGAAGATCTGACGGAGAGGATCACCATTACCAACTTGGTGGAAGGTGCCTTTCAAATGTAACCGAGCA
This sequence comes from Spirometra erinaceieuropaei, assembly GCA_902702965.1. Taxonomy (NCBI): domain Eukaryota; kingdom Metazoa; phylum Platyhelminthes; class Cestoda; order Diphyllobothriidea; family Diphyllobothriidae; genus Spirometra; species Spirometra erinaceieuropaei. Next base: position 590,770 of record CACRXP010000176.1, on the reverse strand, counting down.
AAAAGATCTTGGGATTAACATTCTGTCGACCCTTAAGCCTTCATCTCAGTGTGTTAGGGCGTCCAAAAGAGCAACGAGTGTTCTCTTTGCCATTAAACGATCTTTCGTGGACATAGACAAAGAGTTATTTGGAAAAATATACGGAGCGTTAATTCGACCGCATCTGGAATATGGAATCCAAGCGTGGCGCCCGTGGCTAAAAAAAGACAATAAGTTGCTAGAAAGAGTTCAGAGGAGAGCAAAAAAATTGTAAAAGGCCTCAGGACTTTACCTTACAACCGCCGACTTAGGGAACTTAAAATTTTTCCTCTTGAGTACAGGCAGGTTCGAGGAGATCTCATACAGGCCTATCGCATATTGAGGAACTGGGAATGTGCCCTAAACCCCGACGATTTCTTCACCCTGGCCACAACAACAAACCTGCGTGGGAACTCTCTAAAACTTAGAGGATCCCAATGCCGCCTGGACGTTCGCAAATACTGTTTTTCACAGCGAGTCGTCGGTGCCTGGAACGGGCTTCCCGAGGACGTAATAATGGCGGATACCACGGAGACGTTCAAGCAAAGACTCGATGCATATTTGCTTGGACACTATCGCTTGTCTGAACAGAACAGCTCTGTGGTGCTAAACCAACGCCTTGCATACTCATACCGCTAATGCGGATGACTGTCATAACATTTTACTGAAATCATCTACAACTGAATGTTCACAAGTTTTGGTTCTACATTTTCACGGAAAATATTCTGTTAAATATGTATATTACTGACAAAATTTCAGTACCATGTTTATTTATAGTGAGATATTGCATGTACCGTTTACAATAGGGTTTTCAAAGGCATTGCCTATTACTCTTAAAATATACTGACCTATACTGACCTATCTGCGGATTATTATGGCAATGAGAATCAACCTTTTGTACTCTTCGAATAGGTTGTAGAGACTGTCCAAGATAAAAAGTGCTCGTGGGATCAGAGACTAGGACACAAACGTCTCCCCTCCACGATTTCAGACAGTTATGGGTAGTATTCGCTTCTCAGATTAGTCCCAACTAGTTCAATCAGTGACCAGAAAAGGCTGTATATGAGATCGCCTTTTGCCAGTGACAACTGTTCTTTAGGATTTACCACTAGGTACTTCATCCAAGCGATAACACAAAAATCCACTGTTGCCTCCTAGTTTCTTTTCCTTAGATGTCAGTGTTGAAGCGGAACAACCGTAAGCTCGCTCATGTTTAAAAAGCATCGGTAAACAGTTTTACAAGCCCTCCAGATCAGTGCAGCTTTTTGGTGAATGATCGAACCTTTTCCAGGACCCATTGCAATATTTGACTGTAGGAACCCTTGACGTCCACAATTCTGAAAAAGACGCTCAAATCGAATGCTGCTTCCTTATTATAGCCCCTACTTCTCCGTACAAGTCAGAAAATTACGAAGATATATTTATAATCCATCTACAAGCCTCAAACCGATCCACTCAATAATTGCTGAAATATTTGAAGTAACTTCGAAAACGAGGCTCGAAAGATGTGAGCGAAGGGTCTCAAACTCCTGGTGCCCATAATCCTTCCAAAACTATCAAACGGGTTTACCGTCCCCAACCTTCCTTTCAGTCTCATCTTAGCTCTCTTCAATTCAATAACGGCTTTAATTTCATTGCTAAAGCGTCAGGGTAGAAGAATTGCTGAATGTCTACTTTGTCAATTTATTTATTTCTGAAATTGACCTGTTCCATCATTTCCTCCTCGCCTGGCGTACCAGCAAATACGCCCTCCTGATATCTCAAAATCCTTCGGAACCGGTAGTGCGCCAGAATGAGGAAGGTCTTCCCAGAGTCCTTGGAAAATGGGGTCATCTTCTGATTTATGGAAACGCCTCGTCTCTATTCTGTATCTAAGCCTGACTCCGTTCCTAATTTTCAAAATCATCGGCTCCTTCGTAAATGATCCCGTCTTGCTAATATGTTAAAACGTATTTGAGGACAAAATTGTTAATTTTGTTCTCTTAACTACACTTTTAGGTCTTCGAACATGGCTCCCCGTCAAATTACCCTTTCTAAATCTGTCATTTATCACCTTTGAAATTCCCCCTTCTTTCTATATTACACGCCAATCGGTGGTTGTTATTTATTAGGATCTCAGTTAAGTCCTCTGAAAGGAGCCAAACCTCCTTCGCGAAATTTGGGACTGGCATAATTCTAATTTGTCTCTCGAATTCATTAGGCCACATCCATATCATCGTATATATGTCATCAGAATAATGCCCTGACTTTCAAATGAGCGCTCCAATTACACAACTTTCTTCAGGGAGCCCTGGTAGATTGCTATTTATCTCTACGACGTATTACGAATATTTCCTGTATACACGTGTGGCCACAAACACGGGCTGTTCTGTGGATGCTCCAAACAGAAACAGGGGTCGATTGGTTCATGGCACGCATCATCCAGGCTGTACAGAGTCCATGCGCTTGCATAATCATTGATGTGCGCAAAAAAGCAGTTCGTTTCCCATAATAATGAATCTGACGGGCATGAATGCATCACAGCGGGTTAAGAGTCGTGGCTCAAATCTTTCCAACTGACGAAATAATTGAGTTCTTACTGCAATTAAATGCGTGAATGGAATGACCTATCTAAGGACTGAGATTCAGACCCTCTGACTCCTTACAAACGTAGTCTTTATTGCACGTTCACTGATATGGGATACGAGACGCACTGTGAAAGCTGGGTGCATCCTACGAAAACCAGATAGTTTGTAGTATGCTTAGACGGACTGTTTGACATTGCCATGCACTACGTCCGAAGCCACCTTCGATTGTCGGAGCTAGGTTCATGTGCAGATCGCCTTTCTGGGGCACACGCGGACTTGGTCAGTGGCTACGGTCGAACTGTCGCACGCATGCAGGTATGTATGCATGCTGCATATATTTAGGGTAGAGGTGGTCTCTAAAACGGACTACGCGGTAGATTCGTTGAACCTACGCAAGAACTAGATTCAAGTCAGTGGGTTGTTACCAGGAATCCGAGCCCATAACAAATGCCTATGTTGGAATGTGGTGGTACGCCCAGTTGCAGGCTCACATCGCTCAAACTGGGATCCGTACCGCCCGCTATTCTTGTAGTGGTATAAAATCCTGGTCAGTGCCCGTTGGGGCACTCCTAGGTTCGGGTTTACGCCGTGTCGGCCACCTGCGGCCTTCCTCGACCCTGGCCTTTGTGACTTGATCATGATACCAGGCCCCGAGTGGGGATGAGAGAGCGCAGTAGACGCTGTGCAAGTCCGCCATCATTATAAACTAACTCATGCGAAACTCATCATCCCTGTCTCCACGATGCTGTGGAGTACACGGTGGGCGTCACCAAAGTCGACGGTCGAGCTGTCGAGAGTCAAGTGCGGAGCCCATGCTTTTCCCTTTGGTGCAAGTTGCATTTATACATTCAGTCACATACAGCCAGTGAAAAACATGGTTATTTGCAAAATATTCGTAGACAGTGGGTCCGATCATGTAGTCGCTATGCTCTCAAAACGGAAAATCCGCAAATTTAAGCTTCTGATTCTCGTCCGCACTATCTCAAGCGCCTTCTTAGATGCTTAGCTTACGTTGTTTGACCCGAATTACCATAGCCTTTTGGTCTAGAAGCCTATTTATTTGGATGATTTTAATAACATGAAAGAGGAATAGAGGACTATTTCAGTGACCAACCTTCTGGTTTTGGGCCTTTGTTATCGAATCAGTTCGTAGATACTTGACATTCTAAAACTCAGTAAGGAGCAAATTGAGTTAGGATCACCCCAATCTCACGGCTTGGTGAGTCTGATATCTGAAATTATAATCGCATTTTAATTCTTTTGTCATCAAGATTAAAATGCTGCCACGGTAACCAGAGACTGAGGTCGAACAACTATGGGCCTGTCCTACTGTATGTGGCTGTGAAATATTAGCTTAGGTTGCGTTGTTTTGCATACCCGCTTCAGGACTTCCTTTGAAAAAACAACACACCAGACGCCGCAAGAGGCAGAAAAATGAGCTGTAGCGTCAAGCACTAGAAAAGGAAAATAAATCATTTTATTGCTGTCTTATTCGCTTTGTATTACGCGTCGGAAGATGCAACAACGAGAAAGATAATTTGCAGGTATTTGTCAATATTACCGTGCTAATCTTAAACTCAACAGAAGCACCACTCTCACATCAGTAGATTAGGGATAAGGCTGGGAAACGTGGTCCTGCTGAGAAATGGAGAAGCCCAGGCGTGTCCTATAAGGGGACTGTGGTACAGGGGGCATTAAGAATAGAGCTGTAGGTAAACAGTAAAAAACGTGAAAAAAATAAAGGCAAAACTCGGGCATTATAGGTAAATATGCTAGTTCGTTTTAGTTGGTACTAAACTCTCGGCGCAAACAGCTCGCAATACAAAAATCTATGGCAGGTATATAACGTCCTTCTTCTCTCCAGCTATATGCCGTAATTCATGTCCATCGGGGATGAAGCAGCCTTCGGGGTATTGATCACAACAATATCGACGCTTGGTGACTATAACCTGCTCTTAAATCGTTCGTTTTCTCCGCGTCTAAGTAATATCCATGGCATCAGCTTACAATCAGTCAATAATAGAAGCTGAGATTCGTAAGCCTATTAATATAACAAAAGCATAGAGCGACCATATACGAAGTACTAAACGGACCTATGAGGTGATCCCTGCCGATGGAAAAGTAGAGACTGATGACCAGGTTAAAGCCTCCCCCCTTTCTAACTTCTCTCAGCCCATCTTCACCCGAGAACTTAGTTCTATATTTACCCATCCATCCGTTCAACAACGTCATCCTTCTCTTCTCCCCTTTTACCCGCTTCCTACCCTCCTTAACTGAGGAACCACTGCGTTCGTCGACCATAGTTAGAATCGAACTACTCTGGCTGAAACCTGCCAAATAGTCTGGACCAGACAGAATTCCTGCACTAGCACTTTGTGAACTTGTTAATGAACTGTGCGAACCGCTGTCCGCAAAACTTCAAAAGTCATGTGAAGAAGGCGAGATAGCGGAGGAATGGAAGTATGCACTAATTACTCCGATCCAAATTGGAGGCTCACGACTTGGCTGCGGAAATTATCGTCCAGTCAGTCTTACTTGTATCGCGTGTAAAATAATGGAACTCATTATCAAAAGACATTTGATGAAATACTTGGAAAGAGCAAAATAGCGTGTGATGACCAAGATGGATTTCGTCCAGGACGCTCCTGATTAACGAATTTTCTTTACTCGCACGAGAAATGGACACGATCTACCGATAATGTTTATCCACTTGATGTCATATGTTTGACTCCAAGAAGACCTTTGACAGTATCCACAAGGCTTCTTTCACAGAAGATCTGGAATGTGGGAATTCAAGGAAGAATTTTTAAATGGATCAGGACTTTTCAGTCCTCCAGAGTGCAAAAAATCGTCGTAAGTAAATCTGCCTCGGAAATGGCATAGGGGGAAGGTCGCGTCCCACATGGTTCCGTGTTAGGCCATTTACTCTTCCTGATTTATGTTAATGACTGTGTAAGCAAAGAGGATTGCAAGACTCTTATGTTCGCGATGATGACGCAAAGAAGTTGCAGTAGAACATCTACAAACTGCATATTTGGTCGAACAGATGGTTTTTGAAGCTTAACTTGTCCAGATGCGTGGTCATGCACTTAAACTCCTTCCGAAATACCTCTCCCAAACACCAGTGCTATATTAACGGAATCGCATTAGAAAATGCAGAAAGACGCAAAGATCTGGTTGTATGGAGGCCACAAAATCTGATGCCATCAGAACATTGTAGAAAGATGGTTCAGAGGGCAACGAGTACTTTACACTGGATCGGAAGTGCATTAAAATATTCCCTCCCAAACTCTTCGAATGACTTTGTGGCGTCCTTTTACTACTACTACTACTACTACTACTACTACTACTACTACTACTACTACTACTACTACTACTACTACTACTACTACTACTACTACTACTACTACTACTACTACTACTACTACTACTACTACTACTACTACTACTACTACCACTACTACTACTACTACTACTAATAATAATAATAATAATAATAATAGTTTTATTTAATTCCAGTTGCAGGCGTTTTCAGGGAAGCGTTAAACGCAAACACGGCCAGCAGTGAAAAACTCCTGTGGAAAGGAATAAAAGTATACTTGATGGTTTGTATGGTTTGGGGGGTTCAGAAGAAAAAATAACTGATGGCGACAACATTTTGACCGTCAAGAAGGGAGGGGCTGTACGGTATCGAATAATATCAGTCGCCAATTTCTTTCATGAAGTTAGGGCTAGTCCAAACAGAGGCGCCAAAGAACATCTGTCGCTATTGGCCAAAGAAATTTTCCCTGGTGATACCATCCGTAGTGTTCAGAGAGCACAAACGCCATCGCTACGGTAGAGTCGATCACAGGTTTCAGCACCCAAAATGTGTGGGAGCTTTTCTGAATACAAAAATTGAGTAATAGTTCTCTTAAGTAAAGGATAATTTTGCATATTTTTCACACTCATGGGTAGTTTATTCCAAATAGCAATTGCATTTACAGGAAAGAACCGACGATATTTAACAGTACGTGCCAGAGGAAGAAATAAAAAGACCTCAGGGCGGCTGCTACGTTGGGGATGGACAAGACGTCCTAAAGATTGGGTGGGTTAAATGTGTGATAATATAAGAGTTTCAGTAGCAAAAATTGTCCCTTTCGTAATCTACGAAACCATAAAGATCAAGGTCTGTAAACCGACAACGTTCTTGGTAAGACAAATGTCGGTGTTCCGGGGTTAAAATTCTCTTGAAAAAAAAGTGTTGAACGGATTCTATTTTATTCCGCTCAGTAGCACGCATGAGGCTAAAGAAAAACTAGCAGTATTTCAGGCCAGGTCTAACGTACATATTGAAATGGCGCATTCTAATGTCCCTTGTTTTGAAGTTTCGGAGGATAAACCCGGTCGTTCTACGTGCTTTGGAGACTATCCAGGCGCAGTGTTCCGAGAGATTGAGATTCTTGGAGCATGATACGCCCAGATCCTTAATAACCCCAGGCACATTTATACCATGACCTTCAATGCTTATTTGAGGTTAGTGGTCGTCGCCAACCACCATGACTGAGCACTTATGCCAAGAAAGAGAAAGGCACCATGTGTGGAACCACTGGGCAAAAGCCTGTAGATCGCTCTTTAGGAGCTCAAGCACGATGTCACGATCTGCTGCCTTATATCGATATGCAACTTTAAGATCATCGGCATACATGAAAGGCTTACCATTGTGAAATACATCGAGTACATCATTAACGAAAAGGCAAAATAAAAGTGGGCCGAGTACACTACCCTGAATGACTCCACTCCTCACACATGTGGGGTTGGAGAGAGTATTGGAAATATTAACCCGTTGTGTACGAGTGTCAAGGTAAGAGGATATAAAATTATAAGGTTTGTCACCTATTCCGAAAGAGGACAGTTTCAAGAGAAGAAGAGCATGGTCAACACGGTCAAAAGCCTTAGTGAAATCGAAATATACTGTGTAAAGCGCAAAAGCATTGTCCCTAGATTGGATAAAATAGTCAAAGAATGAGATTTGACAGGTGTCACAAAATCGAGCTTTGAAGAATCCATGCGCAGCAGCACTGAGTAGGTTATTCTCTGTTAAGTGAAACATCATCTTGTCTTTGATAAATGTCTCTAATATCTTCGAAACTGCGGGGAGGGTGTATCTTGGTCGAAAGTCATCAAATGACGTAGATTTGCCGTGCTTAGGAATGGGCAAAATGTGTGATTCCTTCCACAACGTAGGATAAGCTTCACTTTCAAGAGCGATATTAAATATCTTGCATAAGAGGGATGGGAAAATCGTATTTGCATCGGCTTTTAAATGCTTACTGGGACACCATCAGGGCCTGGACTATAAGATTGCCGAAGACGCCGAATCACAACAGTCACATCCCAAAAAGTGAAAGTAAAAGTTTCTAGAACTGTCCCGGTCAACGCCCCGATGGTCGGAAGCGGAGTTGTCGAGTCTTCAATAAACGCTTTGGACAGGAAATCACGGATGTCATCAGCGGTCAACTGGGCATCAATTGTGGGATTTCCGTGAGCGTCCCGGAGTATGGGATGCTGCGTCTTTCTATGAGTTCGTATTTTTCTAGAGAAAGTTTCGAGACATTTAACGAATGATGTTCGCTAAACTGGACTTCTTCGGCTAGCTGTTTTTTCCCAGACAATCTCTTAGCCCGCTTGAAAAATATGAAAAATCAAGGGCAGAACAGAAACGTCGTTCTGAAGATGGAATCGGCAATAAAGTCTGCGCAATCGGCGAAGAAAGGGTAAGGGTAAGAAAACCACATCCCCGAAATTAACTATTTTCTTACAGGGGACAAAACAAGAAATAAGCGGATCCAAAATTCGTACAGTTTTGCAGTGCACACATTTACCTCCGAACTAAGGAAGAAATCAGTCCAGTCGTAGGAATTAAGGTGTGTTAGTAATTCGGTTGAGCGAGTTGATCGGAAATCGCGGAAGAAGTTATACTTTGGGGACAACGTTTTGTCAGCCTCGAATTCCAATGTCGAAACAATTATGTCATGGTCTCAGGCCCCGAGTGGGCCAAGAGATTACAGAGACAAAGGCATGCAGCCTCTACAGAAAATCAGGTCAAGTCTGCTTGATCCTCGGGTGGGAAAATCGACAATCTGAGTCCACATCCCAAAATCCACAGCCTCAAGAAAGTCTTCGAACCTTCTGGGGCCTGAAAACGGAGACCAGCGGACTTCGGGGAGATTAAAGCCACCCGCAACCAATTGATACTTAAAGGTTAAGTAGGCCGCAGCATGAAATACCTGTGAGAGTAAACGATCAAAATTATCGTTGGCGCTGGGAGGGCGATAGACGCAGCCAACGAGTGAGGAGAACTTATTTTTAGAGCAACCTGGAGCCAGCAGCTTCCTTCTACTGCGGTAAAATTCGGGAGGTCAAACGGCAAAATGTAAGTATTTGCTTAACGTAGACGCAGCTGCCCCCACCAAGGCTGTCTTGGTGATAATTTCGAATGGAATTATAGTTTAGAAGCGAGAGTTCGGAGTCAGCTACGGAGGCTGCTGCCCATGTGTCAGTTACTAAAACAATATCTGGACAATTGATGAACACCAGAGTCTGAAGCAAAGGCATCTTATTAAGCAAGGATCTGGCATTCAAAACAAAAAAAGTTTTAGGGGAAAGGCTGTTTGTTTCTGAGGGAGGTGGACTACGCTGTCCAGTGCTTGGTTGTCCACAGAACAAACGGTCCGGATGTACCCATCCGGTTCTGCGAAAAATTTTGTGGCATCAAACGATTCTGACGTGGATAAAAAGGGGTAGGACTTGGGGGAGGAAATGACGGGCAGGCAAACTCGTAATCATTGTTAGCTAACTCATTTTCGGCTGGAAATCCGCGGGCCAGATACTGCAGCACATCCCCGCTAGAACACAACTGAGGATCGGATGAGTTAACTGATCCAGTATGGACATTGGCATGAGGAATACATTGTTAAACCGGCCGTGGAGGAAACAAGTCAGGAGTGGGGGACGCATTGTTTCCATTTGAGCAAGAGTTCTATTAAAAGGCGGAAAAATCGGCACATTCGGCCTAACTGCCTCGATATGAGGGCTGAGGGGCAGTTTGAGACACGCTACTTTTTGAGTCGGGTTGTTTGAGGCACTGTTGGCCGATTGTCGTGCTGGATTTATCGGCTGTCCGAGTGGCTGAGACAGCAATTGGATTTGCTTTTGAATTAGACACATACTTAGGCTTACTATGGGTTGCTGGGGGAGTCGATAGAGACGTGGTTATACCAGGCGTGTTGTTGTGTTTATATATCTCAGCATTAAGAGTAGTCGAATTCCCTACGGAATTGACTATGCCGTGACATGCAGAGGCCGCAGATAGTGTTGTAGAGGACTTATTCAAGCTGACGGTAGGTGTCATTATCTTAGTGGTGGTTTTGTAAAATCCCACCTGGAGTAAGGAGTGTCAGCAGCTTCACCATGGATGAGGAAGTATATTGACTTACTCGAACAGGTGCAACGCAGAGCTACGCAGATGGCTGACGGTCTAAAGCATTTACCTTACTAGGGGAGCTGAGTGTGCTCGGCTTATTCCCTATCTGTTATAGGCAGTAAACTACAGTCTGCTCTGAACATTCCGAATTCTTCATGGCCAAGGTTGCTCATTAACAACGGAGGACTTCTTTCAGTTTGCTCGTATAAACCAGTAACACGGTCACCCTTACAAAGTCAAGAGTGAACGCACACGGCTAGATCGCAGGAAGGTTTTCTTCAGCGGGTTGTCCGAAAATGGAACTCGCTAACAACCGAGACTGTGACTTTCGATGAGATTTGCATGTTTAAAAGAAAACTTGCTCGCTTAATTTTCGACAGAAATCGGCTTTTACAGCATGACTTCTCACAGCCAGCCGTGTAAAACACTGTCGTACACAACCCGTCCGCACTGACTTACAGTGAACTGGTGCGCTTTATTATCATCACGATTTTACGGTTATCCGATCACCTTGTAAAAGTCTGCAATTGTATTTTGAGTGCAAATCTGCGAAGTTATTGTACATAAGTAGGGTCATCAAGGGCACTGCCTCAGACCCTCAATTACATACATTTGCATATACAATAGAAGCGAAGGTGAAGGTGAGCCAAACTCCTAGTCGACCATTTTCTTTCGTGATCGTTTCAGGAAACCAAAAAAAGGATTCCACGGAGAATAAGGATTATTGGTCCGTTAAGATCATCGAGACTGAGCCACCTAAGAATTTGACCAAACAGAAATTGGCGGTAGACGGAAGCTCTAGGAAGTGGGCGCTGAATGGCTAATCCTAAATCTTAACCCCAAACCTTAACCCTAGCCCTAAAACCTGAATCCTGTTGTCAAAAGTAAAACTCGAACCCTAACAATAATTGTGAATCATAATCGCAGCTTTCTGCGTAGCACCTCAAACGGGAAGTATCCGCAATCAGCATTACGCCCGATTAAATAAATAACACTGCGAAAGTGATAATTTGGTGACCAAGTAGGACCGCGATCATGAACCCCGCCAAACTAGAAAATAGAGCGAGACAATAATGAGGTTTTAGCGTAATTTTTTTCCTGTAATGTTAGAGGGATATGATTACTATGACATGCACTTTTCTAATCAATCCTTAGAATATTTAAAAGTGGATCTGTGGTGCTTACATTAGGCAGAAGGAGAAAACAAATCCCATCCTACATCTCTTGAAATGGATAGCTTAGTACGTGTGGCCCTATTTGGAACATGTAAAAGCTGATGGTCGAAGAAGGAGGTGAAGTGTGGTGAGAAAATGTTTTACGTATCTAAGTAAAAATGTTACAAGCATACGGAGATATGTCTTAAAATTGGTCATTCTGCGGAAAAAACTATCAAGAAGAAAGTCCAAAGGAGTAGAGTTGAACAGGGGAGGTCAGGTCGTTAGGCGGTGACAAGCAGGCCTCGGAATTCTCCAACCAGGTAGGCTGATCTTGACTGAGAAAAGAATAGATAGTATTTTAGATCCGGTTTCCGAATTATACTCATTTGCAATAATCTTCTGGGGACAGATAGGATTTTCAAAGTGCATAGATGCAAAATTTCTGAAAAAACGCCCCAAGGCGTAATACATAAACATTTTCACGATATAAAAACCTTACAACGTATTAAATAAATTAATAATATATTGTTAAAGACCCGTCGAGGTCCCATCAAAGCAAGAAAAAATAAATTTACATATAAATTTTAGACGAGGCAGGCAGAATCTGTACAAAGTGCAATACATTGTTTCTGGATTTATAGTCCTTTAAGAAAAATGACGAGCGAGCAGTGTCCAAGTTAGACATTACATTTCTGTACTGTATGAAATACTTTAAGCAGCGCACAGGACCGGCCTCCGTAGCTTGATGGCAGTCGCTTTTTCTGTTGTTAGTAGGCGCTAACTCAGTTGCTTAGGGGAGTTAGGTGGTACCTAATAAGTCACACGGAAGGCTTCGTTGAGATCCACACGATGCTCAGAACCAACTATGTCTGCGAGAATGGAGCTGTGTATGCTCTTAATTCCACTTTTCTTCAGCTATATCGACAGTTGTTCTTGTATTCTTATGGGTGGACTCGCATTCTTGCTATAACTTGCTGGCAACAGCAGAAGAGACTGCCATCAGGCTACGGAGACCGGTCCTATAGACGCAAAAGAACCTCCTGCACGCTCCGCGTCTACCGCGGCCAAATTTCGATTAACTACATACATTTCTCTGCGCTCCCGTTCCGCCATCCCCTCCACCTGTGACACCGCCATAGCTAACCCTCACTGTCACTTTTTTGCCTTCTCGCTCCCGCCCTATCCGTACATCCCGATTGTATGATTAGGCGAACCGTAGTCGAACTTTCTTATCGCTCACACGTTTTACTTTACACGTCTTTCTCATTTAAATGTGCAGACTCGGCGAGAATTTATCGAAAACACGTTTATGCTCGTCAAATGGTCCTACGAATCGCTTTATGGGAATTTTCAGACCAGTAAAATGATAATTTTTGGTCTGAAAAGGAAACCGCGGGATGTGTCAAGTGGTCTAATTTGAACCTTTTATTTAATGTTTTAGTGGCCGAGTAGTTCTTTAAAAAAAGAATCGAAAGACTCCCCAAACCGAGAAAACTGGTCTTGAAAATAAAAAAGCCGCCATAGAGACAAATTATCGAGGAAGATTAATAGGATATTGAAAATCTACGATCAGAAACTCACGCCATAGATGTAGCGCAGAAATTAAGACACCCGATCGAACTACCGTACGTGTCTTCAGGCATTCTCAAGGTGAACAGAACTGCTACCATTGGAATGCCTGAGCACGAAAGTCTCTTGCGAGTGTCTGGCGGAGCCGTGTCTATGTACCTATCCTCGTCCACAATATCATTCACGGTGCTCGAATTATGGGCTGGAAAAGAGCTTTTTTGGAATGTTAAATGTCTGACGGCTGATTCCAGCACCAAAATCCATTCCTCAGTACATTTCATGAATGAAACTGAAAGTAAATCTCCTACAAGCTGAAATCATTGAACATTCTAATGCCATGACCCAGTTTAACTCTATACCCCAGAAGTGACAGTTAAGGCAATCAAATTACTCCCAGATAACAAAGGCAAAGTAGAAAATTGGCTCGAGTGATCCAAACAGTCCAACCTGTAGAGTTTTGTTCCCAATCTTTTTCCGCTAGACACAGAGATCGGCGAGCAAGCTAGTTGGTTCACCGATTTATTTACTCAGCCAAGGAGATGTAATGATTCAAATCATTGGCACACTGCCACTACGAACCGAAAATACAGTCTTGGTTTGTAGATGACGCGTATGCTGTCCTCGAACACAACCGAGAAAGATATTAAACGAATATCTTGAAAACGTTCTCCAGGACAAAAAATATACTGTGGCGGAAGTAGAGAACAGGAAGCTGGCCTAATCTGCCATAAGTATTGTGGTCCAAAATCAACGGCGTTTGGAAAAACGACAAGCCTGATGTAAATACTGAGCTTCTTATGTGTTTGCATTTGTTTGAAGGGTTACAGCCACATACCTTGATGACGCTGTTTCTGTACAATAATTTCGCATATTTACACTCGAAGAAAAGTTGTAAACGTTTTAGATGTGGTCGGTTCACGATAAAACGTTGGTTATAAGGAGTCGCCTGTTTTTCCTGTGAGTCAGTACGGAAATATAGTGAATGACAGTGTTTTTCAAAGTTGGTAACCACCCAAGCGGTCTAAAGTGTGTTAACAGAAGTCATTCTATCAGGGCTCTGAGATGCACTGCAGTGTACCGAAGAGCAAGTTTACCGAACTAGAATATTTCTACGACTATTCAGAACGAATGGCTACACATGCAACCCCACCAACTGGTGCGTGTACAGACATGATGAAAGACCAGATCGCGCGTTTCCCAATATGTGGGAGGATCTTGCCGTACATTAGAAAAAGTTTTAGACTTCACCACTTGCATTATTAAAGGTTTGCCAACAAACTTGAGAAAACCATCGGACGCCAGATAATAAGGCCAAGAAACACTTGTTACTTCAGAAAGCGTCTGGAGCTGTTTGCTGGATCTGATACCTTTACCAACGATGGAACTACGTCGGAAAAGTGAGGGAATAGTACCAAGTATGTGGATAACAGACCACGCATAAGGAGAGAGTAGGAATAACACAAATTATCGTGTCGTAACCCATTCAAAGAGACGCAGCCACATTCAGATGAAATTCCGAAATTTGTGCAAAGTATGTTAACGCACATTGAGACATGATCTTTCCATCGGTTATCTGTCAGTAAACGCAACGGTCATCACCCTCTTAGGCAGCTGTAAGATTTGTCTAGACAAAGTAACTAATAACTAGGAAGCGTGAGGGCATGCATTAATTTGAGTGACATTTTTGCACAGCTACAGTTCAGAGTAGGTGTCCAGCAATTTGCAAATGCTAAGGAGGTAGTCTGAACGATTTGCAACTTTGATCTGGATAACCAAATTAATATCCCTCTAACTACGAACGCCAACGATGAATCGAGGGATCCGAATGCTGGTGCATCATATGTTTCCCATTAATGCTGTGATTCATGTCGCTTTCTGTCCTGACCATAGGTCAGAGAGTAAATTTAAAGTGTTAGACGCATAAAGTTCTTCGTCAGGCGATCGAAGCACCTTGTGTTAGACTGCTTGCCGAAACTCGCCTTTACTCTATATCGGCTGCTCTGCCTTCCTGATGTTAAGTATACGAAATCTTTTGCTCAGGAGAGTGATATGCTTGGGTTTATGAATATCAGTAATTTAAAAATGCGAAGTTGACCTATCCTGAGTGGTCTTGTATTTAAAATGCCTTACGCTACAAAGTTACGAAAAGTGGAACTATTTGAGAATACACAAAAGGTTTAAACACAACACCATGCAGTCGTGGACTTCTTAACTGAATTCCCAAAACACACGGTGCAAAAATCCGGACCTTGTCGTTCGATCCCGTCCGTGAAGCACGTTTCCGGCTAGGAGTTCCCTATTCCTCATAGTCTCTTTCCATATTTGTATATACTGAATTACCATGACAGATTTTGTAAATGGACAGAAAAACCGACTTCAGTTCATAAGATAATAATCTAAACATTATTAAAAATTAATTGAATCTTTCAAGCTGCCAAAAATCTCTTATCGGCTGAAGAGATCCAAAACTCAAGTTCATTGCAGACACCCCATGGCAAGGTGAAAACAAACCTTACAGACTAAAACGCCACTGAGTGGTGTGTGAAAATTTTCTGATACGTAGTTCTCTCAAAGACGTTCAATTATTCACAGACCAGAAGATTAGTAGATTAATTCTTGTAGGCATCAGTTATTCCTGGTTTATTATTATACAAATCCCGACGAAGAACCGCATCTTCTGAGAAATCTCCCTTTTCAGCTCAAACCAATTGGGATTTATAAGACAAAAAATCCTGTTCAGTTCAGGTGAGTGGTTGTAGAATCCGATCTATGATACTCACACACTCAAGGTTAGACGAGAAACGTCTGCTAAAATGGAAGTTGTCAAAATTTTCTGCCGTCAACTTACTGCTTTAATTTGAGGCGTAACCGATTCACTTCCCGTTCCAATTTTTCATTTGTCTCCGAAAGGCTTTCCAGATCACGACTTAAAGCGCGTCTCTGAACTTTGAATTTGGCGATTTCGTCCTCCATAACGTCACGTTCTAATTTCAATTTCTCATGAGCCGCCTCCAATTTTTTAAAGTTTTCTTCCAGCTGCAGCGAAGCCATGTTTTTTTGATCAAGCTTAGAATGTGAAAAAACAGACGAGTGATTAACAAGTGCCACGCAACAAGGAAGCGCATGCAAAGTAAACTCGTAAATAAAAAACCATTAACTCGGATGATCAACACCCTAAGGGAGGTCCTATAAACATTAAAACGCTCAAGAGGCTACCCGTCACAGATGCACAATGTTGCCGGAGGGGCTTAATTAAAAAGTGTTATGAATACCAACGACGGCTATTTGTCAGATGAGGAGGGCAGAATCATGTCAGTTCGGTCGTTGTAAACGATGAAGTCCACCCTATGCCCCGTCGGGGTGGGCGCAGCATGGCCGACATGCTAGTGAATTAGTTTACAATGCGACAGACCTGCGCAGCACCTACTACGCTTTCTTCTCCATCACCCACGTGACTCCGATGGCAAGTAATAATCACGGCTACCGGAGGTGGATTCGGACACCGGGTTAGATAGCCCGCCTATGCGTGTTAAACACTGCCTGGTTCCAACAGTACGTACCCGGTTTTCATGAGGCGGCTCAGATCTCACACCAGTGAGGGTAACATAAAAGCCAAATTAGGCAGCCATCGAGTCAAATCTACAATAATCTATTCAGTCTTACCACACACATCATACAGACCACAAGTACCAAATTGTCTCATCAGTTAGCAGTCTTAAAAAACCAGAACACTTGGCGTGTTGGGATCGATTCAAGAGCGTCAGATTTATTACAGCGAGGGATGCACTGGTTTACCGTGGAAATGGATCCCCAGTGTCGACCTCACTCCCTCTTTTCTCTCTCCCAGGCATCGGTCAAATGTCAGGACCTCTCGGTCGAGTGGTGACGTAACTGGACTCAGTCAAAAACAGAGCTAGACAGCTCATCGACATGAGACACACACGAACTGATTACCTGCTTTAACAGAATAAGTTAGAGGATATGCTCCCCACTTCCATGGGATGTGCTTGTTTTGGTACGTGGCGCTGAACCGGCCATTCCAGTGACAGCAAAGCGGATTACGCGCTAGCTGCCGGAAGGAGATATGACTGTTATAAGTTGTGGCTCAAAGTGTGGGGGAGGGCCCTACGTGATCTAAAGATGTGTGTGTGAGGGGGTAGGGCAAGATGCAGTGATGAAGTCCGGAGTGCGGTTTTACGGAAGACGTGCATGGAAGCGCATATGGCCTAACAGGTCCATGCGATGACCGAATGTCCTTGGGCGGTGTGGGCAGGTGAAGCGGATGCGACGAGTGTATATATTAGGGTTTCTGACGGTGATGCGCCAGTCCCAGTGTGCGGGATTCGCAAATGCCCCACCACGCCAAAGCGTGATCCAAATGCGCGATATTCGTCACACAACAACTAGACCTGATCCACTGCAGGAAAAAAAAACAAATTTGCAAAGCAAGCAAACCGTCATCAAGAAGGCGGGCGCGAGCGGCCATTTCCTGTTCGCTTCCGATCTGTAGTATCCCGTAGCCCTTTTTTGGAAAACACGAGCAGGCGACAACGGAAGCAAGCTCTGCAACCAGGTCTCGAGTTTTAATGCGTGCGAGACAGGACCATCTAAACAGCTGTATACTGCACTTTCATGTGATGACAAGGCGGATAAGTACATCGGCAGCTTGGAGTCTCCGGAGAAGCAGAAACTTGAGCGTATTAAGTGGGGGGGGGGAACCAAGAGTTCACGCCTAATTTTATTTTTACCAAACTTGTCTGAACGATCTGATTCGTTAGCGGAGCACAAGGCGCGACCTGAAAAAAATTTCGTTTAAGATGACAACCGAAAAAACTCTCAAAACAGCTCGCACCTTCGCACTTCTTTGATATTTCTCGAAAAGTACATTGAACCAACCTTTCCTTTTTAAGCGAAACATGGATGGCTGACTGACTTTATTTTCTTTGGCCTAAAATACCTTAATGGATCCTTAAATTACACTCTACTGCCGACAAACCATCTTCATAAGTAAACGGAAAACACAGGTATTACGTGGGCATATATGAGTTTTCATGATTCCGCTTTCGAGGTCCTCTGTGCTTCTTCAGGTTAAGGGTTAAAAAAGAAAAATCTGATGTGCGGCGGGTCCATCAAGTTGGATGCCAGAATGTCTCTCAACATTTTTGTACCGAACCGCTGGACGCGGTGGTGGCATTAACAACTGTCGACGAGGGTTTTGGGATAGAGGGCCGTACGCAGCCAATTTGTGTACAGTTCTTGCAAGGATGAAGAAAAGTTAAGAAAAACTGCCTGTGTTTGCCTTTGTGGCACGAAATTACGACCTCCGTCTGAGACAAGTTGCTTGATGAGACTCTCCGATGCGGGAAACTAAAAAGGGATGCCACAACACTTTCAGAGCTCCTCAGAAGTAGCTTTTTGCCTTAGGGCACGGAAATGCATGGCTGCCGTATAACAGGTGACCTAGCGCTAAATTCCATGGAGAGAGATTTAGGGCAGAGGTTAGGGCCACTGACATTTAACGCAAAACCGCCTACCATACGGAAGTATCTGTTCCCGTGTCCTACGATGTTGCGCTCATAGCGAAGTCACGTCGCATATGAAGTTTCCACAGTCTTAATTTTTTCTTGGTTAAGTGACAGCAAACAAAATCATTGGAAATACTGTGATGCATATATTCAAAATGGACATTAGTAAGCGGTTTTACGTCCTTTGACTAAAGAATTGTTGTTTCTTTTAGTTGAAAATAGTCTTCGATTCAGGGACTGTCGGCGAAATTGTCGTCAACATTGTGTGAAACGTACGAATTTTGATTTATATCGAAATATACCAGATGGGTACTTCACCTGTCAAACTGACGAAGAATATCGAAGGAGAATAAGAAATAGGTATAAATTTGTGCCCGCATTCAAGTTTTGCTGTGTAGGATGCGTACTATAGTCTATAAAACTTACCAACAATGTGCAGTCTCTCAATTTACGACTTTGGATGCGAAAATCGCGGACAGCAGCTTGAGATTTTTCCTGTTCCGTGCGGAGCTGTTCTTTCATAACAGAGAGCAGTTGCTCCATTTCCGCCACCTTCTGTTGCTGCGGGGAACAGCTTTTAGACATTGCTGATAAATTTTCTCGCAATTCTTTGATCTTCAAGAGCAGTATAGGAGGGAGAGTTTATGGGGATCTTTCAGCAAACGAACTATGGACATGCACTTTACAGAGTAGTACTCAAAGAACTATTGGCGTCAGTGTAGGCGTTAGGCCTCCCTCCCATCTAGAATCATCTAACCTGTATATCTTCTTACATGGAATGAAGTAAGGAAAATTCTTCTGCTTGGTTCAGAAAGGAAGTGGAAAAGTGTGTAGGTCTAGAATTTCCATCGAAACTTTCCCTAGGGAATTATTATCTGTCTTGATGATCAAGTATACTTACTTTCACTTCATTTAGTAAACCCTCGGGGTTGCAAATTTTCAGTGTCTCTAATAAAGAAACTTGTGATTATCTAACTTGAAGTTATGTTAGTCCGTATGTTAGTCCGTACCCAATTATTTAAAAAGGACTAAACACTTGACGGACATCACTCGTTATCACACACGTTTTGCAGCCGAGTTATTATTACGATTTTACAGAAGATAGGACATTATCACCGTCAAGTATATGAGTATTACCCAGGGTTGTGTACTTCAAATACAGACTTTTAGAAGACCGCTTAATACAAAATTAGAACGAACAAATCCAAGTGTATTCTGGAACGAAACGTAGACAGGATTAAATAAATATTTCTACGGTTTGGTATCTCAAAGTCAGAAACGATTTCTCCGCCATGCAACCAATTAAGTTAGCAGAATACGTTTAGTTGATGCTCTGGAGAACGAATTGGGTAATCTCACAAGCACTTTAAAGGAAAATGGCTTCCAATAGAGTTAATCATAAAATATAGGGAAGAACATCTGCCAAAATCAAAAGTGTAGACGACTGAAGGACGGAGCTAATCTCCATGTTGCCGATTCCAGCGGTTTCGACTAAATTGATCCTATAGCAACGCTAGAAATCTTCTACTGAGTTAAAATACCAATTGTTCAAGAAAAGACCAACTTTCTCAAGTCCAGAAGTCGTCTGTTCAAGCCCTCCACCTACCCTGTCCAAGGCTGAGCCTCACAAACACCACTCGCACCCCACCATCTTGTGCTACAGCAATAAAACACAAAGGCATCACGATGACGCTTTTTTACCGTCCTCTGAAATCTGGACCAACTCATGTTCCCCCCTCCCATTTCGTTGCCCCCAACTCTGCGTTTTGCCCTTGAAATTGGTTGTTTCGATCTCCAACCCACATTTAATGTATTATTTGGCAGGCCTGATGCTGAGCATTTGAAAACGTACGCTGACCGACTGCGGCTCTTTTATTCGGGAGATAAGTTTCAACTGGGCTATAGAAATAAAGACATCGGAAGGTGGGAATTTCGTCTTATACCAATTTTCAAAGAAAAATATTTTCAGTCTTTAGGGTTGCTTATTTTAAACTAATCCGAATCTTTATGTCTTTTGAACGTTTAGGATACTGGAGTTATTGACTGGGAAATCGAAATGGCCACTTCAACCCACAGTGCAAATATGTTGCTACAGTTCCCTAGTTTATTTTCGCACCACTGAGTTTCAGCAGCATCACCAGGTTAAAGTAAGGCATCCGTTAGATATTTTTCAACTATAGGGGCAAAAGTACTTTGACGTTCCGGGCGACATAAATGCACAAATCTTGTTTTACGAAACGAAGACACGAAACTTAGTTTATGCAGAGGCTTGCATCAAAAACGCAACAGATGGATATCATCTCATTACCCTGTCACGAGAAGAATGAAAGTAACAAGCGGATGTTCAATTATTTTGACTCACACTGTACGAAACTTCTAAAAGTGCAAAGAGGTGCCTTAGCGTTGATAAATAACACATAAAACAGCCGCTAGAATGTTCATCTTTAATCAACGAGATGAGTGGTACGAAGTCGTGGGGTATGTTACGTAGATAAATTTAACGCATCCTGCCATAGCGGTACATAACAGGCAAGACGCCGACGCGGCGCTAAAATATCTCATTATTCAGTAGGATTTTCACTATAACATAATTTGAATAAAAACGGATTTTGGATGCTTCCAACAAAGCATGTATTAAGATATTAGATGTCATTCACCATTCGGAGAAAATACGATTTTTCTGTGAGCGTTCCCTAAGACCTCGTATAGTAATTAGAATAAATACGATTTTTTTGTTTTTAGAAAGGATGTACTGGGCTGAAAGTAACTGTCTGTACGTCGCAGTTACAAAATATAACAAACTGAACAAATGACTTTGGCCGATTTACCTGGTAAAACCCAGCCTAACTTTTTACTCCTTTCACTTTCTGCTTCATTATTGATCCGAAAGTGCTAACAGTCTTGTGTGAGGGAGCCAAATGATGCCAAATGATGCTTTTTTGCTAGTGTAGCCGAAAGTATGCTTGGGTCTGCCTGTGATTTTGTATTTTCTATTTTGTTTCTGTATTATAACCTAAAATTTTCAGTTCTGAACATTGAAGTTGCATTTCTGCTATGTACAAACTGAAGCATGACACAGGGCAGTGCAAATGAAGACAAAATTTCGAGTTCCAGGTGTGTGTATAAGTGAAGGGTGGTCGAGCACCGAAAGATTCTGTTTATTGTTCTGCGTTTTTGAACTCGTATAGGAGTCCAACGTCAGTGACCGTAGCAACAATAGAACGGGCGACAGTTATGGGGCGTGCTAGCCAATCCTCGATCGAAGGCGCGAGATTAGAGGTGACTGCACAAGGCCAGATCAAGTGTGGCTGAGTTCCCACTTGGGACCCAGGCTCCAAGCAAGGCGTGGCCTGTTTTGTTTCCGGCATGGGCATGAAACTCGTTTCAACACTGCAGATGCCAATCCCGTAGACTTAATTGAAGCGCTGGAAGCTATGCTTGTGAGAAGTGAAACATCTGACGACAAGAAAAACTCTGTCCGACAACGTGTTACCTGCTTGCTGACGACACGTAGGCCAACCCAATTTATTTTGCAGAGTGAGCCAAACGCTATGAGGGAGCTGAAAGGGACGACAGAATTATCATTTGGCCTGCTGACAAGGGATGATCAACTGTCATGATGAACCGAGGAGACTATAATGAAAAAGCTAAGACCCTTCTTGATGACGAAGAATTTTATAGACCAACACAGAATTCACAAGCCAAAGCAGGCAATGCGGTGCACGCCATCTACATCGACTTCAAAAAGGCCCTCGATAGCGTTTCTCACCAACGCCTCTTGCACAAACTGCGCAACGCTGGAATTCGTGGGCGCGTTCTTGTATGGACACATAGCTTTACTGGCTGGACGGTCACAAAGAGTGCAGGTCGGGCGTCAACAGTCCTCAGAGGCAAGCGAGGTGAGTGGCGTCCCGCAGGGCTCAGTCTTAGGTCCCACGTTATTCCTCGTTTTCAAAAATGGCTGCGTCAAGGACCTAGACTGTGATGCCATAAAATTGTGGAAAGTTATTCGCAATGCGGCAGACGCAGACCACCTGCAAGCAAACTTGAACAGGCCCGAAGACTGGTCGAAGCGCTGGCTTATGCCCTTCAATACAAACAAGTGCAACTTTCTTCAACTCGGCAGCTTCAGGCCTCCAGTCCCAGGACTTACTTTCTACACGGCACACTACTGCAACTAGTTGCCAGTCAAAAGGACTTGGGCGTATGGATTACATCTTCACTCAAACCAACACTACACTGCGCGAAGGCGGCTAAATCGGCCACGGCTACATTGAAACTCATTAGACGAGCCTTAATGGGATTTGACTCTGACTGCTTTTCCAAAATATTTGGCACCTACGTGCGACCTCCTCTAGAATACGCCATACAGGCGTGTCGAACTTGGACTGCCAAGGACTATACCGTCTTGGAGAAGGTCCAGAGACGGGCGACCAAAATGACACAAGGTCTGGGAGCACGGCCCAATGAAACCAGGCTGCCAACTCTAAACCTGTTCCCCCTTTCCTGCAGGCAATTACGTGGTGACCTTATACTAACATTTCGCATCATCAAAGGCCTAGACTGGTGTTTAGACACCACTGATTATTTCATTCAAGCCAACACGCCCTAAAACTTTGCGTAGGGAAAGCAAGGATCAATGGACGGAAGTTCTTTTTCGGTAACAGAGTGGTTGCAGCGTGGAATGCCCTGCCTACCGATGTTGTAATCTCCTCCTGTGTGAATTCCTTTAAGTGTAGACTTGACGCGTTTCAAGCTTCCCAATTACCAACCTCATATCCATTCACATGACCCGGCACCAAATTATACGTGTTTATACCACTTTTACTTAAAAAAGTAACCGTTAACGCTTACTCTTTTTGACTAGCTGTCAGCTGTTCGTGATCATGTACAAAATCTCATTCTCACCTTCCCACTTATCAATTTTTTTCTCCGACTACTTGTAACCAACAGGGTGTTCAAAGCCGTACACCTATATTTCCCTTAATAAAATGAAACTGAAATAGCGAGAGACCGGCTGAATAAACTGCTTAGAGAATACCGGCGCAAAAATGTGATCACGGAGACTGAATGACGCCAAATGGAGGCAAGTGACACCGCCCTAACTCGACTCTATGGTCTGCCACAAACACATAAAACAGATGTCCCACTGCAGCCAGTCGTTGTCATAAAAGGCAGCTCCATCTATATTTTAGCAAAGTGGATGTACTCAAAACTGAAGTTCCCCCAAGGCGATTTGATCACCTTACTTCAATCAGTCTCTCAATTCCTCATAGACCTCCGAAGTCGGAGGATGAAATCGGACGAAATCGTGGTCTCCATCGATGTGGCGTCCTTATTCACATCCATCCCACCAAACCTGGCGCGCGAAATCTTGCGCAAGAGACTTGAGGAGGCGTGCGACGAGCCTCATGTGGCAATCAAAATTGAACAACTAATAAGGCTGTTTGATGTCTGCCAACAAACCTACTTCACTTTTGCTAGGAACTCCCATGGGCCCAACGGTCTCCGGTTTGGTGGTAGAACTGGTCCTGCAGGAGTTAGAAGGTACTGCCTTAATCCAACATGAGCCGGTATTGTGGCGCTGTTTCGTAGACGACGCGTTCTTTATCGTAAAGAAGGACATGCTACAACACTTCTACAACCTGCCCAACACACTCTTCTCTGATACCAAATTCACGAGGGAAGAAGAACAGCAGCTGCCCTTCCTTGACTTGCTCGTCAGACGAAACCCTAATGATGAACTTGAAACAACAGTTCATAGGAAGGTAATGAACACCATATAGCTTCTCAGTTTTCACAGCAACCATTCGGTGGCCCATGAATGAAGCTATGTGAAAACGCTTTTTAACGGACCCAGACTCATTTTAGCAAACCGAAGGAAAGAACACGTGACGCCCGTTATCTCCGGAACTAGGTAATGCAAAATGGTTATCCGAAGGCATTTTATAAGTCGCTGCCCACGCAGTCGTCCCAGAGGACCCAACCATCAGCACCACCAATGACATGGCATTCTCTGTCCTGCATCAAGGACGTTTCGGAAGCCACAGAGCGCATTGCTGCGGAGTTAAGTGTTGGAATTGCACACCACCCCAAAGCCACCATGCGCAGTAGGGACATGAAAATTAAAGGCCGGTTAAAGCCTGAAGAGCAATCTGAAGTAGTGTACCGCATCCTGTGCCACACCCGTCCTTGCAATTAAACAGGCCAGACTGGATGCATGCTCGGTTCAAGCAATACACGAACATAAACTGGCTCTACGACAAGGCGATGAATTATCTCAAATGGCTGTCCCCGCCTACGAAATGGGTCATGAATTTAACTCTGCAACCCACCCCCCATAATAATCGACCACGCCGGAAACAAAAAAGGCCAAGCATTGCTTGAAGCCTGGGCTTCAGGTGAGAACTCAGCCAAACGATCTGTCGTCGGCGTACAGAGCCCTGCGTAGTCATCTCCAATCTCGCGCCATCGGTCGATGTTTGGCTAATACACCCTATAAATATTGCTTGTTCTGTTGTTGTTAAGATCTCTGACGATGGACTCCTGCACGAGTGAAAAAAGCTCGGAACAATAAGCAGACCGTTCCAGTGGTCGACAACCCTTCTCCATTAAGCAGCATACTCCTCTCATGTTTACATGCGCAATAACTGTTGTCAAACTGGTTAATCTGCCGGTTTTCCTCAAATCAATATTTAGAGATTTCCATGAATTTTCACCTTACTAAAGTGAATTCATATAGGCAGTTTGCTTGAATCCAAATTTTTCCGAGCCTTATGCTTGTTTGGTCAGAAACCTTACAAAGTTGATGGAAACTAGAGGCCATAAGCTGGGTTTGCTCTATAATACGTTTTTTAAAGATAACGCAGTTTTAAATCCACATAATATCAAAGGGGTAAAAGTGGTTTTATCTCGAAACCCTTTGAAATAAACGAGTACCAGTGGTCTAGGAATGGCTGAATAAACTGTGATATTTAAATAAACAGACCGTTTTTTCCAGAGATTTTGTGTAATGCTCGAGGTGTTCCGTTTTCTTTTCTTCCGTTCTCAGGCGACTTTCTGTGTCTTCGAGTTTTGCCATCAAAAGTTGTTCCTTCTCTTGCTTCTTGGAAAGAGCCGACTGCACCTCAGAAAGATCATTCTTCTGCTCCGCAAGGACCTCATTAAGTTTTATATTTTGGCAAATGAGCGAGCTTCTAAAAGACAGATAGTTGCGAATATGGACGCATAAATTGGTAATTTAGATGCCTCCTTAGCATAGGGAATATAATTCTGCCATTTTTAAATAACAGTTAATGCACAGTATGATTCGATAAAAACTTTCACTTAGCAAAATCCGATTACATTTTTAAAACTCCCTAATGATGATCGGTTAGAGAAAGGCCACCGGAAGCTATACAAAGGTGGCCCTTTTAATGTTGTATGCAACATATTTAATCAGAAGAACGGGACATTAGTCTTGCACCTTCAGTACCCAACCGATGTAAAAGGAGCGTGGTTTAAACAAACACCACAAAAGTTCTTTTTAGTAACAGAGTGGTTGCAGCGTGCACTGCTCTGCCTACCGATGTTGTAATCTCCTCCTGTGTGAACTCCTTTAAGTGTAAACTCGACGCGTATCAAGCTTCCCAACTACCAGCCTCACATCCACTCACAAAATCCAGCACCAACCTAGATACATTTATACTACTTTAAATTAATGATTGACCGTTAATAATTACTCTTTTTCTTCTGACTGGCAGTTGTCTGCAATGATGTACAAAACCTCTTTTTTAATTTTCCACTTATCAGTATTTTTTAACCAATAGGGAGTTAAAAGGCACTCGCTTATATTTCCCTTATTAAAACTGATCTGAACCTAGTTCCATCTAAATACAAATGGCAAAATGAGTATAATATATGGCCATTTTATTTCCATCTACTCAAAGTCCTTGAAAGTGATTTCGTACTCCGCACAACTGAATCCCAAATGCCGATGTTATGCAAACAATATGTTTTTAACGTCAATCATTATAGGGGTTCATCAAGTGTCTGTTACGAACCAGAGGCATGTAGATATCCCTCAGTGTTAAATTCCATATACAGTGAACAAATCCAATTTACCTTGACATGCATGCACCTCATGGTTAAGCGAATTTACTGAATTTTGAGCCATGGTCTGATGAACTACCTCATGTTTTTAGATAGCTTAGAAATCACCTGTTTATAGCCATCATACAAAACACAAGATATTGCAAGTTGCATTTTATTGTAAGCCTGGAAGCGATGAGGGTTCAAAAGGCGAAATTAAGATGATAATAAGCAAAAAATCAATGGGCCACAACAACGCTTTGACAGTTAGCTGGAGACGTTTAGATCTTAGCGGCATTCACAGAGCCAGAAATCGTTTGTGCGCAAACACACCACATCGTTATAAAAAACTGCGCAGTAAAACTTGATCCTGGCAATGGTGTATTTTCAAAAATCCCAGTTTAAGACTAATGCCTACCTTAATTCAGAAAACGTCTCGGATTATTATGTAAACGACGGGTAGCAAGTCTTTCATTCAGCCCAGATCCTAGAACCGACCATCAACGGGTTAAACATTCTAGACTTATGAAGAATTATATCTGATCAGACTTCGTTATGACTTTTAGAAAATAAATAGAGACACATACTGTGTCCCAAGAGAACAACTCAGTTTTGAATGCACTGGCAGTGCTTTTGACTGGACTGACCTAAATTATCAATTAGGTTGAATATGTTTACAAACATGGCTAACACCCACACTGGCTTAATATTCCTAAAGAAGTCCTCTTCATGATGTCAGGGTTAGTAAATTAGTGTGGAAATGCGAAGCCAAAGAAAATCTCCGGTGCAATTTCAGGTTGGGGAATTCCAAAATGTTTATAATGCGTATTTTGCGCCGACAACCGAGAATGCATAGTAGTTTTTATTGATCTTCTTATGTTTCCACTTCAGGCATGATTAGAAAGCACTAAAATAGGTCGAAAACATTGATTTCTTCAGGTCCAACCATTGTTATCTCCTTGAGTTGATCATGGTTTGGTGCACGGATCTTTGGTAAGGATTTTACGCTACTCCGTGCGTATAGAACGAAGACGTCACACATCTTGACCGAGATAGAGCTAT
>CACRXP010000176.1:543641-554103 GCA_902702965.1 Spirometra erinaceieuropaei | reverse complement strand
AGCTACTGACTTAGCGCTCATTGGAAAAGTGCCGTTTCCGAAGCTCACGTCTTTTGACAAATAAACCGACCAAAACCGATCTTGCTTCACTACTCTGTCAAAATCGCGATAGCAACTACTTATTCTTAGTTGACATAATAGGTAAAATTATCCTTAGTGGTCCAAAATTATACCCATTGGTCTAACGAGTCCTGGTTTAAAATGAAAGATGCGCGGTATTTTAATGAAGTAAATTGGATCAAGCGTAAATACGCACATTATTAGTGATTGAAATTTTGTGCACCATCCTTGCTGAAACTTCTGTTTCTGAATGTTTCTTTCTGTCATATGGCAAAGACTTGCGTTGGCCAGTTCTAGCATTTCGTCGGAACATACCCTCTTAGCTTTTGACTTCCTCCCTCCAAAATGGCTTTTTGTATTTTTGGAGTGTCTGAATTTTAAATTTAATGTTTCAAAGTCTGTGGAAGTATGTCTTAAGACGTGCATGGGTTCTGGAAAAAAGCTTTCAGCGCGATGAACCATAGAGCGGTTCAAATGGTTTCCCTTTATAAGGAATAACCCGATGCTGCAAGATGTGCGGAAAGACTAGCCACTATCAATAATAGAATGTCACAAGGCGTTCTTAAGCAGTTCTACCAGGACATGTCAAAACGTTTTAGTGTCTAAGGCAGACGAATAACACTTTCTTTACTTCTAACATCGAGAAGCAATGTAGATAGAATTAAAATGGGTTTGTTTATGCTAAAATAATTTGTCAGCTTAAGAAACAGACAATTTTACTCCCCCAGGCCATACAGACAAGGCATTTTATAGTGTTAACATACGTATTATTATAAAGTTGCGTTCTTTTAGGAAAAAAAGGTAATTTTAGCATCAATAAACGATGCAATATCAAACTATTATTATCTGCTACGCGTATTTCGTGACAAGGTCGACAACTAAAACAGACACTTGCCCCAAGAAAATTGGAACGTGTAAAAGACGCACTATTTCAGAAGTAATCAGTAACAGTTACTGCAAAGCCCGTCGGGGAACTCCGAGTTAGGTTTGAAAATTCCACTTTACCCCCTGCATTCTGTCATAATTTTCACAAACAAAATGCATTTTTATTGATAACAAACCCCAGCAAACTGAATGATGATACAGAGGGTAGTTTGTTTTTACTTTAAATGGCAAGTTATAACTGCTATGTAAAAATCCTATAATTTGATGTGTGCTAAATAAACACCATGGTAGTAAAGAAAAAAATTGTGTGAATGTGTCATGGATTGGCAGCCAAAAAGTTTACGCGTAGGAAGTACTTCTGAAATAAAATATTTTTGTTTAACGTGAGAGATATCAATAGTTTAGTGATATATTAACAAAGGGTCCCTAACAAATGCCCAGAAAGTAGAAAAGTCCTTCTAAATTGATTAAAGTGCCAATTAAGTTGACAATTTTAGACAAGCTCGAATAAAAGGATGTGTTTGCCAGATTTGTAAAAAACAATATAGAAAGATCGAAGCACATTTATCGGTCAAACATCTGATAGTCGCGACATACGGCGACAATGATCCGACGAAATAAATACCTACAATCTGAGTTGGTATGTGCTCAAAGGATAAGACCTTCCCAGTCATCTAACTTCCCAACTGGTGACCATTCATTTTACTCGCTACTCTATGATAGTACCAAGGCGATGAAAGCAATAAATTCTATCTTGCAGTCAAATATCTGCAAGAAAAGCGATCATTTGTTAAGAAACGACCAATTATTTTCATGCATTAAGTGACTTTATTGCCTTTTAATGATGATGTACACATAAATAGGTGCCCATAATGTCTTCTGGAATACCCAAGCAGATCACATCATCAAATACAAAAATGATATTTTAGATTTCCTTTGCTGCATGGGGCTAAAAGAAACTTTAAAAGGATAAGTGGACATGAAACTTAAACAACAGTCATTGCAGGATCCTAAAATACTAAGGAGATTATTCTTAAGATATGTGGTCTATAACATCCTAGGTCAGCCAGGATTTATTTGTTAGCTAACTGATTTTAAAGCCTCAGTGTCTGAAAATAGAGTGCTGTTCGAATCACACTAAGCCAATTTTTATATAAAACTGGATATTTGCTAAGTCAAATATTTGGTACTGTCAAACGAGTATCTTACATCGGCTTAATTTTGTGAAGTAGAATATGGGACAATTTATACTTTGTAACATAAGTGTGATTCAAAGTATTTAGGTGTGCGATTTACAGTATTAATATCATTAAATCAAGATAACGTCAAAAATGATGAAAAATAAAGTAAGTAAAAATAAAATTCAAGTAAGTAGAAAGTTTTGAACGTAGTTTTGTAGTCAATCCATGTCATATTCCTTTATTTAGGCAGGGCTATTTAAGGCGACTTGGTGATTCTCTCTTCCCCATTGCAATTTGAACATTCTAACGTGACATTTTGTGAAATATTTGAAGTTTAATTAAGCTTACAAACAGTAGAAATAAATATTTCTAAGCCCATTTCAACAAAGAAAGTTTAAGAGAGAGCTTTTCTGTCTTTTGCGTCTGGAGATGTTATTCACATAAAAATATCGCAACTGTAGAGCAAAATTCTAGACATGGATAAAGGACAAGACCTTAGCGGGGACAAGTAATTAAATGTTTTGACTGCATCTCTAGATTACTTTCATGCCGAAAATTTCCCAATTGCCCTGATACAGTCGGATACGAAACGTAAAACCAGGGGAAACAATTATGGACAGATCTATCATATCCTAGGTCATCCAGGACTTTTTTGCAAGCCGACTGATTTTAAAGCTCCAGTGTCTGAAAATAGAGTGCCGTTCGAATCATATTAAGTTTATTTTTATATAAAACTGAATATTTGCTAAAGTAAGTATGCAGTACCGTCGAAAAATCGATGCCTTTAATGAATGCCCGTTACGCCGTCCTATTGATTGCTTAAAACATCAAAGCACTTGCATATGGTGAGCTGTAGCCACAAACTCAATCGCAAATACAACACAGCTAACGTGACCATATTCCTAAAGCATCTTAGGTGACACTTTTTGCAGGTTAACAACACCACATGACATTTCTCGCTTAATTTTTTGGCAAGGGGTTGTTTTGAAAAGTGCGTAGTTTTTCAGGAAGAATTCCTGAAACAAATGTGGTTTCCTGTTTTTTGGGCGGTAACGTAACAGCTGGGTTTATGAAGTGCGTTGTACAATCACTTAAGGCATATGTTACTTTTTCAACGCAGCATTCTATGGCGTAGATTAAAAGCAGATCGTCAAGATTTCATATTGCTAAAGAGTTTGAGCTTCAATAAGGAAACACAGAATGGCATCGCGATTATTCACTGGGTCAATTTTTTGACAGCAACGCACCAAAATGTTAGAGGATAATGTTGTCGTAGTACAAAAATGTGTCTTTGAAAGCTGTTGACCTGGATTACTTAGAGCGACAATGTACATGCCTTTAATGGTTGTTCGGCGGCGCACTGAGCATAATTGGCTGTTTTGACAAACTGCTCAATACGCAGAAGGTATTGCGATGTAGAAAACAAACATCACAACGGACAGCAGTTATATTGTCTCGTTGTAAATGGTTCTGTTGGTGTTGTCGAAACAAGACATCTAGTTGTTTTGAAGCGTTTATAGATGTGAACATAATATCGTTATTCTAAACCAGCCGGTCGAAAAATATCCTTCCTGTTAAAATTACTTTCACGTTCAACAAATAATTTTTGGTTTTTTGTGTCCACACGATTTGCATCAAACGGCATGACTCGATATGTTTTTGAAAATGTTTTGCTTCACATTATAGTGGCACTTTTAAATGAAATCATTTGACAGCCAAGTATTTAAAATCGTTTTATCTATCAAAAGATGCTCAATACTTTCTCAATGGCCGACTGACATATATAAGTGGCCTTAGAACGTATATAATATAAGAACATAGAGATAACACTATGAGATTATGCGTTTACTGTACGTTCTAAGTGCTTTTTGAACAACATTTACGGTATGTAGTTCTCAGAGTGACAACCCTATGACAGGAAGAACTCGGAACTTCTGAAAAAATAAATTATCTAATTCTTTGCTATTTTAATGAAAAGGTTAACAGTGCAAGTAGATAGGATGTGGGCCTAATGTTCACTTAAGTAAGCATTAGTTCACTTAGTTCATCAAGCCCCAAATGGGACTCATGGGCTGTGTGGAAAATTGCAAAGTCAAATGGCACAAGACAGTTGTAGATTTCCATAGGATTCCCTATTTACAAACTACGTCCGATTATCCAGAAAAAATGTACATACTTAAACCTTAGTGCGTATAGTCACATTCCTTAAATTGGCTTATATATTGTTATAGTTGCGTTTCCAGGGATTAAATTACTGTCGAACTATAGTCAGTATGGGCAGTATACTGTCCATAGTGCGGCCTAGGAGGCGACCTATAGAATCTTGCAATGCATCTGCATTTTACAGCCTCATTTTAGAAAATGCAAGCATAAATCGTACAGTCTAGCTTAGCAAATGATCGTATAATAATGAAGTTCCAACTTCAAAATCACGGCAAATTTGTGATATTATTTACGGTACAGTTTACAATTATCAAACAATCTTATGCTGGCTTATTTCCAAAAATATAAAAGATTATTCTGACAATAATATGAACACAAAAATCGAATCCTTACCCAGTTTGTCTAGTAACTAATTTTTTTCATATTTGCTTTATTGAAAAGAGTCCATATCGCTATAATAATTGACAGTGGTAGGACATTTGGCCTTTAGAATACTTAAAAGCTTTTTATCATGTAAGAAAAAGGCTGACAAGAAGCAAAAACATGGTCGTTAAGTTGGTAGTTATTATTTGCTAGTATACTAACAGAAGTTAATAATACACAAATACACTAATACAAGTTACCGTGCTTTTGAGGGCTCATTGCCCATTTTGAAAATTGCGCTGTTACCAGACGTTAAACAATCTCGAAGTAGACGCCCTTCGTCATTGAGACTGCTGTTGGTAGAATATTAAGGCTCTCTTGGCCGCATTTCAAATATGCAAACTCTAACACGGTGGGGAATATGTATCGAGAATCTGTGAATATCGCGAAACTAATCCTATTACCGAGACGCTTAGGGGTCACACGAGAAGAGGGCGCTTAAAGTCGTGACTTTCGAGAACACCAAAATTAAAGAATGCAAAGATGTGTCATATAAGGTGCAGAAACAGCGAAAAGCCTAACCAAAAGAAAAAATTTATGTCGTCAGCAAGTTCAGTTTAGCCCATCGGCTATGGTAGATGAGAAAACACAACAGGAGCCTTATGTTATAATCAGCCTTGACAGACACCACAGGACATTAAGTCGACGAAAGACTCGAACCAGAAAGGTGGCTATGAAGATCGTCGTCGTTCTCCTGCAAAAAATTCACAGCAGGTCAAACTGAAGGTTACTGTGACCGCCAACATCTTCTGTCTCAGATCGCTTCAGTTCATAGAGGGAAATACGCGCTAGCACTTGGATGCCCTTTATACAACGTAAAATTAAGCGAGGTGTGAAAAAATTATTTGGACTGATATTTAAAATGTTAATGGTAGTATAGGACGTAGCCATGAGCTTTAAGATTTGGGCTCGCTCCCTCATCACGCCTGCTTAATTCGGAACACAAATATGTCAAAGTACCCTTGAAAGCTTCTTATCTACGGTAGCGTCATAGCATTTGGGGGGGAATCACATAGTTTGACCACTCCGAATGAGAAGATTAAGTTCCCCACGTCCAATCTTGCCCTTTGCATATGCAGTCTCAATGGCCGACTTTGGAATTTGGTGATGGTGGGAAATTTAACAATGTCCTCGGAGGCCAGTCCGTAATCTAGGCCATTTGTAATGCGGAACACTGATAAAGTATTCTTGCGTAGCTACTTAATACTCAATGAAAAAAGGTTTAGATTTATTTAGGCGGATTGTATAGGGAAGGGAGCTCCGAGTCCTGACTATTTTCGTAGTTTACCTTGAAAGTCTTAAGATTAGTTTTATCTTAAATAGTCCATGGTCTCCATGCTTGTATGCCGTATTCCAAATACTGCCTCTCAAATGTTCTGAAGATCCTAAAGAAGTGGTCTTCGTCCCGCAGCTAGTTCCTGTTCTTCAATCTGAACAAATATACCATATTGTGCCTGGGAAATCAGACCTCTTGAACGCGGCAATACCATCTGGACGAAATGGCACTCCGAGAAGCGGGAAGGCAGAAAACTCTCGGAATCTAGGTTACAAACAGCCTACAGCCTTCTACACAATGTTGTCAGGCGGCCAAGGCCGTAATTTCAATGCTATATGCCATCAAGCGGACATTCACAGTTTTCGATGATGACTATTTCTCCAAAGTCTTTGGCACGTTTTTAAGGTCGCATCTCGAATACGTAATCCAGGCCTGGAGACGTGGACGCAACAGGATAACAATCTGCTCGGAAGGGTGCAGAGGCGAGCAGAAAATTTAATAAGAGGTAAAGGTGTACTGTCATACGAGATCCGCCTAAGTAACCTTAGTCTCTATCCTCTGAATTATAGGTAGTTGCGCGGAGACTTGATACAAACTTTCCGTATCATGCGTGGCTTGGACCGCGTCCTTCAGTGCGACGACTTTTTCAAACTCGCCACTATAACTAACCTCCGGGGATATCCCTTCAAAGTGCGTGTGCCCCAGGATAGATTGAACGTAAGAAAGTATTTCTTCTCTAACCGTGTAATGGAACCGTGGAATAACCTGCCCGAGACGGTTGTCATATCTCAATCTGTGCAGTCATTTAAATGTCGGCTTAATAGATATATGCTAGAGCAACAAGCGGGCAATGAGACTTTTTTAGCCATGAGACCAGTGAAATATGCGAATCAATATCTGCATTCACTTAATGCTGTAATTTTTTAAATTTTATTTATTTATCAACTTTCCTATGTATAAATAGGGAGTTCAAAGGCGTAAGCCTATTCACCTCAAATGCCCTGACTGACTTATGCTTGCTTGGTGTCGTGCCACTCTGGATCAACGAGTGGGTGGTTTCAAGGAGTGCGCTATCGGTCCACTGAGGTCCTGTTTGGCTTCCACGTCTTGTAAAACTGCTTCCTCGACAAAGTAATTTTTGTGCCGGCGGAATTGCTTATTTACCTAGACGAAGTTTTCCAGGGCTTGCGTTAAGCAAACTCAGTCACATCTGAAGATCTGACCCACTAAACCTGATTTTCCTGATAGACGTGGAAGTGAGAGTTCTGAAGGCATTCCGGATTGAAAAAAGTGACGAGGGTAAGTCTCGAGCTCGGCGAACACGGCCTCTCAAAATTATACCGGAGTACAAAGAGCAAATAAAGTATATCCTACCAAAAGGCCGACCTCTGGAGTTCGCATAAATTTCTTTTTAACCAGATCATCCTTTTCAGAACAGCTAAAAACAGGTGTAATCTTGTTTAGCCCAGGGGCACCATGCCAGAAGGCAATATTCAACATTGGCGAAAAAATGTTCCAAAAACTTGGCCGAAAAGTCCTTTATCAAAAAAGAGGAAGGATCTGTTGGGTGATGGTATGGTCGACGAGACAGAGATTCCCAAATCAGAAGTTAGGGAAGACGGTTTGAGATGGACGACCTTTACTGCTGTACATAAAGGCTGTGTAAGCAGTTGCCGCGGGCGCGCTGTCCAAGCAATTTGTGCTACCTGTGTCCGCCTTTGGGGTGCTCAGACATGGCACTTGTGTGCGCCTCCCGTTGTCTCAGCGTCCGTCAGCCAATCAGAGGAGGGACAGTGTCTGTTGGCCTGGAGCACTCACAAAGCTAGTGACAAGCTTCGCGCGTCCCAGCAGCGTATCAACATGGAATTTTAGAAGAACAGGAAGGCGGCATTACCTAGGATACCAACGGCTTTTTTGATATCTTGGCGCGGTGAGGCGATGATCTGAGTATTGATGTCATTCCCACACCAAGGTCTTTTAACTCACTGGCCGATACGAGTTGGTAACCTCTGTAGTGTGGTGAGATTCAAAACTCAACGGCCTCCTTTCGCTAGATCGTAATCCGATAGGTTGAAATTTGTTGAGGTCGAGGTTAAGACACCACTCATCACATCACTGCTGTAAGCGATTCAGATTATTTTGTAACTGTACCGAGTAATCCGGTTTCCGGATTTCCAGAACTTGAGATCATCGGCAAACATTAGGCGCTCGCAGTTCCGACAGTCCAGGCAGACGATCACATATATTAAGGACAGAGTTGGACCCAGAACGCTCCCCTATGGAACGCCAATGTGAACGGATACACATTCCGATTTAGCCTTACCGATACACATATACTGAGATCTGACTGCAATAAAATCGGTTAACGTGTTCAGCAGATTCCCATTCACGCCCATTTGTCGTGGTTCAAATATAAGTCGTCTGTGTAGAACAATATAAAAAGACTTTTCGAAGTCAACGTCCCCATTTACATTGATTTCGTTTAGTTCTCCATGGATACTAGCAATTTAGTAAGACAGGATTGACCCCTTCGAAATCCATGCTGATGCAAACTGAATTAGTTGTTTTCTTCAAGATGCCGCATCGACTACGTCTTTATTGCCCTTTCCATCCCTTTGCAACAGATGCTTGTGAGACTCACTGGTCTAAAACTACTTGAGGCTGCTCTCTCGCCAGCCTTATACATGGAGCAGAGCCCCGGCCTCCATCGAAGTTTTGAAGATCTTGGATAACGGAGAAGCAAGTTGGTCTGAGAGTATGTTCAGGACTTTCGCGGGTACGCCGTCCGGACCAGGCGATTTATTGGGCTGTTTTTGACTCAAAGTTTTCCTTACCGTGTGTGTTGTTAAAGACACCGTGCTACTTGTATTACTTGATTTGACAACTGGGAAGAATGCTCTTTCACCAAAAGCCGGCTCCTCGGAATACACAGACGTCAAGAAATACGATAACAGGTTCACCTTGATCAAATTATCTGACAATGTATTTCCCTAGCAATGTTTTTGGCAGGGAATGCAGCCTCGGTTGCGTTTTGCCTGATTCACATATCCAAAAGCCGTTTCAGCATTCACGAGATATTTTTGAGGATTTTTAATTCAGATTCTGTTCGTTCCCTCCGTAGCAGATTCCGACATATAATGCTCTGTTTGTCGACGTCTGGCGTACTTTTCAAAAGTCTCCCTTTCGATCTAAGGTTCTTCTTTATTTGTGACGTCACCCACTCTGGCCGCAAAGTGCTCAGTTACCTCCTAACTGGGCAACAGCTCTCTACCAAGAGATGCATAACGTTCTTGGGAAAGAGCCAGTCGCCTTCTTGGTTCGGTGCTTGTGCAGCATTACAGTTCATCTTCTATAGCAGATTTTTTACTCTGGGATAATCCCCTTTCCATACATTTTTTTCCGCAGAGGAGCAGTATGTGGGGGTGAAGAATTTTCCTTGCCCGGGCTCGACCTCCCGAGGACTTCCGAATTAAGCCTTCTCCATTTCTCTCTCTATCTCTGCGTGTGAAAATCTCGTTGAAAAAAAAACTATTGAGAGGGTATTTTAGACTGCGGATCTCCTGCCCAATAGTAGCTGCGTTTTTTCCTCATTCTAGAAGACAATTTTGTGCAGTCCTGGCCGATCAGACTCATCGTGTGACTTTTTTTATTCGGCCCATCCTAAAAGCCTTCAACAGAGTGACTCTCTTCTCCGCACAAGAGCGATTTGAGATACTGGTGGGATATTTCTATGTTATGATATATTCTCCCCTTTGGGGCGTCGGAAGCGGATTCAGGCATGCCCTTTATGACAACGAATTTGCTGCAATCAACTCGAGGGCCATGTTGTTACTTCTTAAGTGTGGACATCCCATCATGGATATCCCAGCTACCACCATCCTTTGATATAGGAAGGGTTGACTCAGCAGAACTCTCATATGACTTTGCGCCTACTACGTTTCCCTGATCATTCGTCACCCTCCGTGGCACGATTTTCGTTTGCAGTGTACCCAACTTTCGATCCCTTTTATGACCCCGTGTGTCTTTTTGTTGTACTCTGAGACATGTTGCTCCCTGAGATCCCGTCTGTTCATCCTTTTCCCGCAAAAAGACACTAATCGCCATTCATAGCAAGCTCCATAGACCAAATATTCCCTTTCTCCTCGGTCGACACAGCTGAGGAGGTCGTGTTTGAGTACGTTCTTTTTTAGATTCCGAGCGTCACCGATATCTTCTTTCCAGATAAATAGGAAGAAAGATTTATCGACTTCCCCATTTCCATTTTAGGTCCTTAATTCATTTCTCCATTTCCAAAACTTTTGAAGGTGTCCGAAGCATGTCATATAGAGTTCCTCCTCGAGTTTGGCTTATTAAACTCCTTGCCCGTTTAGTGGGAGGTGACATGAAATATAAAGTTGCAGTCACATTAACTACCACTACTTTTTACTTTCTTATTTATTTCAGCCCCTTCCATTCCCACATGTGACGGTTTTTT